>PVKU01000478.1:0-473903 GCA_004027475.1 Anoura caudifer | reverse complement strand
TTTTTTTTTTTTTTAGTTTCTATATCATTTAATTCTGCTCTGATCTTGATTATTCCCTTCCTTCTACTCAGTCTGAGCTTTGTTTGTTGTTGTTCCTCTAGTTCTTGTAGATGTTAAGATTAGATTGTTTATATGAGATTTTCCTATCTTCTTTAGGTAGGCCTATATTGCTATGAACTTCCCTCTCAGGACTGCCTTCTCTGTGTCCCACAGGTTTTGGGTTGTTGTGTGTACATTTTTCTTTCTTTCCAGTTACTTTTTAATTTTTTCTTTGATTTCATTGTTAACTGATTCATTATTTAATAACATGTAATTCAGTCTCCATGTATTTGATTGTTTTTGAGTTTTTTCCTTGAGGTTGGTTTCTAGTTTCGAGCCATCATGATCTGAGAAGATGCTTGATATGATTTCAATTTTCTTGAGGCTAGTTTTGTGTCCTACCACATGGTTTGTCATTGAAAATGATCCATGTGCATATGAAAAGGATGTGTAGTTTGCTTCTTTGGTGTGAAATGCTCCATTAAAATCAATTAAGTCCATTTAATCTAGAGTGTTTTCAATGCCACAATATCCTTGTTTATTTTTGGTTTGGATGATATATCCATTGTTGACAGTGTGGTGTTAAAATTCCCTATGATGACTATATTGCTGTGGATCTCTTTCTTAAAGTCCTTCAAAATTTTCCTTGTATATTTAGGTGCTCATATGTTGAGTGCATATATGTTTACAAGGGTTATTTCCTCTTTTTGGACTACTTCCTTAAGTATTACATGATGACCTTCTTTGTCTCTTGTTATGGCCTTTGTATGGAAGTTTATTTTGTATGTTATAAGTATTGCTATCTCAACTTTTTTTTCGTGTCCATTTGGGATTTTTTTCCCCTGTTCTTTCACCTTCAGCCTGTGAAGATCCTTTGTTCTAAGGTGGGTCTCTTGTAGACAGCATATATATGGATCATGTTTTCTTATCCATTCAGTTACACTATGTATTTTGATTGAAGAATTTAATCCATTTACATTTAGGTTATTATTGATAAGTATTTATTCATTGTCATTTGTTTCCTTTGTACATGTGTTCCTCTCTTTCTCTCTATTTCTTTATCTTCCTAAAGCAGTACCTTTAGCATTTGTTGCAATGATGGTTTAGTATCATCATTGATGTACATGGAGATGTACTTTTTTATTTTTTTTTTTGGTCTGGGGAACTCTTTATTTTGCCTTCCATTTTAAATGAGAGCTTTGCTGGGTTTAGTAGTCTTGGTTGCAGGCCTTTGCTTTTCATTACTTGGAATATATCATGCCATCCCCTCCTGTCATATAGTGTTTCTGTTGAGAAATCAGCTGATAGCCTTGTTGGAGCTCCCTTGTATATTACTTCCTGTTTCTCCCTTGCTGCCTTTAAGATTCTCTTTTTTGTCTTTGAATTTCAGCACTTTAATTATGATGTGTCTTGGAGTGAGCCTCTTTGGTTTCATATTGATTGGGACCCTCTGTGCTTCCTTAACTTGCATGACATTTTCCCCCTCACCAATTTAGGGAAGTTTTTCCTCCCATTATTTTTTTCAAACAGGTTTTCTATCCCTTGCTACTTTTCTTCTTCTGGATATTCCTATGATGTGAATATTGTTATGTTTCATGTTGTCTTGAAACTCCCTTAAACTATCTTCACTCTTTTTGAGTCTCTTTTCATTCTGTTGCTCTGACTGGGTGTTTTTTTTTTTTTCCCTTGTCTTCCAGCTCACTGATTCAGCCCTCTGCTTCATCTAGCTTGTTTTTAATTCCTTTTAGTGTATTCTTTATTTCAGTTACTGTGTTCTTCATTTCCTCCTGTTTCTTATTCATGGTTTCTATGTCCTTTTTCATGATGATGTAGTTCTCACTAAGCTCCCTGTAGATATCATATAGCTTCTTGTTGTTCTCACTGAGTACCTTGGGTATCCTTATAACCATTACTTTGGACTCTGTGTCTGACAAATTGCTTGCCTTAATTTCATTTAGCACTTTTTCTAGGGATTCTTCCTTTCCTTTCAATTGGTAGTTGTTTCTTTTTCTCCCCATTTTAGGTGACTCCTTTTGTTTGTCTCTGCATATTAGATTGATCTGCTTTGACTTCCTCTCTGTGGGGTGGACTTCTGTGGTAGGAGACCAGCTGGGACCCAGTGGTGCAGTCTCCTTGGGAGTCACCCAATGGTGATTTCCTGAGCTGGATGCTCTAGGGATGCCCTTTATGCAGGTTATGTGGGCTCTCTTGTTGTAATTGGGTTTTGTTTGTTGTTGGCTTGTTTGTTGGTGAGTTCTCCCCTCTGGCTTGCTAAATGAGAGTTACAATACCCACCACATCTTGTATGCTGTTATACAGGTGCTGCCAGAACAAAAGAAATCAACTTAGCAAAAAAAAACCACACCAACACAAATACCCTTCAGCTACAACCACAATCACAATATCAACAACAAATGAGCAAATGTTAATAAAAGTGGAACTAGAATAATAATTTTGTAAGAAAGGAAAAAGAACATGAGATGACTAACAAAAACAAAAGTGTTTTGGAGAGTGTAGAGAGAGGGAAAATAATAAGAATAGGGAATAGAAACAAGGCAAAGAAAAGGGAGAAAATAAAATTTAAAATATAAATTAAAAAGGGAGGGAATAAGGCAAAATTGAATAAAAAAAGGGAAGAGTATAACGTGAGGTCTGAAATTTAAAAAAAAATAGTAAAAACATTGGGGGGGGGGAATTAAAAAATGACCACCATTGCAATATCCATTGCAGTGACAACTGAGCAAAGACAAATAAAGGTGGAAAGAAAATAAGGATATCATAAGAGAGGGAAAAAGAATGCAAAATGACTAATGGAAAGAGAAATGGTTTTGAGTGGATGGAGGGAGGAGAAATGATAAGAGTGAGGAATAGAAACAAGACACAGAAAGGGAAAAAAATAAAATATAAAATGAAAATAAGAAAGGGAAGGAAGAAGGCAAAATGGAGTAAGAGAAGGGAATAGTAAAATATGAGATTTGAAATTAAACTAAAATAAAAAAAATAGGGAAATAATAGGACCAAAATTGAAGAAAATGTTAAAAAGCTATGAAGAAGAAAAAATAATGCAAATAATGATAAAGAATGAGGTGGAATTCGACTCAACAGAGTTTAATTTTGTCTACTGCCTTCTCCTTCTGGATCCATCTTTGGTAATGTTAGCTGGTATCCCTGTCTAGCCTTCCGCAGCCTGTTTGAAGCTACAAGCAATCCACAGTCTGTGGCTGTCTCCTTCAGGCTTGGCTGGTCCTTGTTCTTCTGCCCTGCTGGCTTTTTATCAGCATAAAGGCTGGGGATGGTTCATCCAATGTCCAACAGCACCATATGCACAACCTCCACCTGTCCCTTGAGGGGACTTGTGGTATGATAGGGAGGGTAGATCCCTGGTTCTCCCCTGGGAGTCACTGTTCACTCTTCAGGGAAGATGGTAGGTATGTTCCACTGCCCTTGTGCCACATGACTTGGTCTGTCCCAGATTATGTACAATAATGTATCATTTCTGATGAATTAGCTGTCTGCTTCATGCCAGGGGCCCATCTATGTAAAAGGGTGAGTCCTGCTTGGTGCTGATAGTAGATCTGTGCAAGAGCTGAGGCTGTGCAGGGCCCTCAATACCTCTTGCTGTGCCAATTTCTAACATCTCTGCTCTGCTAGTTTTAATGAGGAACCAACATAGCTTGTTGCATCTGATAGAAGTTCATAAGGGGTTCTTTTGGAGATTCTCTTTTTTCCCCCTGCAGATATGCACTTTGTAGGGGGTTCTTGAGCTTGGTCTTACTGTTCTGCAGGGTTTGCAATCCTGCAGGTGGGGGTTGGGCACACTTTATTCTTCCCAGAGGTTTGTGTTCTGTGGTGTGAGGGGTCCTACCTGGCTGCAAAAAATCGCAGGCACTCAGCTTTTGCCCATCTAACTTCCAGCCCACTGCTCTTGCAGGAGACTCAGACCCTAACTTTCCATTTTGTGTGTATCCCCCTGCTCACCAGCTGCACTTGGTGGGGCCCTGAAGTCCTTTTGCTGTGCAGCTTTCTGATTGTCCTGCCCAACGGGGTTCAGTGGGAACAAACTGCACTTTGATTTCTTTGCTGGTCAGGCAGTTGCACACGCATGCAGGGACCCTCCCCAGCCATGCTTAAGCTTCCCTTTTAAAAACTCTCTGTGTGGCACCCACAGCAAAACACCAAGTCCCTGACCAGTTCTCCATGCACACTACTTCCCCAAATAGCAAATATTCTCTCTTGGTCCGGGCTGACTGCATCCTGCCAGTGCCTCTGGCAGTTTTAGGAGATAGAATTTCTCTCTGGAACTCTCCTGGTTTGCTCTGTAGCTATGAACATGCTGTTCACTGTGTGTGTGCAGCCTGAGTCTCCCTGACTCCTTACATCCTTCCCAGTCTCTCTTGATTAGGGTTGGGGATTCTTTGTGTGGGACTGAAACCCCCTGCTCTGGAAGGGGAGGAAATTACTAAGCTGCGTTTTCTGTCTGGTCTCTCCTCTGCTGCAGGTGCCTTGCATGAGGTATTTCCCCTTCAGTTTATAAAATCTCTTACAAAACAGTGCAAAGCATATTCTGAACTCCTTGACTTCAAAAATTCTGATCAACCGAGATTTCATTGATTGTTCAGTTCACTTGTAAGAAGATCAACTGAAAATCTGTACTGGGGCACAAGCAAGTGGGTTCAGCTTCCATTTATTCAGCTGCTATCTTTGCAAGCCCAAACTTCTTTTAACTTTAACCCACAGTAAGATATATATTTATTTCACAAACATGTATACCCCCACATACACATATGTAGATACAGGAAACTAGGATTTCACAAGACAATGTTTACCCATTCTATACGCTCTAATAATTTTTGTTCTGTTATTTTATTTGTTTTGTCTTAGTATTTATCGAAAGCCATTAAGCTGATTTCCTTACCTACCAATGATTTGTGCATCCAAGTTTGAAAACCACTGGTTATAGAATTCTTCTTATTCCTGCCCTGCCCACTGCCCTCTGCCCTGCTCTCTCCTCCTTACTCCAGGGCAAGATTTCTCATCCCCTTAGTATATAGGTCATAGAGGTAGAAAGACTTGCCTGAATTTACAATGTCCTAATTTTGGGATTTCTGATTGTACAGACATTTCTTGTTCTGCTATCTCACACCTGCTAACCCCTTTGACTTTGCGTTGTATTTGGTGACTGCAATGAGGTTGCTCATCTTCAACCAAAAAGATAATTTTGTTGAGCTTCAGAAAGCTGAGAGGAGGAACCAGAATGGGGGCAAGAGCCCAGCTACAATGAACACTACCATCTTTCTCCTCCCCCCTCCCGGGGCCAGAACAGCCAGCGAGGGCATGCTCTTGGGTGTTTGTCCCATAAGAGACAGCCCATCTTGATTAATGAATGATATGTATAGTAGATTTCCTGAGTAGATATTTAAAGTAGTCAGATGTTAATTAAACTACATCTGATTTAAAGATAATCAGGAGGTGTGATACTTTACCTCCCTGCACGTTTTCAGCTTTCCTTTAATGCAGTTGATACCATAGCTGGGAGCAAGGAGCATGTAAAGTTGCAAGGGGTTGGCTCCCTGGATAATTTATATCATTTTTATATGCAACTTCTCACTCTCTGGCAGAAATGGAGAACTGTCTGGTCCAACATAGTTTAAGCAAATGGTTCCCAGAGAATACTATAAATTAACACAAAATGAAATTGGATCTAAATTATTAACAAGCAATATTTCTGAATAAGCTGGAGATATCAGCTCTCTGTTCTCACCTCTGTATTTTTCTTCCTCCTTCTAGGATGGCCCCGAAGCTGGACAGACTGTGAAGGTGAGTGCTTATTATGTGCATACAAGTTAATAAAGGGCAATTATGAGCACTAATAAAAACTCACACTGAGTCATTTGCAGCACATTGCTGTTTCATTGTGTAATCTTCGAGGTCAGAGAGACCCTCAGTGTTAGCGACATAAATCCTGACATTATAAACTATACCAAGCAATATGTTTCCCATTAGTTTACAAGAGCTTTACCTTTTGTAATAACATTATTATTGTGCAACTGCTAAAACAGAATCTAAATCGAGTCCTAAAACAAAAACTGAAGTCAAGAGACTTCATGTGAGGCAATATCTAGGAAAGAGCACACATACCGGGCATGGATTTGTGGGTGCCATTCCAGCCTGGGCATCTTTGATAAGGTTTTGGGCTCTTGGCACAGTGTTTTGCCTCCTCATTCTGGAGTGAAGGCCTCACAGATGTGGGTGCCCAGATTGCCCCTTCACCCCTCGGCCCTGCTTTTCTCTGTCCTCTCCACCCACAAACCTACTTTTCCTCCCTTTTTACTTAGTACCAAATTCTAACCTAATGGAGTCAGTGGAGCTCAAAGATGGGTTTTAAGTGTGCTAGAAAAGGAAAGGAGATTTATTAGGATAGTCCCTGCTTCCCCAGTAGAGTAAAAGATAAAAATCCTGTCTGATTCTGAAAGGTGTGTTTCAGCCCCCTGAATTCCTATGCAGTTAGGTCCCATGCCTAAATCATAGAAAAGGCTTTTTTTTTCCCCCTGGTGCTAGAAATCAGAAGCAAGTCAGGCTGAGGTGTTAATGTTATACTTTATGAAGTAAAGTTTTATGGCTTTGACCCTGGTCGTAAGTGTAGAAGATAATGTGGTAATGCTTGATATCAAATAGTGTTAACATAGTTCTCTTTTTATCTTAGTTTGCATGTGGCTTTAAAGTTTAACTTAACTGCAGTGGAACTTTTAAAATAGAATATCTAGGAAGTACTTTTGAGCAAGGAATGTCCTATAGGGACTGTCGACAAATTTCAAGTAATAAAAAGATTGTTTCAGACCTATGATGTGGTAGGGCAGAGGGGACACATGGCTTTACCCCACACCCCTACACCAGGCTCCTAAATATGCAAATACTAAAAAAGAGTATAATGGAATTAGCTTCTTTTTGAAACTGCCTCTTAAAGTGCAAAACAAAAACCTGGTTACTAGTTTTTAAAAAACTCAGTATTCAAATGTAAATTCTAGTAATACCAGATTAGTTAGATGCATCATGGAACATCCATATGATCAAATTTCTTCAGCCCTTGATGGTAACACCATACAGTCATGGCTGCTAACACGGTGGGATCACAGACCAAAGCATGTGGAATGCACAGATTGGTAATATGCACAAACCACACATTGCTACTATTTATAGGAATGTATAGTTTATAGGATCTTGAAATTTCATTTCAGAATTCTGAAGGGGACATGAAAATCATTTCTATACAAGCAGGCTTTGCATATAGACAGAACACAGTCGAGCGGTTAGCGGGGGCGGGAGACTGAGGGGTCTGGGGAGTCACTGCTCTAGGGTCAGAGTTGCTTTGTGTATGGTGAAGCGCTGTGGAATTAAATACTGATGATGATTGTGCAACTTTGTGAATAGTCTAAAAACTAATGAATTGCACACTTTAATATGGTAAACGTTATGGTATTTGGGTTATATCTCTATTAAGAATAAAAAAATAAGACACATACTAAAAAACAAACATGAACCAAGCCTAGCAGAGCTGAGCACCGTGGCTGTAGACCCTCTAACTACCATAATGACCACTCTTTGATGTCCGAAATATCTGGCCAGCTTTTTTTAAGCTTTTGTTAACTTTAACAGTGAGGATAGAGTAATTCTTGGCATATAATACTTATATATGAAATGTGGAATTTCATTATTATCAAATGTGGTTATTATTATCACCACCATTATTATTTAGCTTAATTTTTGACAGTTCTACTTTTAAAAAAAGATTATATTGTCTTTGAGATATTTCAGTTGTTTCCTACCTAATCACAGAATTTCTCCTGTATGAATTAGCAGGACCATCTCTAATAATCTGTGGGATATAAAATGGTTAAAAATAAATAATCATACATATAAAAACCTTAGTGGATGACAAAGTTTTGAAAATTGTCATTTTAGACCAACTCTACATATCTAAAGTTGTCTAATCTATATCTTCCCAAGTGTAATTCTTATGCTACCTATATGAAAATTGATTTCGGTGTTAGTTTTTTAAAAAAGTTGATTCTCGGCCCTTGTTCTAAATAAGGGGTGTCAAATTCATTTTCACCGGGGGCCACATCAGCCTTGTGGTTGCCTTCAAAGAACCAAAATAGTTTTAGTACTGTATAAATGTAACTACTCTTTAACTATTAAGGACTTGAAATTACATTTGGTCCTTTGAAGGCAACTGCAAGGCTGATGTGGCCCCTGGTGAAAATGAGTTTGACACCCTTGTTCTAAATCTACTGATTTAGAATCTTTGTAGGTGGGGCTTAGGTATCTTCATTGTTAAGAAGCACACCCCATAATTCTTTTCAGACTGTAGGTATTTACTGGCCTTGCTATTTTATGGTAATAATGTGGAGGCGGTAATGGCCACATAAACTTGACCCATGAAGTCAGTCTTGTAGTAGGCAGCCTCTCCAGGAAGCAAAGCAACGTCTTCAATTGACAACTGTCCAGTTCAGAAACTACACTTCAAGACTGAGCACTTTCTATTTTGAAATCCACACAGTTGCACACCTCAAGGCGGTACTTGCTAGCCCACCATGGAGAATACGGTGACTGTTCTCTTCATCTTTGCCTCTGTGTCTAACTCTTAGGGTTCTGCATGATGCCTGGGTTCTAAACATTTTTGTCTAATGTGAGGTGGTAAGACCAATAAGCCTAGTAATGATCTCTTCCCCGAAGCAACTGCCGTTATTGTCAGTAACTATATACCGCTGAGTTTGCCTCGTGAACATGGTGCCACTTGAGGGTTTTTAATTTCAAGGGCTTTATGTTTTGCTTTGTGAAGAAACAAGGCTGTAGCAAGAAAGGGAAATATCAAAGTAAAAAAAAATGACCTCTTATTTCTTGATTGATTATGAATTCTCCTTTTCAGTTTAAAAAGAATAGACTACTGTTCTCCACCAGGTAATCATTGCAATGATTTGGGAGGCCTGCAGGCTTGAGAAACAATCTCTTTCTGCTGATCTCAGCCACATATGACCATATGAGTGTACATATCACCTTAGACATTCATAGCTGTAGATTGCTGTGTTTATCAGCCTTCCTGGACACCCCTCCGCATCTGAAGTAGCCCTCCTAAGCTCTTTACTCTCTGCCCTGTTGCCTTATTTGATTCCCTTTAAGGCATTCTTCACTGACTTTTATTTCTGTTTGTTTTTGCTTCTGTACCTGTGTTGTCTCTGTAACGTGAGCTTCAAGAGGACTTGCATTTTGTCACTGTTTGCTTCAGATCTTCTGGGTGGAGTGGGAAGGAGAATGGGGATGACAATGGGACTTTGCTTGATAGAGCAAATCTCTGCTCCTGAGTTTCTAAGTTCAGTTGACCTGAAGTAGCAGATGATAAGTACTTGTATTCCATTTTGCCCTCGGGGGTCTGGGTTTCCTGGAATTTCCGTTAAGAATATCTCGTATGTCAGCAGTTGCTGGCAAAGAACAAAATTTCCCCGATTTGAGCACCAAAATTATGCTCCAAAGTGTGGTTTCAGCTAGCAAAATCATTAAGGCAGTGTTCAGCCTTTAAAGGGATGCTGCACCCTGGTTGGTGGCTTAGTTTGTTGTAGCCCTATCTGTTGTATTGAGTGATGGTGAGGAGAAACCAATGTGAATAGATAGTCCACTTATTGTCCCTATCACATATTTTCCCTGGGACTTTATGCATGTTTCTTAATCTTAATCTTAGACTCAGTTTTCTTATCTGTAGAATAGGCTAAGGCTGGGCTTTAGGGAACTTACCTGGCACTGAGATTGTCTGTGGTCCTGATGAGTTCATTTAATTATTGTACACTGAATTCTCTAACTATTAATTATTACCTTTTAGCTTCAATTCTTGAGAAATCTTTCTCCTGATCACATGAATTGTGCTTTTTGAATATCTAGTTTGAACTTGTTATAAAAGAGACCACTTGAACATTTAGAAATCTGTCTTATTAATTGGCTGGGAGGGGGATGTCTATCCTGATATTTTTAGTTTCTGGTAATGAGTAAGACGTGGTTCGGAGGCAACAGTGTCCTTCACAATTACCTGAAGTCTGTTTTCACAGAACAGAAACCTGCCTGCTTCCCGTGCTTATTCAGTAGGTCGGTGTGGGAGCCAGGACTCTGAACTTTAAGAGACACTGTAAGTGGCTCTCACACACATTTCATTCCAGTGCAAAGCCACTTACCAAAGAAGTGACAGGATGTGGGGGAGTCTCCACACAGCTGCTTGCTTTCAACCTAAATGAATTCATAAAATTTGGTGTGCACATAAAGGAGAGATCGACAGTTTAAGAAGGAAAGTGATTTTTCTTGACTGTTATTTATTAATTGCATCTAGAGAAATTTCAAGAGAGCAGTAATTTGCCAGGAATCTTTATCCTTTATTAAGGCAGTGATAAAAGTGCCTTGCCTATGTTTATACCTAATGCATGTATTTACTGCTGGAAGAATTAGTATCTTCAGTATGAAGTAGCTTTTATCTTGTGGAATTGCCTTACAATGTATATCTCTGCTGTCAAATGAATCCAATTTGCCTGAATTCAGCAAACCAAAAACAATTTCAGTGCTTGGGGGTTTGGGTGTACGTGTGAGAGTGGGTGCCTCTAAGCCCTCTTCCCCTCTGACATGTATATGTCTCTGACTCTTCCTCTGGTGATTTGTGGTCAAAACTCTGGCCCTTGGCTCTCTAGGTGGTAGAAGGGATCATGAGCCTTTCTGTCTCCTATGGGAAATTTTCTCTCTTCTACCAAATCCTCAAGTCCTCTTCTAAGTAGGTATCAAATCATTGCATTTTTCCATTTCTAATTGATTAATTTTGATTTGCATGATGACATCTAGGTCAAAGCCCTGAAAGACAAATTAACCAAACCCCTTGGTATTCTCCTGTTTCAAACTCACAGGCATCTTAGGTGGGTGACATGGGGGATGTTGAAGATGTAATGAGGGTGGAGGAGAAATGTCATCAGGATAAAAAATACTCATGAAGAGGGAGGGCCCTGGTGGCAGAGGGCCTGGTTTCAATTGTGGACCCTGATCCCAGACACATGGTGTACAATTTGTATGAGCCAGCAGGAGTCAACCTTTCCTAGTTCCAGCATCCATTTATAGATTTATAAATCCAGGGGTCTTGATAGCCCCCAACCTCCTAGGGATGTTGTGAAGACCAAATGAATTGGCGAATGTAAATAAATGCCTTTAAAATATTCCTTAGCGTGTAGGGATGTCTCAAAAAATGCTTGCTATTAGTTTTTGAACTTTCACTTAATCCTCACAGCCCTCAAGAGTGGGCATTAATAGTTTACACCAGGGGAAACCAAGCTTTATAGAGGTAAAATGACTCAGGAAAAAACATACACAGTTGACCAGAGGGATGGGATTCAAACCCAGGCCTGCCCAAAAGCCCAGCTCTCTGGGATATCATGTGGCCAACTGTTGCTACAAACACCTTGTACCCAGCAAGCACAGTCAAATATCTGCAGGAGAGGTTTTGTAAATATGTTGTCACTCTGAACACAAATTCATCTGCACTATTTGGATTTGGCTCTGCTTGGAATAATAAAAAATACCCAGAGGACTGTCCTCGTTTAATTTATTATGCAGGTGAAGGTTAACTAACCTAAATGTTGCTTTATTGCCGTATGTCAATTCATAGCAGAATTATGTTTTGGATATTTAGTTTTTTTTATTACTGCTACCAAACAAATTCCTTTAGTAATTAGAGGCTCTGATGTAGTAAAGTGGATGTTTGGTTGTTAACTTAATTTTGAGATTTGTAACACAAAAATGTGGCAAATACTGCAGATGCATTGTTATTGACCGTGCTTCACAGGTTTCTGCAGATGGCCTTTTACATGTGCTGCTCAGGGCTCAGCGGTTTTATCTAAGCACTCTCAAATCAAATATCCAGTGAAAGGCAAAGTGCTTTAGAGACCCTAAAAAACTACATAAATGTAGTGTGTTACTATTCAGAATCACCTTCTTAATTGTATTGATGCGGTAAGGGCAGTTACTCACTGGTGTCATTTTGCTACTACTGGGACACTAGGTGCTCTGTATACAAAAAATAGTGATTTTGCTCTGCATGTTTTAGCCTGGGAAATAATTAGTAAAATTCTCTAATTCCATGTCTCTAGCTCATTGTGGGTTCAGAGCTTTAAATCTGTGACATCTAAATAATTGGCTTCTCTAAAAATGTCAGTTTTGTAAAAGAAAAAAAAAGGAAAAGGTAAAATTAACTCAGACCAATTAATCATGTGACAAAGATTCCATACTTTTGATTAAATATAAAAGCTTGATTTGGGCTCCATAGATGAGCCATCTGTTCTATACCACACCACACACCTTAAACACAGAATGGGGATTTAACTGCCATAAAATAATGTGTGCTTTGGTGGAAGTTGGGCATTTCAGCTGAAACAAACGCAGATGATGTTACAAATGTTGTTCTGGGAGTTATTAAGAGCAGAAATAATACAATATAGAATGTGGTTACTAGAGGCTACATATATAAATTTAAAAAAAGCAAATCTATATATCACTTAGAGATATGGACACAAATATGACTAGGGTACTCCAAGGGAGGTAGTAAGGAGAAGGAGCACACCATGGGATGTATGGTACCCAGGGGCTTTCAACACCATAGATAATGTTTTATTTTTAGAATTAATGGGTATCATTATCTTATTTATATATTTACTATCTTGATATTATAAATGTATTTTAAAATATGTAGCTCTTTTCCGGCCAAGATGGAGGCATGGGTAGAAACTGATTCCTCACACAACCAAAAGTAGGATAACAACCAATCTAAAATCAATAAACAACCAAAATTGCCAGAAAATCAAACTGCATGGAATTCCAACAACCAAGGAATTAAAGAAAAAAATCAACCAGACTGGTAAGGCAGAATGCACAGGCCTACTCAGAAAAACCAGGGTAAGGCAGCTGAGGGCAGGGCTGACTGCCAAGCTGGGCAGAGCTGTGAGAGAAAAGACTGACTTAAGGAGAAAACTGAGACTCAGAGCTGACTGTGGGCTAAGGTTGTGGTTGCCTCAGTGAGAGGTACTTCCAGTCTGACAATAGAGTCTGTTGGAAAGTGTGCTAGAGATGAGCAGGCCAGCTTCATTGTTCCCTCTCTGGCCCCTCCCACACAGGCAGTGCAGCAAAGAGGGTTGCCCTGCCTGGATGAATACCTAAGGCCCTGCCCCCTTACAACCTATCAGCTGCACCAAGACAAAGAAATATGGCCCAAATGACAGAACACAGCAAAACCTCAGAACTAAGCGATGAGGAGATTGCCAACCTATCTGATGGAGAATTTAAAGCCCTGGTAATCAAAATGCTCAGAGAACTGATTGAGTGTGGTCTAAAAATGAAAGAACAAATGAAAGATACCCAAAATTAAATAAAGCAAAATATTCAGGGAACCAACAGTGAGAAGCAGGAAACCAGGATTCAAAGCAATGATTTGGAACAAAAGGAAGAAATAAAGATCCAACTGGATCAGGACAAAGAAACAACAATTCAAAAAAATGAAGAGAGGCTGAGAAATCTCTGGGACAACCTGCAACATTCCAATATCTGAATTATAGGGGTGCCAGAGGAGAACAGCAACAAGAAATTGAAAACTTAGCTGAACAAATAATCAAGGAAAACTTCCCCAATCTGGCGAAGAAAATAGACATCTTTAAAGCTCAGAGAATCCCAAAGAAGTTGGACCCAGAGAGGAACACTCCAAGGTACATCATCATTAAGTTACCCAAGACTAAAAACAAAGAGAAAACCCTAAAAGCACCAAGAGATAAGGAGACAGTTACCTACAAAGGAATTTCCATAAGGCTATCAGCTGATTTCTCAAGAGAACTTTACAAGCAAGAAGGGTCTGGAAAGAAGTATTTGAAGTCATGAAAGGCAAGGAAGACATCCAAGATTACTCTATCCAGCAAAGCTTTCATTTAGAATGCAAGGGCAGATAAAGCACTTCCCAGATAAGGTCAAGTTAAAGAAGTTCATCATCACTAAACCCTTATTATATGATGTTAAAGGTACTTATCTAAGAAAAAGAAAATAAAAAAAATATGAGCAATAAAATGACAACAAACTCACAACTATCAACAAATGAACCTAGAAGAAAAGTAAAACAATAAAAACAAAAACTAAGCAAACAACCAAAGCAAGAACAGAATCAGAGAAATGGACATAACACAGAGGGAATTCAGTGGGGAGGGTGAAGGGAGGAATAGATGGGAAAAGGTACAGGGAAATGAAGCATAATGAGTAGGCATAAAATAGATGGGGAAAGATAAAAAGTGGTATAGAAACAGAGGACTCAAAGAACTATATGTACAACCCATGGACATGAACTAAGCTGCCGGGGGGGAATGCTGGAGGGTTTGGGGAGACAGGGTGGAGGGGGGATAAAAGGGAAAAATTGGGAAAACTGTAATAGCATAATCAATAAAAAATACTTAAAAACAAAAAAATAAACTGTGGAATGCCAAAAATATTTTAATTAAAAACATAAAGTATATAGCTATCTCTATAATTTTTATTCCAGAGGGGCCTCAGTAGAAGAATTTTTCATTAAGAATGACTATTATAATTCATTCCTTTTGCCTTACATCTTTAGTATATAACAAGTTCTCACACCTATCTTCAGATGGCTGACTATGGGGCCCATGAAACTGATTTTTGAAAAGTCCACAGTTGATTCTAATGTTTTCCCAGGTTTATGGCCTGCTGTTTATATAAATACATTCTTATTCTTGATCTGGGTGACCTGTACTTGACTTTTACTCCCATGTTCATCTTGAATTATTCAGTCCCTTTCAGGGGCTTTTCTTTGTTCCTTTTGCCAAAACCATTAATAAAGTAATTCTCAAGCCCCAAAGAGCAACTAGAAATATATGGATTTGATGACTGAGCCTGGGTCAGATGGAAACCAGCTTAATGAAGAATAGATGTGGCAACCTGCAGAGCCGCAGACATGAAAGAATTAGAATAATGACCTTCCTAATGACAGACATTTGAGTGAAAAATATTGGGTTGGTGAGAATCTGTAATGACCCTCAGGCCAAACAGTGAGAAATTTGAAATTCTTCCCCACCTTCTCTGTGAATTATGTTAGTGCTAGGAAAGGGCAATTTTAAAATTTTAACTTCACATGTCATGAAGCATCAATTCTACACCTGTAGTCTCATAGCAGATCCCCTCTCTGGAGAAGCTTCTCATCCACCACTATCAAAGAAATAAAAGTGTCCCTGGCTGGAAGCATTCTAAATGGGATTAATTCCAACCCTCAGTGGGAAGGGACAAGATGATGGTTTGAAATCATTTTGGACTCATTCAACACACAGATAATAGTATTGCATTCTGGTAATAAAAACCATTTCTCTCCCTGGTAGTTTCTTTTAAATAAGCTTTTCCTGATCTTACATGAAAAATAAACACGAAGTTGTTTAGAATGTTGACCTTGCCTAAAGTGGTTTAGAAGAATAAACAACATTGAGTGAACAAAGTGAACTCACCAAACATACTTTGGGGCACAATCCATTTATCCTACCATTCACATTCAAATATCACTACCTGTTCCCTAAAAAAAAAAAAAATTCTTATCATACTTTCTATATTAGTGCCCTGAGGAGCAGCCCAACAGGTCCTTTGATTTGTGTTTCAGTTCATTTGTTGGTTATAAATGGTATATATTCCCAGATGTCCTCAGTTTCTAGCAGTATAATTTTGATGAAACTCTTGAGCCAGGGAAGGAATAAATGTGATTCCAAGCTCAGCTCCACCATCAAATGACCAGAGATGAAACTCATTCTTGAGGAAGAAACTCAGAGCCCTAGATAACTTAGAGAATCTTGGAGGGGCAAGTGACCTTGGAAATCATGTCGTATCATCACCTAGTGTGCAAATGATCTCCATCTGTAGCCTTCAGAATGGCTTTTCATCTGTCTCTGTACCTGGAGACCCAGGAGATGCCATAGCTGCTTCTGTTTCTGAGGAGCTCTGATCTGGGGTTGATGATGACAGTTTCCTCACTGTCAAGCATGTTCCGTTCCTGCCTCCCAGAAAATTAGCATCTTTCCTATTCATGTTTTATTTTCTATACTCAGTCTTTAATTTGTTATTCCATTGCCTACTGTGTACCAGGTATTGTCACAGGCCCTATCAGAGCAAGGAGAATGAGACCCAGTCCCTGTCTTTAAGGAAAGTCTTTGAAACAAATGCTGTAATAGAGAAGACAGGGGAGTTTTACAAGTCGTGTAGTTCATATTGGGGCACTGGGGTGCAGTGAAAGGGCAGGCAGGCAATCTCAGCTTGTTTTCCAGCTTCTTACTCCCAAATGAACAAATAAAATAATTACAGCTTTTGAGTGGCATTAGAGGGGCTGTGAAAGGGGATGAGATGGGGTAGGGGGGAGGAATAGGGGTGGTATAGTAGCTCTAGATAGGGCGGTCAGGAAAGGCTCACTGGAGAGGAATGAGACTTGAGGAATGACAGGATTCAGCCAAGCGAAGAGCGGGGGTAGAAGGAGCAGTGTACTCTGGGCAGAGGAAGTAGCAGTACAGGTGAGTTTGGCATCTTCTAGATTATGGAGGGTCAGGTGGCAGGAAGTTTGGGTGAGAGAGGTGATGGGCAATAAGTCAGAAGAGGTGGACAGCAGAACCATTATACTGGGTTTGTATACCCCTGTGAGGAGTGTTTGTATGTGTTTGGCGTTTGGAATGTATTCTAAAGTCAGAGGATATTTCGTATGTGCCTAATATGATGGGTTACTTTCATTGATTTGTCTTTTTTAAGTTTCTTAGCCCACTTTCTAGAACTTGAATAGTTTTATCTCATATCTGTCATGGGCACTGTGATTGTCTCCCTGGTATACCTTTAACTCCTCCACTAGTTAGCAGCCAAGAGGTTAGGATATAGATACATCCATCTCTAGCTCCAGGTGTAAACCTTGTTTGGTTTAATCCAGTGATTGGCAAGCTTTTCATAGAAAGCTAGATAGGAAACATTTTAGGCTTTGAGGGACAGTTGGTATCTGTTGCAATTATACAACTGCCTATTAGAGCATAAAAGCACCCACAGAAAACATGTAAATGAATTTGCTCCAATGGGTGTGACTGTATTCCAATAAAACTTTGTTTATAAAATAGACAGTGAGCTGGATTTGGCCCAGGGACTAGAGTTTATGTAGCCCTGGCCTAAACCAATGTTCTCTGCCATAGTCATGACTTTAATTAATTCTGACCTAAGCCACTTGGAGTGTAGGAATCCCTTGGCTTGTTCCCAGCATCGTGGAGGACTTGCATCCATCGGTGGTGGGATGGGGTACTTTCTTCTCTAGTACTGCTCCTGGCAGCCATCTAATCATTCCCAGGGCAATCTCCCTTAGAATGATACAGAAGATGGGGCTGGAAAGGCAGCAATTAGGGAGAAGTTGGATCCTTGGTGACATGATTGGGTTGCTGAATTAACCAGCCCTTGAAGCCTGCACAACCTCTGGACTGTTTGGGCAGGTAATCCTGTAATGTCTTCTATTACTTAAGCCAGGTAGAGTTGAATTTTCTGCTACTTCCAGTGGAAAACATCCCCAAATAGATCATCTACTCTGAAATATTCAGTTATTGTTACTTCTTAATATGCTTAAGTGGCAGTTTGAGTAAACTGTTTTTCAAGTGCTTCTGTATATCTGCAATACTTATCACATGCCAATAGGTATCTTAGAGTGAAAGTCTTTGAAGCAGTGGCCAGAGAAGAACTTTACTTCCAGCAGGCTCCCTTTGATTCACAACCACAAGGTAATTCCATTAACTTTAATGATAGTGGTGCTGTGCAAAATGGGCCCTGTTAATCTATTCTTCCCCTTCTTTTTAGCATTAAATCCTACCTTGCAGCTAATTCTTCAGGATAAGTTATGTGTACCAATGCCACTCATTTCTTGGCTTTTATTAATATATGCAAGACTTTCTCAGGGAGGGAGTGCTAAGTGAGTGCATTAAAAATGAGTCCACTGCCCCATTTGTTGACTGTGAGAAAACCCCAGAGTCAGGGACATCAATGGATTATTACTGATTGTTGCAATCCAATAAAATCATAAATATGCTCAAAACAATTACTGTGGCTACATTAGCAAATTATCAAATCTATTACTTGCTTTGGAGCTTGCAAGTTATAGAGATTTTAAATAAAACGACAGAGAAAGGAAAGTTGTATTTCAGGAGTGTAACAACTAGGGCTAGGATTGAGAAATTTATGATTTAATTTTCCTTGCAATCTAATTGAGAATAACTATTGGATTTCTAAAAAGAGAACTTTGATTTGGTTTTGGTGTCAGAAATAAACTAGAAATATGGGTCACTTTATACTTTTCTGAGAGAGTCTGTCAGGAAGGGGAGAAGAAGGTATTCATTGCAAGGAACGGCTTTCCTGGGTCTCCCGCTATCTTGCCTTCTGTGTTCCTATTTCCTGTGTTCAAGTAATAGGGTTACACCTGATTCTAGCTGGCTCTTCCCAGAGACTTATTTTCTTACTTGCTTCACCAAATGTGTCAATTTTCCCCTATTTAGAAATAAATCAATTCAGATGAAATTACCCAGAGCATTCATTTTTCACCATCTAGTAAATGAGTCTCTCTAAAGAACACGAGGTCCTCCCTTTTCAATTCAGGCTTAATAAAATCCTTCTCTTACGTGGAGATAGTGGAGAACCATTGTCTTTTCAAGGTTTTTCATCATTGGTGGGCCACTTAAGCAATATGCACTGTGCAAAATGTATATTGTCATGTTTATAGATTCCTGTGCGTATTTTCTGAAGATCCAGCCTAAAATCAGATTGCCCAGTTTAAATTGTTAACCTACAGCAGTTGGAAAAATGCTGTTCATGGCATCATATCATCCATTAGTCATTATAGCCCCTCATCGGAAGCCTGGCCACAGCTGCACTTGGGTGATGAGCACACAGGTGGCTTGATTTTCAGGAATGGATTGGCTCATCTTTCAGCTCACTTCGGGAAAATAGAAAAGCAATTTGCACAAAGATAAAGGAGATTTCATAGCTATCTGTGCAGAACTGGCTAACGGATTTCTCCAGATACTCAGCAAATGCTTGAAAACCCAGCTGAGAAATGACAAATTACTGCTAACCGTCCTAATTATCCCTTGACACTCTATTGAAACCTGACTAAATTTTGCTGAAACTCACAAATAGGAAAGAAATTTAAGATTTAATAAATTATCCATAATATAAATGCTGAGAGAAAGAGAGAGAGAGAGAGAGAGAGAGAGAGAGAGAGAGATGGCTCCAAGCAGAAGTGCTCACATTTATCACTCAACAGTTTCCTGAGTGAAAGATTGGGGGAGGGTAGGGGGAATGTGTTCAATAAATTATCATTTTAATTGCAAACCCAATTGATTGTACTCAGTATGCTCATTAGGTTAAAGAAGGCTATGCATCAACTGCCAAGGTCATTACATTAATAGACGTGGTAAGCGTGTAATTTGTGATAATTTGATTTGTGAGCATCACATTCCTCTCTGTAAACAGCGTAACCAACATGCTAGCTTTAAAAGGTCACACAATGAGCAAATTTGTTTCTTTGCATTTTAGTACAATCATCTTCTACTAACGCATCTTTCATGTTTTTATAGTCTTAGTGTTAGCTCATCCAGTGAATAAATTTGTGGAAAATTTCTCCAATGATGGCTAGCTAACTTTTTACCAGTTCTCTTATACCATTTTTAGATAACTCCAGTTAGAAAAATTTGATTATTTTCTTTTTCGTTTTCTTCCTCTTCCCCCTCACCTCAATTGAACCTGCAGTTCCAAGATTGGAGTCTTTGATCTTGAGTCTCTCTTTCTCTCTGGAATCTGGGCAGTCTAGGATAATTCTGTACTTCCTTCCTTCCGAGAAACCTTGTAGGAGTTGGAAGAAGTATGCTGTTCTTCCCCTAGGAATCATCAGTACCTTTAACTGTTCCCCACCTCTGTGTCTTTTTGTCTGGTGACCCTTCTGTTTAGAAGATGTTGCCTGGAGTCACATGGAGGCATCCAGATGGCACAGGAGCAAGCACTTTACTGCAGATTTGGGGACATAGCAGGCTCTTAATAAATGTTTATTGGGTCTAAGGATTCTTGTTGAAAATAAAGATTGTAGAAGCCGAAGTGGTTAAGAAGATCTTGTTGATAGGCACTGCTATAAGGTGGGATTTGTTTTCTCCTCAGTGGCATTTTGAAGACTACCAAATCTAGTCAGTGGTACCGCATGTTGTGATGTCACCCTCCTCAAGACCAAGTAGTTGTCTATAGAGCCACTCTGTGACCTCCACGTGGACATATACTAACAATGGGGTGGATTCTGAGCTGGGTTCTTAACTAAGTGGTGTTCTAGAGGGTTCTTTACACACCCAGGGTGTTTGCAAAGACTGACTGTTCTTATATCTAAGACCCACCAAGCTTTCCTGCCTTCTAGCTGGCATATGAAAGGCCCTTGGAAACTTCTGGATGCTGGTATGATAATTAAAAACGTAATTTAATGGACAGGGGCTAACTCCTTAAACTCGGGGTGTTGGAGGGATCATAGAATATTTCAAGTTTGAAAGTTTTGGGCTTTTTCTGTGGAACAATTCAGGTACATGTACATGCTGCGTTTGATTTCACGGGTCCCCTGGTGCCCGCCGGTGGACTGCTCGTCTGCACTTTCCTGAACTGTTTTCCACCTCAGCAATCAGGCGCAGTTAGTGTTAGCAGCCTAAACTGATGAGATAAATCTTGAGGCATGTCCTCCCCATCTGAGAGATTTTACTTTGTAAAGTGTCTCCCTCACTCATAAGAATAGTTTGTTATGAGGATTCGAGTGCGGCCCCATCGCTGGTAGCTGCGCACATTTAGGCAAGTGGTTTAACTCTGTCTTTGCCTCCTTGCACATGAAATTGGAGTAAGAATACTGCCTCCTGCATAGGGTTTTGTGACTGTTACATGAGACCATGAATGGGACACTTTCTACATGGCGCTTGGCACACTGTTTTTATTCACCAGTTATTTATTGAGACTCTACTGCTTGCCAGCTTCTGTGGTGGCAACAGGGAACAAGACAGGTAAGGTCCCTGTCCTCAAAGAGCATCATTATTCACTGACCCCATCCCCCCACCCCCATAGCTCTATCATAACCCTTCAATGAGGAAGGCTGATTGGAAACTACCAGCAAAGTCCTGGAGAGGAGATAAAGTGGATGGCAGTTTACCCTTAGTCCCCTTGAGTCACCCTGTTAATGGGCCAAAATTTCTTTTTAAACATTTTTATGTATTGTTTTGGCCAAAAAGCCTGTTATGTTTTTTGTTTGTTTGTTTGTTTTGTATGATGGCTTTAGTAGTGCTTAGTTGTCTTTAACTTCATTTGAAACAATGTTGTCAGATTGTGTCATGATAGCTGTCGTATCAGTGTACATTTAAAAAACTTATAAAAATTGGTGAATTTAGCCCTGGCTGGTGTGGCTCAGTGGATTGAGTGCACGCTGTGAACCAAAGGGTTGCAGTTTGATTCCCAGTCAGGGCACATGCCTGGGTTGTGGGCCAGGTCCCCAGTGGGGGCCATGTGAGAGGCAACCACACATTGATGTTTCTCTCCCTCTCTTTCTCCCTCCCTTCCACTCTCTCTAAAAATAAAGAAATAAAATATTTTTTAAAAATTGGTGAATTTTTGTGTGACCATTTTAATATATTGAAGATGGAAGAAGATAAGCAACATTTTTGGCATATTATGCTTTATTATTTCAAGAAAAGTAAAAATGCAACTGAAACCTCAAAAAAGATTGGTGTAGTATATGGAGAAGGTGCTACGATTGATCAAATGTGTCAAAAGTGTTTTGCTAAGTTTCTTGGTACTATTGACATTTTGGCCAAATAATTCTTTACTGTGGGGCTGTCTTATGCCTTGGAAGATGTTTAGCAGCACCCTTGGCCTCTACCCACTAGTAGCCAATAGTGGGAGATAGCTGACATATTCAAAATATCTAAATCAATAAAGTTATTGGTGAAAATGAAAAATCTGTCTTTTATTTTTCAGAAAAAAGCATACAGATATTTTGGCCAATCCAATATTTATTTATTTTTAGAGATAGAGGAAGGGAGGAAGACAGAGGGAAAGAGACAACAATGTGCAAAAGAAGCATCAATCAGTTGCCTCTTGATTGTTCCCAAGGCAGGACCTAGCCCACAATCCAGGCATGTGCCCTGATGGGAAATTGAACCTGTGACATTTCGATTTGCAGGATGGTGCCCAACCCTCCTGCTGAGCCACACCAGTCCAGGCACAGGCCCAGAATTCTTATTGTTGATAAGCAGATTGGTTTCCAAGTAATCTAAGCAAGTGAGTCAAATGGAACTGAATGTACAGAGATCGTTCTTCACTTTGAAAACACTGAATGAAGTCTGCCATGTGGCCCTGGGGGAGAGGGAGGAGTAGGCACTCACTCCAGACAGACAGGTTATCTGCAAAGACGGCCCAAAGATGGGCCTGTGCTCCAGCAGGGAGCCTTATGTTACGTTCCTTGCATCATGGATTCCTAACAAAATGGACAATTTCATGATCAAAAAATTATGTCTTCCGTATGCAATGCAAAAGTGGAACATTATTCTGATGTTAAATTTTCATAACAGCAGGTGGGGATTTTCTTAACCTCTGAAGATGAGGTGAAGCCTTAAAACAGGCTCACAATTCCCTGGAACTCATTCCAATCAGCTGTTAAATTTTACTTCCCTCCTCTTGAGCCTAAGTTAGAAATAAGAAACCTAAGAGTTGAGAGTTAGGGGCTGAGATTTGAAAATTAAAAAATTTAGACTAAAGTTAAATCTCAAGTTAAGTTTAAGAAAGCGAGGTTGGAAGTTTAGGTAGAATTGAGTTTGCAGTTAAATTTTAAATTTGATGAGGTGTTGCTGGTTTTTTTTTTTTTTTTTTCTTTGTTAATGACCCACTAGATTTCACATGTGGCTTCCTGGTGTACCAGCTGATTTTGTTATTCTGGGCATGATTGCCAGAGAAGGAGTAAGCTGGAACATTAAGAGCTCAGATATATCCGGGCCCTCACAAGTAGAAGTTTCCCCAACAAAGTTGGGCATTGAAGGCTTCGCTGCTTCCCCAGGAGAGGGCCCCTGGCTCCCTTCTGTCCCACCTGCAGCAGCCCCCAACCCTCTGCCTCCTGAGACTGACCCTGGAGAACATTTGTCATAAAAACACTCTGCCATCCGCCATGTCCTGGAGACTTCATGGCTAGAACACCAACAGGTATGTTGTCAAAAACTTAGTGAGTAGACGAGTGGAGGGGATGATTGCAAACTAGTGCATCGCCTTATGAACGCTGCTCACCCTTGGCCCATGGAGCCTGGATGGCCATGTTTATTAGCTCCGGCTCTTTGTAACCAGTTTGGGCTCTGGGTTGTTATCAGACAGCTTTATGGAAAGATGCTTGGGGCTGGCATTTGACTTGTAGATGGAAACAAGTGTTGATGGTGTTGTGATTCCCTCTGTGAGATTCATGCTGGACTTGTTACTGGTTTGCAAGTGACTGGTTTGGACTTGTTACTGGAAGCCCCTCCTTAACTAGGTGTTTGGAAACATTGTGTTGCCAACGCTACAGGAAGAATGCTCCTCTTGTCAGGTGAGGCCTGGGAGTTTCCCCCCGCTTTTCAAACTCGAAGGGAGAGTTAGCTCTTTTTTCAAATGGTGCCAGAACTTTGGTGATGCTGTGCTGATACGGTCCTAGTTGACTCCCTGACAATGAATTGTGTTCTGAGAGATGTGTATGTTCTTTTACTAAAGGAATTGATGGTTACTTAATCCTTCAGTAACAGTAATGAGCATCTCTTTGTATTAGTAATAGTAATAACAGATTACATTTATTTATCACAGTTTATAAAGCTCCTCATGTCACATGCTTTAAATGATGTGACGTGTGGGGCAGAACAGCACAGAGGGCAAGGCTTTGGAACCAGATGCCCGGGTTAAAATTCTGGCTGTACTCCCTTACCGGCCATGCAGCCTTGAGCACATTGTTTAATATGTCTTCAGTCACTCACCCCTAAAAGGGAAATGATGATAGTGCCCGACTTCTTAGAGCTGAAGACTATACAAGTTAAGGGAAGGGTAGGACCTTTATCACAGTGCCTAGCATACGGCATGCCTCAGTAAATGTTAGCTATTACCATATAATTATTAACACTATCAATATTATTATTAATGTCCCCACCATTATGTGAAGTTGGTGTGTCACCAGGAATTTTTATCCTCATTTAAAGGGTGAGGGGACTAAGACTCAAAAGGAAGAAGTGACATGCTCTGGAAGCTAGAACCCAGTCTGAGGCACAAAAGGACAGACACTCAGACCTATGACATCTCATTTATGAGAAAATGTTGGTGGAATCCAAGTGAATCTGCTCACACAGCCTGGTTTCTGTAGCTCCAGCCTCATCAGAATTGTGGCTAATAAGTTCAGCTCCTAGCAACAGGTTTTACCCCTAAGCATTTCATTGCCTGTGGCAGAGGAGAATGGCGTCTGGGGGCTTTATTTGCAGAGAAGACTTATAGGCAAAGTGTTCTAAACCGGGAAGGTAGAAAAGCCTCTTGCAAACTGGTGTTTGCAGTGTCATCAGTTCCCTGACAGGCTGCAAAAACAGCGCTCGGATGTTAAAACTGAATTCCATGCTCATAGCAATGCTGTTTTAGAGTATTCATACCACTGTTTTAATACAGCGCACAGCTAACCAGTTGAATCTTTTAAAAAATTCTCAATTACTGGCCTAAAAGAGCCTATGATGGACACTAGTGAATTTTATTGATCACTTACTTTGTAGGGTGTTATTCTGAGCCATGGATTTAGAAGCTTCGCAGAAGTTTGCAATTCTGTCAGAAGGATATGAAACATACCTAAATTACCTCAAACAAGAGGCAGCATGCAATAAGGCCTGAGCAGTGAGTGCAAGGTGAAATTTAAACATGGATTCAGATGCTTAAGGACGTCCAGGGAGAACTTTCAGTGAAGCTATTCTACAAAATACAGGGTGGATGATTAATTGCATGAAACATTAGCAGCAGAAAGCATTAATAAGATTAAAACAGGTCTTTTTTCTGTTTTTAGCAAGTTATCATTTTATTTATAACTTGGGTTCTTGTGGGTAGAACCATTAAATCCAATCTTTGAAGAAAAAATCGCATCTGCTTGAATAAAGTTGGTAATCCTGTGGAAGATTCATCACTATTGCACCATTGAGACGGTCTTCATATTGTTGTCATATTTGGGGCCTGGGTCTTCTTTTTTTAATTTTATTTTTCAATTACAGTTGACATATAATGTATTAATTTCAGGTATACAATGTACCTTACGAAGTGATCACTGTATGTCCAGTACCCATTGGACCCCATACATAGTTATCACAATATTAGTGACTTTACTGCTGACACTGTTGCAAAGTCATGGTGGATTTCACATGTTCTTTCTATTCTGTGACTGAGCTGCATGTCAGCATCTGTCACAGATATAGTGGCTGTTTCCAGCGTCTTCCTTCTGTGGTACTGCACACAAAGTATGCGGTTATGAAACCCTGTGGAAGATGAAAAAATCAGGAGCTACAAAGGAACTTCTGGGTAAAAGCTCTAATCTGTGTTTGATAAAACTCAGAGTTTGAGGATGAATACTAGTTTTTGCTTTATGTTTTGGTCCTGGCTGTTTGATCCAGTATCTTCAAATAATGGCTTTGTAGCAGTTCTCTGCAAATCCTGTTTGGTGTTGGTACACACTTACAATGACACAGTAGTGGGGAAATAATTTGGTTTTAGTGAAGACTATATCCATTGATCCAGTGGAAATATTTTATAATACAAATTGATTTTAGTCTTAGTATTTGTTTAAATTAAAACTGACTTCCATATCCCCATGGGAAGCTTAATTATAAAAGCAATTCTTAAATGTGCAACACCAAGGAAACAGAATATATGTCACTCGAGGCAGATGTATGCCTTTATTTGTGGGGTATTGATGGCAGGCCAGATATTATTTGTTAGGCTTCAAAGTAACTTTGTGTAAAAATGAATAATAGTACTAGTTTCTGGAGGGAAGTAGCAGGGAAAAGAGCAATGAACTCCAGACTTCCTGCTCTATATTCTTATCTCATACCGGCTAGTCCTAAGACCTTGGACAAAGCTTTCATTGTTTTTTCCTTCTTCTCCCTTTCACTTCTTTCCGTTTTATCCCCATTTCTTATCTCCCTTTCCCTAAATGTGTTAGAACTTTTCCATTTGCAAGTGACAGAAAACTCATTAGGCTCAAGTCAATGGAGAATACATTGAGTCACATAATTAGAGTATAAGCAAAGTTTCTGATTTCAGGTATGGCTTGACCAGAAACTTAATGCCCTCAGGACCCAGTGTCTCCCTCCCTCTTCCCTCTCTCTGTGCTCCTTTTTCTCTGCATTGGATATAAAGCAAAGGGACAGACATTAGCTTAGGTATGGAGATGGCAGTAGTGAACTGGGCATCTTGGCTGATACACATGTCCAAGAAAGAGCAGCAGGGACATGAGTTCCTCATGAGATTTGGAGTCTGTTCATAAAGACTCAAGAGCCAGGTCTCTTGTCTGAAACTAACTCAGAGAGCATTCAGGACACACTGAAGGAATGAAGAAAAGACTGAGATGAAAGAGAATAACAAGATATTTGCTCGAGGTTTTATTGGGTTCGCCAAAAAGTCCATATGTTTTTTTTTTTTCAATAAAATAAAAGACACATTTTTTATCTTAACCAATAATTGATTGATTTGGACATTTTGAGTATGTTGGCTATCTCAATGTCTCGACTTGATTGCTATCAACCTCAACTGGTCTACTCAACTGTGGAGCATCATCCAGTGAGAAATCTCTAGCACGAAACTTTGCAAACCACTTTTGATATGTTCAATTTGTCGCAGAACCTTCCCCATATACTATACAAATCTTTTTTTCTGTTCCCATTGCCTTTTTACCTTTCTTGCAATAATAAACTATCATATGCTGAAAATGTTGAGTATTTTCTCCCATCTTCAATATTAAAGTGGCTACAGAAATATTTCCTAATTTTTATAAGTTTTTTTAATGAATGCTGATATGACAGCTGTCACAATACAAACTAACAAAATTGTTTTGAGTGACATTAAATACAACTAAGCATTACCAGAACCATTTTACAGAAAAAACAAACAAATTTTTTGGCCAACCCAATAATAAGAGCCAGGGTGAGACAAGTGAATGTATAAGATAGTGATAAATATGAGTTAAATGCAAGATCCCACAGCTAAAGGATTGTGGTAGAACCCAATAGAACCTAGATTTCTATCAGGATCATTTATGTTGTAGACCAAATTTGGTCAAACACAGAGAGCAAGTACTGGGTGAAACATCTTTCTAACTGAAAAAGACCTTGGTTCTTTTTCTAAATACCAAAATATCATTATCATTCTGTAGTACTGGGTTTTACTCTGTAGTTTAAATTCAGAAAGGACATAATTCTCTGTTTGCAAAATCAGGCAAATCTGTGAAATTTCATTCATCCATTGACTTAGTGTTTACTGAATGCCTGCTGAGTGAGACCCACTGTCACAACCTGGTATTTGTATGTACAGAGAAATGAAACAGACGTGGTCCCTAACTTAATGGGACCAATAGTCTGCCAACCTGCCAACCTCCAAGTTTACCTAATATAGTTCATCTTGGTTCTTAAGGATTGCACTCATAGGATTGTTTCTGGGAAAAACAACTGAAGAATGTAAACAACCCAATTCCATTCTAAATGCCTTCTCTCTACATGGATATATATTAAACTTTTTTTCATAAAAAATTATTTCCTGGAAACTTTTGTTCTTGATTTATGGAAAAGGCTTTATATGAGTATCTTCAGAATGACTTAATAAGCCAGTAGTCTTAACACTGTTCTAATATGCCAATAGGTCACTTAAGTGTCATTTGTTAAACCACTTTGGTCAATAAAAATCCTTTCATTGTTTTCCCCACATGGCATTGAGCCATGTAACACTACCCTAGTTCTTTACCCATGTTGCTCTATCTGCTTTTGGTTGGTGTGGATTATTATTAATTACTTCTTCCTAGAGTATTAGCCAAGAGTTATCACGATGCAGTCATGATAAAGATTCACAAGGACAGAATGCTTTAATTAGGGAGGCAAATTGAGGGGCAAGCAGTTTTTAAAGTGAACTGTGATCTCGTAACCAAGAGCCAGTTCCCCTCGTGTGCGTGCATGTAATTTGACACACTGAGTGCCTGCTTAATATGGAACAATACAGTTTCTCTAAATGTTTTTTTAAGATTTCACATCTATTCATTTAGTAACTGATTTAAATGAACTAGTAACTGATGAAAACTCACAGGAAAATAAAATTAGAAACCATTTTGACTAGAGTACCCGGGAACTTGGCACCACAAGCATTCACATCATCCCTGTCTCGCATAATACCAAACAGCTCCCTGAGAACAAACAGAGATCTCATTTGGATGATTTTGATAGTTTCTTTTCTGATTGCAAAGAAAACACTTGTTCATTGTAGATATTTTGGAAAACACAGAAAAATTGAAGCAGGAAATACAAAGCAGGAAATTGAATCCAGCCATGGTTAATTTTATATTTTGGCTAATGTCTTTTTTAAAACTACCACCAAAAAATGCCTTCATAAAATTTGAGGACTTATTATTCTTTGTCAGTAAAAGTTAAAAACAACAATAGCATATAAAGAAAGCTTGCAAAGATTGTCCTACCCATTCACTTTCTGACCCTTCCTCTCCATTGTTCTTGAGATAAAAGGTTTAATCCTGGGAAAATCAGTCAATGTCATCTATGTGTTTCTCTGTCTCAGTCTCTGATGTTTGTGGAGAGGGGCATGTCATTTTGATGTAAAGGTATCTTGGAAATTGAACACAGTTTGTTCAGAAATAAAGCCATGTGAAAATTAGCAGAGAGAAGGGGGAGGAAGGCAGGTAGGAAGTTCTATCTGCCCTGAGAATGACTCTATGAAGATTCCAACAGCAGTGCAATGTTCTTTTTGTCAAACCATCATAGTGAGGTATCCCTTGTTATTTATTTATAGATTGTGGAATAATTTATTCATTTTTTTGCCAAATCGAAGCTTCTTTACACCATATTTTGATGTGTCAGACCCCCAACAGCCCTCAGAAACCCTACAATGCCATGGTGAGATAGCTATTGGGAATGATTCGTTTCTCTTACAGTCACCTGTGAAACTGTTTGTTGATGGAGTAAAAATTAACCCGAGTATGAAACATCAGTGTCTTAATCTAAGAACCAAAGTTGTGGCCTTGCTTCATTTCCCAGGTGCTGGCCAGTGCTTGGAATCAAAGAGTTTTACATAGAAATTCAGCCATTTCATGCCTCTGCAGCCAAACTGAGCTAGTAAGAAGGCAGTCGACCATATTCTCAAAGGTGTACAGGGTCACCCTCCTGCAATAACACCATCTACTGGATGGAGATTAGAGGGGCCTAACCTATGGGGAATGTTGGTCTTTCCTAAATAGAAGCTGCTGAGCGCAGTGAAAATTGTATCTGTTTTCCTGCATTCCTATGTAC
Source organism: Anoura caudifer (assembly GCA_004027475.1). Taxonomy (NCBI): domain Eukaryota; kingdom Metazoa; phylum Chordata; class Mammalia; order Chiroptera; family Phyllostomidae; genus Anoura; species Anoura caudifer. The sequence goes on along the minus strand of PVKU01000478.1, from coordinate 444,216 downwards.
CTTAGATTCACTCACTTGCCCAAAATGCTTGTAAAGCCTAAGTCTAAATCCTGAGGGGAGGCCCCCTCTGTCACCCCCACCCCAAACTGCCCCTCCCTGGGGGCAATCTAGAGAATATTTACTGCATTCATTCATATTTATCAACCTGAAATAGTGCATGCTGCCAATGTAGGTAGAAAAACCTATCTCAGAGTAGCCCCTCAAACACCACCTGGCCTTTGCTTGTTGTACTCATTCTCCTTTCTCAACCTCCACTTATTATTGAAGTCCTCTGCTTAATTTGAGTCACACTTCCTCAAGGAAGTCTGTCCTCATTTCACAGGTGTTTGCTCCTTTATTTCATGATCTTTATGCCAGTTTGGTACCATAAGGCAGATGTGGTCATTTGATTAAATTCCGTCTTCTCCAGTTGACTATAACTCAGGAGCCAGTGGCCATGTGCATCCCCACCACTCAGTCAAGTGCATGGCACACAGAATGAGCTTAGAGAACATCCAAGTGAATGAGAGATGTTGTGATTGTAATATTTAGATTAGAGTCTATTTGAAAAGGAATATTTCACATTTTTTTACTTCATTTGATTGTGTTATTTATATAAACCAATAATAGATTCTATCAGGGCATGAGAGATTAAAAAAATACCAAAGAATAGAAAAGTGGGTAATTCATGAAGATTCTTAAATTTTTAATCCTCCTTTTAAAAGGTAAAGTTAGACGTGTTCTCAAGCTGCTTCTGCATTTTTAACAAAGGTAACTTTGGAATATTCAGTGAAGGTGACCTGTAGGATCTCTGGTTCAGTATTGGAGGTACCTGTTAATTTCATATTCTCCTTTTCTTCCAGATTTCTGGGGAGAGTCAGAACCTTACACCTTTTTATTTGAAAAGCTCATATACATTCCCTATAAACCTCCCAAATGTATGAAATAATTACGCAGGAGACAAAAGATCAGGGCTCCTACAGTCAGATATTCGTTCAAGAATCTACATGAGGCATTGTTCTGTTGTGGGTCAGATTACAACTTGTTCTCTCTCTCAAAATATATTTCAAGTTACATTATTAAAATGCACCATATGGTGTCTTTGTGTAGAAAATCAAAAAATAGGACTTTAGATGGAGCAGACTTCTCTAATACCCCAAGTTTTTTATTTTCCTTGAAATATTTCTTCACTTTGAAATATATAAGTAGGCCATGGAGAGAAATGCCTGATGTGAATTTCTTCTAATAGCCCCAAACTCTTCTTTTAAATTACTACAAAAGCAATTCAGCATTTTTAGTGCCAGACTGATGGGGGGAAAAGTGCATATTAAGCTTTCCTTATTAATTAAAGGCACTGAGGAAAAAAATCATCCTAGCTCAAGTTTATGAAAATAAATAATACTTGGAAATGAGTTAGCAGTATGAAACTGTTCGCATTCATGTTGGATATCATTGCAGTGGAAATGTTAAAACAACTAATTGCTGGTGGGCTGCTAGGAAGGGGAAAGCCACTAGATTTTAAGTGTGATTTCAAATTAGACTGGGAACACCATTCAAGAAAACTTGCCAGAGAAACAAACAACTCTGCTTTTGCTCCATGAGACAAGCAAGATGAACTAATAGATCATTCTCAGCTCTAATTCTCAACCTTGTTCACAGCCAGGCTCATTTGTACCAGGTGAATGATGATCTAGGTTGCCACCAGTAACTGGTATGGTGAAAACTTTCACAGAGTTTCAAAAAAATAAATGCATTAGACTCCTCTCTCTTACCCAGAGTCCCTTGAGCTCCAAGGGAGATCCATTGACAGCCATCTGTGTTACATGGCAAAGGGAATGACTCTTGGTAAAGTAATGAGTAGAAGAAAAAATGAGGAGGGTTGGAGAGAAGACAATCTGTTGAATTTTAATCCTTCTTTGTACATCTCATCTTTCTTAATCATCCTTTTATAGGTAGAATGCCCTTGAGTTTTCTTTAGACAGTTTCTTCCTGCTGGGAACCATTCAGTTATGTGGGCATTTTAGGTCCTTTTCCTTTGCTTATGGAAAGAATGATTTTGTCTGAGTTTTCCCAGGAAAGGTAGCTTGTTAGGGTTTCAAAGTGGGCAGTCATAAACTGTCCTAGGGGAGGGAACAGTTTTCTTCTGCCCCCTAAGTACTATGTTTGTGCCTGAGAATTAAACTGGCAAGAGACAAACAGGAGAAAAGTATACACATTTTATTTGATTTTCATATTTTTACATTATACAAAGTCTTCTATATCCATAAAAAATGAAGACTCAAAGAAACAGATAGGCCTGAATGCTTATCCACCATTCTAATGAAGAATGATAAATTGTGCCAGGGCAGCAAACTGTGGGGAACAGACAAGGAAGTATGGGGGGGAAGCTAATGGGAGATATGTTATTTTTGTTGGATTGTTTGTCCTGATTCAGTTTAGCATCAACTCCTGATCTCTGGTTATGAAAATGCTCTGTACTTCCTAGTATAGGGAGGGCACTTTTCTTATAGGAAACCCTGCTTTTAGGTAAAAGGAAGTGTATCACAGAGAACTTCCTGCATCTACAATTTATTTTTTATTGCTTTTAGCTAGAAAGAAAGAAAGAAAAGAAAAGAAAAGAAAAGAAAAGAAAAGAAAAGAAAAGAAAAGAAAAGAAAAGAAATCAGTGTGCCAAACTGGCATGTTTTGTCAAGGCATGTTCTTATCCTCTTCACTGTGAACCCCTGATAGTGGTGTTTGCAGAGAATAAAGGAAGAGGTATTTGTTTTAAAAGTTAATTCCTTTTTGCTTGCCTTTTCTCCCTGTCCCTCTTTCTCTCCTCACTCCCCCACCTCACCTCTCCCTCCAGCTCCTCCCTCTTTCTTTCTTCCTCTCCCTTTCTGTGAGGGCATAATGTGATGTTAAGGGTGGCAGGCTCTATAAGTTTTTTTTGGGTGTCAGATATGTTTCATCCTGAGTGCCTGCTCTGAAAGACCCTTCATGGCTGTCTGGAGAACTGTGCCATGAAGGATTTTGGGGTTCAGTCTACACTCAATGAGAGACAGAGCTGTGATCCATTAGTGATGTCTGTCAAGGACATGTGCCACATATATTTGCTTATCCTGCTGTAGGCCACGCTAGCCTTGTCTCAATTCCTGTAGACACTTTATTTTCTGACTATTTATTATAACAGCCTTTAATCAAGTAGAATCCTCACAGCTAAGGAATACTTGTGAGCTCAGACTTATTGCCTGAGATGGGAAATGTCAAATGGTAGAGGTAATCAGAACAACTGAAATTGCCTTTTAACATATTCTAAATGTATGTAATTGTTCAGGGTACAATACAAAATTACTACTTTATGCTTTTATTTCAGAATAAGCATAACTTATTTTCTCCTTAAACTGGCATAGTTGATTACTTTCTATATAAGTGTAATGGCTTATTGAAAGCAACAGTTGTGATTCTCTAAGGTTTCACAAACAACTCCCCATGTCTAGAGTTTTAGCAAATACTGTACCTGGTCAATGCAGATAAAATGGAATTCGGTACTGTTTAGAAATTAGAGTTCTTCATGTTTGAAATGGAGATCAGGTAGTTTCTGCAGGGCACATTTGAAGTCTCCAGTGTGAGTTTAATCCCCAGATGGTCAAATCAGCATTACTCCTTTCCATGTCCAGAAGCCTCACACCCCGCTTGGCTAGCAGAGTTGGAGCAGGCAATTCTGCAGTGCCTCTGGGCACAAGCCACAGTGGGGAGGATGTCCCACAAGATTTTTGAAAGCAAAATTTATTTCACTGTCCTATAATGGATACTACACTTCCTTCCAATACATATCTGCTTGCTCCAGTTCCCGATTCAAGTTTATTACTAGACCACAGACCTCAGCAGACCTGGATTGGTGATGGGGCAGCCCAACACTGATGACCCTGCTATTACAATTAGGGACCACAATTAGGGACCACACTTAAAGCTGGTGCTGAGAACAAGATTACGGTGTGTGTGTAGCCCATAGAATGGAATTTGCCTCTGCCCACTGTAGTTGTGCTGGGTATTAAATAAGATTGTAGTCTTTATTCTTTCCCTCTCTGTTCCCAACACCTGGATGAATACCCACATATACTAGAGCTTGTAAGTATTGCTGCATAGCTGAATCCAAATTTTTATAAATGTGTGTTACTGGTGATAGCCAAAGCTGTGCCTTGGCCATATCCCTTGGAACTCACCCTTATACATCTGGAGGCCAGTCAATTACAAGTGCCTACCCCTCCCCACTTAGGGGATTTCTCACTAGTGTGGAGAATAGGCCAAGGGTGCTGTGGAGTTAATGCCGCCCCATTAACTGAGTGGCCCTCAGTCAGTAACAAGTGGGAGTTGGAGTATAACTCTTCTGGTTTCCCTGCCTTTGCATGAGAAATTGAGGCATGTTCCGTGCTGAGACTCCCCAGTGGGTTGAGCCCTGGTTGCTTGATACAACATCCTGCTTATGAATATACCTTGTAGCTTTCTGCCCTTCCCTATTTTACTTCTCCCTCACTTAATGAAGCTTCCTGAGACCATCTCTCAAATCCATTGCACTCAAGTTCTTGTCTCGGTGTCTGCTGTGGGGAACCCAGTCTAAGACACTAATAATAAAGGAATAAAGAGCAAGGGTAAGAAGTTCAGTTTATCTAACTGGGAAGGCAATTCAGCAGATCATGAACTGTTGTTTCATCTTGGCGTGTGAAGGGTAGCCTGTTCCAAGGTTCCTTCCATTCTGCAAGAATGGTCCACTTTGGAAATGGAGCACAGATTCCTTCAAAATATGTTCAAGTGGGCAAAAACTCATTCTGAAATATCCCCAAAGTTATTAATAATATACTCACCTTAGGAGAATTGGTTTGTGCTAGTCCTATAGCCTGCCAAAGTACTGCATGCAGGGCTCTCATCCTGTGCCTTCTGGGTATTGCTCATAAAACAGTAAATTAATTTTTTTCTGTGGCCCTGCTTAACCTCTGACTCTCAACAGTTTATTGTGGATCTTTTGGGTGCTCCAAAAGCTATAATTAAAAAACACAATATTCACGTCTTTTTTTTTCCTTTTAAACAATGATCTCCAGTGAAGTTATTTTGTGTTTGTTTAAATATTCCAGGAGGGTTTATAAGCCCAGTCTTCCCCTCTCTCATCCTTAAAAGCTAAGGCAGCACTTGAGAGGAGAAACCCATACATCACTATTTATTCAACTAATGTAATGTGAAGAGCTCTCTTTGAATAGTCTATTTATCTCTTCACGCTGTCAGTAGACAGAGGTAAAACCAGCCAGTGCTCAGCAATCAGAGAGAACCTGCTCAGAAAGAAGTGCAGTCAACTGATTTTTAATAGCAGATCAATAGTACCCTTTTTTTTTTTTTTTTTTTGCTGACTCTGGCAGGAATGTAAACTAATAGAAAAACTTGAATCCTATGGAATTGTGTTGCTTCCTACCATAAAATATATTTAAAGTTAACCACATCAGGTTTTTCCTTGTGTCCCACAAAATTGCTGTCAATTCCAAAGCCAAAGGTCTTCCGAGTTCATTTAAAGTTAATTTGTCATATTTAGGCTTTTTCACATTAAATGTTTTATGTTTCTTTAAATTCTCTATTTGACCATTTATTTTAGAAACTGCATGAGAATGCTTAATTACTGAGAACATCACCTTGCTCTATAATGTGTGGGCACTTAGATATGCTCCTTACTATGAAACAGAGGCAACGTGGGCGGAACGGCAGGCCCTGCAGTGTTATCTGTAGGTTAGGCAATGTCAGCCAGGCACAGCCACTGTGGGAATCTTTGTATAATGAAGAGATTTTTCAGGTCCCTGCTGATGGCCTATTTATTTGCAGCACGAAATCACAGGCTCCAGTTCAAGGAAAACAATAAAATTTGGATTTTGAATCTGTTGCAATAACAATGGTATTTTTCAGTTGCCTTAACCAACTAATCAACTGGAAACAGAGGAATTATCCTGAAATTTAGAAGTATGTTCAGGACAGTACAGTATTAAATCCTCTTTAATGCCACACGTTCCACATATGGAAAGTTTGACCCTTCTAGATGGAATAAAAATCATTTATTTGGATTCAGGAATACTCTAAAGCAAGCTAAACTCTATTTATGAGAGGCTCTAATAATTTTTATTTACCTGCAATAAAGAAATCTATTTTACTTGGCTCAACTAAACATTCTTCAAATTTATTTTACCATAGAAATGTTGTTTATTTTGTTGTTGTTTATGAAGAATAACAATTAAAATTCTGCACATGCTTGGTGTATAGATAATCTTTGGTAAAATAATCACGAAGATTTTCAAGAGAAGTTAGTGTTATTATCAGAAGGGTGGTATATGCCATAACTCAGTTTCCTCATTAGGATTATACTTAATTTTAGCACACACTGAAAAGTTACAATAAATAGCCATCACTACTTGTTTAGAAACAAATCAATTTACATCATTCATCTGCTTAAAACCCTGTGCTGGCTACCCATGTCTGTTAGAATAAATACACTTTCTGGGTCAACCTGCTGCTTCTCTCTCCCCTCTCACATCATTCTCCCGTTTTACTACATTGCATGCACACTGATGTTTTCTCTGTTCCTTAAACACACAAGTTTATCCCCTTCTCCTTAGCACTGGGGGCTTCCCTCCGCCCAGATTTCTGTTGCCCCCGGAGTTTTACATGGGGCTGTCTCTTCCTCCTCAGAGCCTTCTCTTGGCCCCTGAGCTGATGTATCCAATCTGTTCTTCTATTTTATTATTTCCTGCAGAACAGCTCTTGCTCTCGGGACATTTCCTTTTGTTTATTATTTCACTTCTCTCTACCCCCCACTCCACACACTCACACCCCAGGGTATAAACTGCCTGAGATCAGGAACTTCGTTTCCACCCCCAGCATAAGAGCATGTGACAGGTGTAGGCATAACCGAGGACAGAGGTAAGAAAGAAGAGAAATGTCACAATTACAAGAATCAGGACCTGCTCTTTGAAGGAAGGATCTAAATTAGAGGCACCTCTGTAGGATGTAATTCCCCCTGTTTCAGAAAGCCAAAATGAAGAGTCTGCTAAATCTAGACTCCTAGTCTGATCTCACAATCCATCCATGTTGCTCCCATTCCTATTTGAAGCCCTTCTCCAAAAGCCGTGTGAAGGCTCTCAGCTGTGATGGAAGGGATCCCTTGCCCCTTGTGGCAGCTGGCTGCCCTTGGCCATGACTTCTCCACTCTGAATTTGAGTAACACTTGATGCTCCTAAGGCAGCTTGGCAGTCTAACTAAAGTACACACACCAACTCTTTGGGCATCTGATAAAGCAAGGGCTCCTTTCTTTTCTTCAAGTGAAAAACACAATTGCATGCTTTTGTGTGTTATTTCTAGGGATTCAAGCATCCTCTATTGTCCATTTGGTTAACTATTGGTGGCCTGAGCTGAAGCTTCCTCTCTATCAGCAAAAATGGGGAATTGACACTCTGGTCGCTGTCTCAGTTTGTGAGGATTGTCTGCGGCTGGGATGATGAACTAGAGAGTTGGCTTCCGTTTCACCAGGCAGTGTCAAATGTACTGTGTAAGAGGGAGGCTGGGGGGAAATGGCAATGCAAACTTGAGTGGTGGTGTGGAATATCTTTTCACTGGGGAAAGAAAATTGACAAAAGATTCGAATTTGGTAAATTAGGAAAAAGTCAATATGGTATATTGCCATTTGCCAGACACATGAAGGCTTCTTTGCTGAGCAGCGCTGTTGGCTGACCCTCATGTGTTGGGAAGGACTGGAGAGGAGCTGCTGCCCATGCCCCAGAGTTACCAGCTCCCCCAGTAAGAAGACGGTATATTTAGTTCTTATTTGCTGGGAGGACAGTGACGATAATTTTCATGGTTTCTTGTTGAAAATATCCACTCCTGTCACTGGACTCCCTTACCTATAGGCAGATTGGGAGTGACCTAGACATTCTTCAGTCCTGTGATCAAGCACACAAAGCAGCCCTATCTCATCTTGATGTAGAGTGTGAAGGTGCCCTGTCCACCTGGAATGTTCTATGAGGTCATGCAAATCCTGAATGGGCATCATCAGCACTTTCTTACCCCCGCTGAGATGTTTCTGTTTAGTAACAAAATGATCCCTATGGATTCTCTGAAATAGTTTATTCCCATAGCTGGTACTTTGCAAAATACTTTCCTAAAACTATCAAGTAATTTATAAGGTCTCCACTGTAAACATTTTCAACTAAACATTTTGTTTTCTCTGAATCTTGGAAATAGGAACATGTGCAAAATATGTGATAAAAATGCATTGAGGGAAACAGTAACATAAAATGTGTTTTTGGCTTGGATGAGTTAGGTGTTAATGCATTAACCACACAAACAACCCATGAGACTGAAATGCCGCCTGACTTCTGTAGTTCTTGAAATTTGTAAGACAAAATCTGGTCTTTCTTGGTGCTGGGGGAAGGTGAGTCCTGGCTATGGGGCATCGTAGCCTTGATGTGACATTTTTAGCTACATATGTTAACACAGTTGTCAGATGCTTAAAATGGGGAAACCGAAACAATGTCAGAAAGAGCAGCACTCCGAGGGCTCTGCAGATGGTTTGGATGCATCCATCTGCTGAATTCCTGAGCCTCCAAATGCAGAGGGAACTCTTCAGTGAGATGTCTAAGTATTCACTTTTATTTGCTTCTCACTACCCTCACGTCTCCCATAGTTTTGAAACTTGACAGATTTATTTTGGGGTAACAGGGCCTGCAGAGTGCTTGGTGAAATATTGTCTTGCAAATACCCAGGCCTCTGAATTTTCATTGATTGTTTTAAGGTCTTAGGACATTTTGAGAGAAACTTTCAATCTCCTCCTCAGAAAAACATACATATGTCCATCTTATAGTTTTTTCCTAATTTCAGAGAGTGGAAAGTCCCTTCTTCCCCACCTTTCAGGGTCCATACAAGGACCCCTTGGTTCTAAGCTTCCACTTAGATGGTGGTTTGGGTTGTTTAGACCTACATACAAATTCTAAGATGTGAAAAGAAGAGCACAACTCGTTAATTAGATGTCTAACTATTCTAGTCTCTAATATTTATAGTAAAGCTTTTAAGAGTATTATAAATACTCAGATCATGTGTACAGCTAATCATACAGGAGTGATTTTAGGGCTCTAACTAGAGCATGGTATGTTGTAGGTGTCCTGTATTTTACTGGCCTTTTCGGGAAGAAATGAAGTACTTTAAATTTTCAATAAAGTCCCAGTTGGTGTATAGCACAGCTTTAGGACAGGACTTCCCTACACTTGCTGGCCCAGACCACAGACCATAGTGAGGAGGAGCACACAGGCTTTGTGTGACCGGAGCAATTTGCTGAGCCTGTTTTAGGGCCTTGGTTTCCTCATCTACAGACTGGAATTAACAGCTGTACTCACCCCCAAGGTTATTGTGAAGGTTAACTGAGATGGTACATGAAAAGCCCACACATAGCATAGTATCTGCCCAATAATAAATGTTCTCTTAGTGTTTTTAATGATACTGTGTACTTGCCTGCTGACATTCTTAACTCATAATATTATGGCTATTCTTCTGCTAAAAAATGGAATACTTAAAAAAGTAATACTTAAAAACATAACATGGCCTGCTCTGGTCAGATGGCTCAGTTGGATGGAGTGTCATCTTGTACTCCAAATGGTCACAGGTTCAATTCTCACTAAGGGTTAGGCACATGCCTAGGTTTTTGGTTTGATCCCTGTTTGAGGCGTGTATGGGAGACAACCAACTGATGTTTCTCACATTGATGTTTTTCTCTCTCTCTCTTTCTCAAGTCACCTCAGGTGAGGAGTAAAAAAACAAACAAAACATAAAAAAAGCAGAACATAGCCCATTGACCACCAGCTTCTAAATATTACAATTTTCATACTCCCTCTCTCTCTCCTTCTCCCTACCCCTCCTCCCTTTTTTCTTCCCACTTCCTCTCTCCCTCTTTCTCACCATTGTGGCTCTATCAATTAATTGGCAGAATAACAAGAGCTATTAGAAATTTGGCCTGAAAAAGTTAATGCCCTTTATCTATTTGGCTTTGTATCTATGTATGAGTCTTTTGTCCTGCGGCTATGGATAAATATTTATACATTTATACCTGGCATGAGAAATTCTCTTTGCTTCAGATTTGTTAAGGGGCCCTGTGTAAGACAATGGTTTCCTATTTCAATTTTTAATTGTTAGATAACACCAGGACTGCACCTCAGCTGGTGATATCAAAATGTAAAGTCAAATCCTGTTTGTTCAACCCTGATGCAAAGAAAAGAGCCTGTCATCTACAACAATTTTTGTTGGCTGTTGTCATGGCTGATGGTAGATATTTCTGCAGGGTCTGTACCTCAGAGCTGGTTTGGCAGGCTGATTTTAATCAGTGCTTCAGGGATGCCCACTCTTTCACTAAAAGTGAATCAAAATGTTGGGAAGGGAGCCTACATTGTAGTTATCTCAGCAAGGAGAGCCCTCCAAGTAGCTTGAAAAGAGGCCTTCATAGAGGGAAGAAATAGCAGGCTGGAGTCTGGGGGGTACTTGCCCAATGGCAAAGCCAGGACCATTGGCAGATATAAGACCTTGAGAAAAACACTCCTGTTGTATTTGGGACTCAGTTGTACTGTCTACAAAATGAGAGAGTTGAAAATGCTCTCTAGGTCCTTGTCCTCTTTTGGTTCTTGGGCTCCCTGATCAGCTGATGAAAGCTCTGCCCCAGCTCTCTAGTTGGGGGAGGAGCATATTCTGGACCTTTTCACCAGGTGCTCAATTCTCTGCACCCCAGCTCACTTAGAGAGTGCCTGGTGGTGTGCAGAGCTTTAATTAAGAGCCCCTGATAAGATGTGCCTACAAGCTATACCTGGCTTCAAAATATCTCCCCTAGTACTCAGGGAAATGTCTTGCATATGTGTTCTCTTGCTCAGAGGGTTGACCTGTGTGGGTTAGAATTTCTTTGTCCAAGTTTATTAACAGGGTGGAAGGCTCAGGATATTATTTCATTTGACATTTTTAAATGACTGGCTTTGGAGTCTAAACTGAAATCCACTCTCTCTTGTCAATATTTCTAGAGCTATCCCAGAAATGAAGGCATTTAGAAAGTGCTAAGGCACATATAGATTTGGTTTAGGCAGATTTCAAGCTTCAAAATTTTTGGTTGGTTGTGGTAGGACTGGTCTGTATAGGGGGAGGGTTATGTACTTCAGGATCGCAAATACTAGGACTCAACACACCTCCCTTTCCCCTTTTCCTGTTGTCTTTCCTCAGGACCACCAGCATGACATAAATGGTGTGTTTACCTTTGTCATTCCAAAGACAAAGTTCCTCAAACCTTTCTGACTTGTGTTTGTAAAGTACCCAATTCTTTGAGAATTTTTTCATATTTGAAAACTGTACTTATTTGCCTAAAACATTAAGAATGCTAGTTGATAATTGTTAACACATTCTTGGGGGTGGTTTTGTATTAGTCTCTACCATGTATTAGGGCAGGGAGGGGAAAACATGCTGATTTTATGAAAAGTGTTTGCTCAGTGAAATGAAATGTTATTTATACTTATGTGATCATTAAAATTTTGTTTGACCACACACCACATCAAACACTTTTCAGGAACCATCTCATTTTATCATTGTGCCAACCCTTTGGGGTAGATATGGTTGGTATCTCCATTTTGCAAGTAAAAAGGAATGAGGCCCAGAGGGGTTAAGTGATTTACCAAGGTCACTCAGCATGTAAGTGATTGAGTTGTGCTTGAACCCAAGTCCCACTGAATACAGAGCTCATACTTTTGCAAAGACCCTGAGTTGTCCTAGAACATTTGGGGGTGCAGGAAGGAGCTGAAACTGTTACTCATTTTGAGAATAAAGGAAATGGAGCCAGGAAATCAGTGTTCCAACCCTTGTTTCCATCCCAGTCTGCCAGTTCCCACCTCACCTTTTGGCCTGCTCCAGCCCCAGACCTGCCATGTGTCAACTCTGAACCTTCCTGACTCCCAGGCACTCACAGGGCTGAACTTTGTCAACTTCTCCAAGATGAATCCTCTCATTTCTAGGCTAATGGCTCTTGACGCCTTGTCATAACACTTCTATTTCTGTTACTTCTCCCTCCTACCCTCTTTTTCTAACATTTTCCCATATTTTTCGCTGTTTTATTTCTTGTTCAAAGTGTCTACGGGGGAGTATTAATAACAGTTAATAGTAGTTGTACCTACATTTTAAGGTTAATTGTGAATTATAAAGTATTAATACTTATAAAATATTTTCAATAAGAATAATTGCTAAGTTCTGTTGTACAATAACCGTGTGCCCAGGAACAGTGCAAAGGACCTTATACTTACTATCTCATTACCTCTTATACCACCCCTTTGAGGTGGTGTCTTTATCATCATCTCCATTTTAGGGGCAACCACTTGGGGTGCAGACAGGTGAAATGACTTGCCCAAGATCAGAATTTAGTAAGTTTTGGATCCCAGTTATGTGACCCTGGAACCCAAGCTCTTAGCTCTTTGTTTATGGTACTATCTCTAACTTATATGAAGCAATAGTCACAGTGCATTGTAAATAGTAAGAACCTCATTCACTCTTTCAATGAATAATCATAGAGTGTCTGGGGATATAGCAATGAATAAAACTAATAAAGTCCTTGTCTTTATGTAATTTACATTCCACCTGAGGTGTGGGGCCACCCCCAAAATAAAATATATGTGCTATTTGATGATAAGTGAAATGGAGGACAATAAAGCCAGAACAAAGACTAGTGAATGCTGGAGGTTGGTGTTAGGATTAACGAGAATCAATGTTTGTGAAGAGTCATGGTGGAGGTGAAATGTGCTCTTGTCACATTAGTGTACTAACTACTGGTAAGATCTGAAGCCAGCATAGTACTTTTCTCCCAACTTTGGACTGTATTTTCACACACCCCTCAGCCATTGATTATCAGGCAGCTTCAGAACAGGAACTTGGTCTTCAGCCACTTAAAGTCATACACAGCTTTTGTGTGAGTTTTGTGATTTAAAATTTACTGGGCTTTGCAGCTGTGTACAGTGCCACCATTTAGATGTGTGTAAAGTTGGAACTGTCTACATGTAAACATTGTTGGCTTTACACACACCCATCCTTCACTAGGTTGCTGATAATGTCAGTGCCACTTAAAACATGATGTATTACACGTGAGAAAATGCAAGTTAGACGAGGTAGAAAATAGTCTGTATTTCTTTCTCATGCTGGATGAAGGCATTTTATTCATACTGGAGTAGTCAGCAGAAATAATCCAGAATGGCCTAAATACCTGACACCAAAGCCATTAAATAGGGGTATAATTGAAGAAGTGAAGTGTCTACCAGTCACATTCAGGAGCAAAGTTTAACAGGCAAAGTTCACTGTTTTTAACTTTGGAGAAGGGGGCTCCTAGACTTCCTGTACAAATGGAGGCAAGACTTTTCTGTTATTCTTCCTTCTTTTCTTGGACACTTTGTAGGAAATCATCTATTATTTCAGGGTTGGGGTACAAGCAGGCAATGGTAACATTTGGGGGTCCTAGAAATTCCCTTTAGTCTGCCTTTATGGCCAGCACAGATTGCTGTGGCTGTAGTAGTTATAAGCCAGTCTCTATCAGTTGTTGAAAAATGCCACTGTGGCCCAAGAGGACCATGTTCTTCCTTACATATGACAGAGTACTATTTTATTTTTTTTCCAAAACTTTGTACTTGAAGCCTCCACAGTGCCTGTGAAGTATTGCTGCTGTTGTTTGCTTATTAGTAGTACTAAGACAAATTAGTAGTACTAGGAAGATTTTAGACATTACATTCATATTTTTGTTTTTGGAGGGAAGATAGGGCCTGTTCTATGTGCCAGAAATTAGTGAAGTAAGAAGAAAAATGAAACTTGGTCCTTGGCCCAAATAACTTCAATCAGCAAATATTAACTGAGCAACTATTATACATATTATACAAATCTCTAGGGATGAAATGTTGAACAAAAGCTAACATGGTACTTAAGAAGTTTATAGTCTACTAGGATAGCCAGGAATATAATGTGAAAAGGTCATGTCTTTGATGTGCACTATAAAGAAGACATGTCAATGCTGGAACAACTTAAAGAGAATTCACCTAGTTGGGAAGGCCACAATAGATCTTGTTTAGAAATTGATGACTGACTTGGGTTGTAATGGATGGATAGGTAACTATGCAAAGGCAGAGATGGGGAGACATCTGGGGGAAAGGAGCAAGTGGAAAGGACCTGTGGCAAGGGACAGAGGTTCACGTGGTAGGAGCACAAGACTAGAGAAGACTAGAGATACCAAAGGAGACTATAAAGATCATCAGAGCCATCTAAGGTCTTCTGGGTTGTGTTTAGAATCTTGGTCTTTATCACAAGTGCAGTGGGAGACCACTGCCAGGCCAGAAGCAGAAGGAATTAGATTTGTGTTTCAAAGATGTCACTGTAACATTTGAATGGAAATCAGATTGGAGGGGATCTGAGGGGACACAGAAAGAGGTGTTTGAACAACAGTAAAACAGGAATATCATTAATTAGCATCACAGGAAGCAGTAAGAAGCACCAGAAGTGAGGATCAAGTACTTTAAGAATTAGAGAAGAGAGCTACACCCTGTCTGGCTGGGGTTCATGGAAGAGTTAGATTCAACCAGGTGGGATTTCATTGGTTAAGGAGTTGGGGGTAGGGATGAGATTGAAGGAGAGAGAAGTTAGGAGCAAAAATATGAAAATGAGAGATCCCAGGTGGTGACCAAGTACAACAAACAAGTGTCGGTGTGATTAGAAGGACCAGGCAGATCCTGCAAATACTGCCCTTTTTCTGCTCTCTAGAGAATCTCAAGGAGACAAGGCAGTACCTAATCCTTAAGAACAGGAGTGCTGGGCATGCTCCCAGAGACCTAGACTGAGGAAAGGAACAGGATTGAGTGACCTCACCTGTGCTATAAACAGGATGTGCTATAAGCAGAAACCTGGTGTTATGGGTTCACAGGACCTGCTTTCTACTAGTCAGAGAGTCAAAATCTGGGGCGAGGTAGACCCTGCAGAGAGGAACGGACCAGCCCAACTGTAAAATGAGACTGGTGACATAAGAGGAATGAAAGACAGTCACCCTCTGAGGTTTAGGTTGGAGGCTAGTTAAAAATGAGCACCCTTCCCCATAAAACTTACAGAAGTTCATTGAAGTGGGTACCAAAGATGGATTCCCAGCCAACCACACCAGGAAATGAGGCTGAAAATGGCAAGCTTCTCAAGTCTCTCGAGTTGTTCATGGGGACATGCTTGAGTTGGCATGACACTGATATTGCCCAGGGGTAAGTGGCCCAAGGTCTCACAAGGCCCAATTTGGGACTTATCAAGCCTCCTAAGTAAGCTACCAAGTAAATCTGAAATGCTATAGTTTTCTCCTTATATGTGTGTCACAGGTGAATTTAGCAAGTCCCACATCTGACTCTGACATCTTGGTTCTGAGTACCCATTCTTACTGAGACACTAGTGTCATCTTGCTACATTGCTACATTGTCTACAGTTGCATAGTGATAGCCTCTCATATGCAGTTTTCTATCAGTGACCAAGCAGTGCACATTACCATCCACTGAAAGCAGATGAGCAGCACAGCTTGCCACATGTGCCCAGGGCCTACCACAAAGAGGGTGAACCCTTTAGAGACTTAACTGAATGGGGGAAATGAGATAGAGGGAGGAATTAATATTGGTGCTATTTGTGAGTACATTTTCTTCCCATTTAATGTGTCCTTACTATATGCAAGGCCATGTGATAACTCATTTCATGTGTACGGTGACCTTTGAAATGGACATAGTCATGCCTATAACACAGATGAAGAAATTTAACCTTAAGGAGTTTGCTTAGCTTGCCCAGAGTCATACAACTAGAGAATGGGGGAACCTGGACTTGAGAAGTTCACCTGAGCCACCTCTAAGCAAGGACCCTATGCTGGCTTCCAGGGCCCTTTTCTGCCGTTGGTTGATAAACATGTTATAGAAAAATGTTGGGCATTCTCTTTCTTTCTTGGCCAAGTCTGCCTCAGCTTGTTTCTTGAAACCAATGTAAGGAGTGAATCTTTCCAGGTTCCTCAGCTGATCACCAGAATTAGCCCCCACCAGAATTTACAAACTCATCCAACCGGAGGTTCCATTGATGATGTTTACTGAAATCACCCTCAGATACAGCTGTTTATGTCTTTAGTTTCCACACTTAGGGTGATTCTCATTTTAAGGCATTTCTAGCGAAGATAATAATAGTTTTTCCCCTCTCCCAGTTGTGTTCACATTTTTAAGAAAACTAAAGTCTACCAACATGCCTGCTATCCAAATATTTCCTATTTTCTCTGTTTTTTGTTTTTTTGTTTTTTAATTTTGTAAAGCTGACTACTTTCAAATCGGACTCAAATTACCAAAGACTGAAATTCATTTCCTTGAACTTTATTTAGCTGGACCACAGAATCATTTCGAGTGAATCATTTAAATTAATATGAGGCATTATGGTGTTAATGGGAAAATTTTTCAGTGTAATTCCTCATTTCAGAATTTCTCAAGACCTCCATTCTGTTGTGACCTCAGGATTGTGTGCAGCAGCTGAGACACCCACAGACATCTCAAAGGCACAATTTCAGGCTCTAGGGCTTTGCAGACTAATGTAAAGAGAGAATGTATTTTTCTTCCCTGGTTGTTAAGTTGACTGGTTCACCAGTGAACCCTGGTTAAATGTAAAAAAAAATAATAATAATAACAATAATAAAAAAAAATCCAGGAAGAAATAAAAAGGCTGAAGTGGGAGGTGGAGGTTTTTTGCATCCCAAGCGATAATTTACCTCAAGCTGTGTTACTGCTGGATGAGGCAGCTTGCATGAAAATTTGAGTCCCAGAGAACAACAATAACAAAAATTAACAAATGGCAGAATAAGTAGCAGAAGGGAAAATCAAGCATATGCTGCATGTTTGAAATGTAGTTTCATTAAAAATCTTTTCCATTGCACCCTAAAACAATCTGTCCTTGCCAGATAACACATTGGACACCGAAAGGCTGTTTCCCGCCCCCGCCCCCCACACCTCCCGCTTGCTTTCTTAGTTGTAAGCCAACCCTTTAAAATAAGAACACAGCTGCTCACAACAAAATAAATTTGTCAGCTTGTCTTTGAAGGTAAAATAACGAGGGGGAGCCGGTGTGCTTCCCACCACTTGCCCAGAGTAGCAAGCGACACTGTGTTTGTGTTCAGTCAACACTAATCAATAAACATCTGTTGGAATGAACATTGGTGCCTCTTTACGATTCATTATGCTTCATTAGAAATTGGTTTTGTCTTCGAGGGAAGAAAAAACTCATGTAATTAACGAACAGTACCTTGTGCTCTTGTATTTTTCCCCCTAAAGACCTAAATTCTTTTAAGGCTATTATTTACAGTACATTTATCTGTATTTAAATGTAACTACTTTTCCCTGAAAATACCATCTGCTCATGAATAAAGACTGTCCTCTTTGTCCTCCCAGAGGTAAACTTGGGGGAACCATGGTAAGAGCAGAGGGCTGTGGTTAAAGGAAAACCTATGCAACAGAAGACAGCCTAAGGGAGGGTGGGTACCTGGTACAACAGGGGTGAAAAGGTAAAGTTTGCTGGAGATGTGTGATTGAAATGACAGCCTTTGGGAAATGGTTTTACCAAAGAGAGGTATTATACCTGAAATTCCCAAGGCTGGTTAACTTCAATGATGTCTTTGTTGGGCTTGCTACTGATCACTAAGTGGTGTTTGCAGTACCTGACCTGCAGTATATTTTGTTATTTTACTTTTAAGAAAATATCTTGCTTTTGAGGGAGCTGCTGGAAATATTAATGTCAGAGATGCAGATGAACTAATGTACAAGGTCTGTCCAGACAAAGTCCAGCCATTGTAAATATAATGATAACGGCCTGTGCAACATTGGTGTAACCTGACAGCCAAGGAGAGAGGACCAGAATACACATGTGTGAACAATGACGACTTCACTGTACTAGTCAGTGGGGATGGTAGACACAGTTGAGTGAGGATGTGTGCTGTGTAGCCATTACCTTAGAAATGACTGAGTGAGTAGGACAATGGATCTGCATCATATTTTGCATTAAGCTTGAACATTCCTCCATGGAAACTATTTGGATGATTCAGAAGGCCATAGCTGTGGGCAACTGATGATTGACAGCTTCATCACAACAATGTCCCTGCTCATGAATCACATTTTGTGCAGAGTTTTTTGGTGAAACCTCAAATCACCTGGGTGAGTCAGTCCCCTATAGCCTAGATATGGCACCCTCTGACTTCTGGCTTTTCCCAAAACTAAAACCACCTTTGAAAGGGAAGAGATTTCAGACTGTGGATGAGATTCAGGAAAATATGATGGGGCAGCTGATGGTGACTGGGAGAACTGGTCAGGTTCCAAAGTGCTTACTTTGGAGGGGACTGAGGCATCATTGTCCTGTGTATAATGTTTCTTGAATCTTATATCTTGTTTAAAAAATGTCTTTATTTTTCATAGTATATGGCTAGATAGCTTCTGGGACAACCTTAAAAGTCACCCTAAACTCACTGTGAATGTGTTCCTGCTGAGGGAACTGTCCACAGATTAACTTAACAAAATGCAGCTAACATACACAGATATACAAATAAAGCATAAAGTAACTGATATTGGCCCCAAATTCTACAAAACACAGTTACTGTTCCCATTAAACATTTATTTAAGCAAGGCTTTTGGTGAACTGAAGAGCAAACAGGCACTTCTGAGAGAGCAGAGTACAGCCGGGGTCTGGGCAAAATTCAAGCATTAGGATCAATAAAAGATTAGTGTTTACTTTTCCATTTAACTCATATGATTCCCCAAATATAGAGGTTTGGGTGCTGTTTTGTCCAAGGAAATATTTCTTTAAGAAATGCTCTTAAGGACTTTTATGTGAAGACTGCCCCCGCATGTAAATGAAGGAAACTGAAGAACCACATGGCTAGTGATTAATTTTTTTTTCGATAATGGAATGAAGATTGGGGTAGGAAAACAAAAACAGTAGACATTCTCCAGCAACACAAAAAATATACATAGAGCAGGTTGCATCCCTGTGGTTTTAGGTACAGAAACCTTTTTGTTATCGTTCGTACAAGTGGGGAATGATTACACTGAATATAACGCATTTTTGTTTTTTTTTTAATAGTTCAATCTTATTATATTTTTCCCATTGCCATTTATCTCCCTTATACTCTCTTCCACCTCCCTGTGCAATCACCACACTGTTGTCTGTGTCCATGAGTTCTCTTTCTTTTTTCCCTCCATCTCTCCACTCCTCAACCCCTCCCCCCAAAGAAGCATAATAAATTTTTGCAAAAAGCTCCATGTGCAAACAATACATGAAACATGGAGTTTTCATGTTATGTAGCAGACCTATTCTTTGTCTACCTATTTCCCAAAATGTGTTTGATTGAACTCTTGCCTGTCATGATGCTGAGAAAAATTAAAAGGTTAAAATACCGTGGTAAAGACCTTTTGGAAATGTTGCATTTTTTTTTTCTTAGACATTCACAGGCCTAGTCAGCATCTGAAAGGCTCTGAGAATTTAAGTAGTAAATAACTTTAGTTTTGTTTAACCCCAGCATTTCTCAAACTTATTGGACAGCAAGCACTTCTTTTTATAGAATAGTATCCCATGTTGCATTATTTTTTAGAAACATACTTTGCCAGACAGTGACCTACATGGTGTCTAATGGACTGACATGCTGAGATGCCTTTTCTGTGGGTCTGTTGGGGCAAAGGGAACTTAATATAAAACCATAAAGCTGGAGGCATATAATATGCTGGTACCTGGTCTTTGGAATCAGGACACAAAGGATTCCTTCTGGTGTAATAGCTTTCACCCAAGAGATGTCTAGAAGGTCCAACTGTGTTTATTGCTATTGTTGTTTTGCAGTAGCCCACTACTCTTAGTCTAAAACAGGGGTGTCAAACTCATTTTCACTGGAGGCCATATCAGCTTCACAGTTGCTTTCAAAAGGTCAAATGTCATTTTAGGTCTATATAAATGTAACTACTCCATAATAGTTAAGCAAGAGCTTGGCACTGCCACCAGGTAGGAACAAGGTGCTGGGCCACATAAAACAAGGTGGGGGGCCGGATTCAGCCTACGGGCCTTGTGTTTGCCACCTGTGGTCTAAAATAGATGTTAAATAGGTCTGGGCTTTCTGAACTGCTTCATGTTCACATAGGTCCCTGCTCTTGTCTTCACTTTATCAAAAATCCTCAATTTATATTGTAAAATCAGACTGAAACTCTATGATCTCATCACCTGTAGTTGAGTCCTGAATACCTGATGACCTCTATAGGGAAGTACACAGCTGAAGTTAGCAGTGGGTACAGCCTAAAAAGCAAGTTTGCCTCCCACAGTCCTGGCTTATACATTAAAAATGCCTTCCTAGAAAAAGAGATGGCATTTTCCCTTGAATCAGTGTCCCTCTTGATTGGTAAGGGACTCACCCCTGCTCATTTGGAGTAGTACTGTGTTGTTTGTGTTGTGCTCTGGTGGACGGAAGTAATATTCTTCCCAAGGCCATTGTGAGAGACTGTAGATATCTGGATTGTTTCTCTGATCTTTATTCTACCTTCCCTTTTGGTTTTCTAAAATATCTTATTTAATCTATTTTCATTTTTTTTTCTTTCTGAGTTTTTTCCTCCTTCCTTCTCCTTTTCATCATTTCTCCTCTCATTTATTTTTTTATTGAGTCTTTTCTTCTCTGTCCTTCCCTAAAAGAGAATTATGGTAACTAAATACCTACATTGTATATTGTAGTATTTTTTGGAACTGCCACACTTATCCTGCAAACACAGAAACTGGGGTGCATCTGGGAACCATGTTGACTCTTAGTGAATGTCTTCACCAAATTATCGCTGATATTTTTTTAAAATTTTGTTTTATTTGTTTATCCTGCTTTGTTAAGCTATAGTTATTTCTTTTGATAAAGGGGCATTTATTCTTGTGTGATATTTAGATCAGGAACAGCCATGTGTATGTTACCCAGGTTATGTCCTTCATGAAAGATCCTGGCCAAAGGAGAGGTGAGGATGTGATCCGGTCTGGGCTTCCATTGTGAGTCCCATGCATGGGAACCAGGGAAGGACTGCTTTCCTCCTTGACTGTCATCTTTGTATTTGCCCAACAGAAGGCTGAGTATGACAGCCATTCCTGTGTAGATACCTCAGCCAATGATGCTGATTCTTCATGGGCTCCCAAGAGCAGTTCTATCATTTTACCTGCAGCTTCTAAGGTTCACTTTATATGGACACCTTTGCCTATAGCAATGATGCCTCAAAGTCCCTCACATCAGCACAACAGTTTTATCTGCAAGTTCTTCCCATTCATTCCATCTAGAAATGCTTTAAACAGACATGTTCCCTTGTGGTCTCATTTCCCAGCCTGTCTCGGCCATCTGTTCTCTCAGCAACCAGTTCAATTTGCAGTTTCTAGCTTGATCATCCCTCTTGTCAGAGCAGAAAGGAGGAAATTAGAAGCTGGTTTAACTTCTTCTCTGATAGCCTACTTTTATTGGTAGATAAAATTATTTTTAATATTTGTAGATAGCTTTGAATATAAATGAAGCTATAGTCATGGGTATTGTGTGGGCTGGAAGTTGAACTTACTCAATCCTCTTTAAAACGGCCTTTTAAGATCACTTAAAGTTACCGTCTTTGTCTAATAAGTCTAACCCCCCAGTGCCAGGTTACCATTGCAAGGTCTACCCCTCTCTCTTGTTGAGGGTAGAGAAATTTGGTCACTAATGGATATGTTAATGCAAGATCTCTGAGTATGCGATATTACCAAGAGATTTTATTTTCTAGCTATGAGAAGATGAAATTTTGCAAGAAATAAAATAATTTAAGTTAAAATTACTGTCATGTGTTAGATAATATCCTCTTACAGTAAATGTATAAAGCAAGCAGGGAGATACTTCTGTAGCTCTGTGAGATTTAGTATATAATTATATATTTTCTCATATATATGTATGTGTATATGTCAGATATAGCTCCTTAATAGAGCCTATACTTCCTACAGACACCCATATTCCTATATTGTATTTCATGCTGTGTTCTTCTAGACAATTTAAAGCCTTACAAACTTAGGTAGTAATGCTTAATAAAAATGCATGTTATCTCCATTTTTCCACCCATGTTGTTCAAGTGAAATAATAAACTATGAACAAGAAAAAAAGCATGTTATTATTTCTGTCATAATATAAGCAATGTTTTGCTACCTCTAATTTACTTGCCTTAAAACCTTCACAAAATTAGATATTTCCTAAGATTTGAAGTTAATAGAACAGTGTCACAAACTTTCTTTTTCCCCCTTGAGAACATCAGATGGCCCTGAATAAAACTTTTCCCTTTAATAGATTTTATTCTAATATTAATTTGATTTATGGGACTGATGTTGAATTTCTCCCTTTCAATTTATGATCTAGTAGATTTCATTTTAAGTTTAAAATGCTGAGCCTAATGATATTCACATTGGTGGCATTATATTGATTTGTTTTGGTATGATATATAGGGTTTTAAAAAATAATAACTGAATAATTATACATACACAATGTACTTTTTTCTGCTTGTGCACTCTGAAATTGATTTATGTTCAGAATCATGTAGTTAATTTTGTAAATACCAAAATTCAGAACTCTAAACTCATGACCCTTTTAACTGGTAATAGGTAGAGATATTCATCCTCCTATTTTTCCCAAAATGTTCAGTAATTGAGCACTGCAGTTTATCTGTTACAATTTATTTTGTGGGCTTTTGAAGGGCATTTTATAAATAATTAACACACGAACATAACAGACACTTTTGTTCTAGTTGATCAAATCCTAGAAAAAAATCCTAAGTAACTAGCTTTGCATATGAAGTATAAACTCTTAGTTTTGTGCTACACTGAGGAAATGAGTTAAATTCCCATCGCAAAGGGTAATGGTTGTGAACATACTTTGTCAGCTAATATCTATTGTACAAAAGTAATGAGTTAATGGAAGCCTGTTGTTCATAAAGAGTAGAACATGTGTACCTGAATGACATGACATACCTGAAATACACCCAAATTTTAAGCTAATTTCAAGTGTTCTTCATGCTTCTGTGCCCAAGAAACTTTCCAGAGTCTAAAATCAGGTTTAGTATAATAATTTTGAGCTTTTATCATGAATTTATGCACTGTTGGTAAAGAGCTTGAGCAAGAAATCAAAGTTATTAAATACAAAATAACAAATTATTATGGGTCAGCCTACTTGTGTGTTGCTTTACCTAAAAAACCATTCCATGCAGATACTTGGCATTAAGTGAATTGAAAAATCGTAGTTGGTTGACCAGATTTTTCCCTTTTTTAACCAGCTATAGTTCTGTTGTATAAAAACAACTTCACTGGGGTCTTTGCCAACAGATTGCAAACTATTGTGATGAAAAATGTGACTGTTTAGTGGCACACATCTGTTTACCAAATCACATCCAACATTTTAAATTGTGTTATCTTAATTTGTTTGCATTCCTGTGAAAACTTCATTTATTTATGTCTTCAGAAGATATTTGAAAGGTGAGCCATATCCCCCAATTTGTAGTATAGCTTTATAGAGAGAAAACTCATCTTGGAGTCCAATAGATCTGTCTTTGGACCTGGGGTTCCACCACTTAGTCACTGAATAATCTTTGAGGAAAAACTTCATTTTTTTGAACTTCAGTTACTTAATTTTTGGGAAGAAATGACATTATAGATATGATAGTTTCTTACATGGTACATGGGCACTTGAAATACGGTAAGTATACTCAACAAAGATTAGGTATTCCTCTCTCTCTCAAAAAAAAAGTTGCTAATTTAGGGAACTAATTTTACTCATTGTAGTTAACCCATAAATGTAGACTAGGATTTTGAATTTGCATGAGATTTGAGATTTTTAACTCAAACTAAAACCAAAAAACCTTTAATATTACTGATGCTTTTTTGCTTTTCCTACCATGTCTGGCTTGTTACAAATAAATGTCTGTGGCACTGAGTCCTATGCAGAATGTAAAATACATGCTTAATGTATATTAGAAAAATGGATGGATCTAGTTGTTCAGTTATTATTTTTTATTGTGATCCTTGTTGCACATATCATGTTCATACTCCTGAATTGCTTTAAGTTGGAAATTAATATTTAAGTAAAGCTTTCACAGAAAATGAAACTGTGCTAAGAAAATTGTCACCATTTTCTATCACTTTCCTCCCATGGCCAGAGAAAAATGTCCTTCACATTCAAAAACCTTTCTAACAATGAAGAGAAAGAAAGCTTTATAACCTTATAGTCAACAAATTCTCTTACTTAGTAAGTCATTAGCCATCTCTTTGCTTAGGACAATAATAATTTATCTTTTCTTAACAGTGCCCCCTTCCAATTACATGCATGTCTTATTTCTTTCCCCAGGCCTTCTGATTTCCAGAGCTTTGGACTGATGCTTAGAATTAGCTAAAATAAAATAAAGTTCTCCTGGAGAGTATTGGTTTACTGTAAATAGATTATGCTTTCTTTTGGACTTGAGTAAATTTGAACAAAGTTGCTCTTTAAAAAAGTGGTGTGGGAGGGATGCTGACTGGTGTGGCTTAGTGGGTTGGGCATCATCCCACCAACTGAAAGGTCACCAGTTCAGTCCCCTGTCAGGTCACATGCGTAGGCTGCCTACCAGGTCCCTGGTTGGAGTTGTGCGAACGCAACCAATTGATGACTCTCACACATCAATGTTTCTCTCTCTCTCTTTCTTCCTCCCTTCCCCTCTCTCTAAAAACACATAAATAAAATCTTTAAAAATAAAAAAAAACAGTGGGGTGGGGGAGTGGCACCATGACAGGTAACATCAAGTATTTTCCAGGAGACCCAGCTCTAGTTAATAGCATTTTTGCTCAAAAACAGAAGTCTGACTATTATAATAACCTTATAAACTATTTTACTATATAGGTTGCCTTTTAGGAAGAAGATTGAATGATGTAGTTCCTTTTGTTTTGGATGTGGTCAGAGCTGCTTCAATTAAACATTTTCAATATTTAAAAAGACTTTTAATGGAACATGGCACTACTTAAAAATCAAATCTAATGAATTATTTTGTAAAGTGATTCTGTTGTGTATTAAGAATTGCTCGAGTTGTTGCATTAATACATTTGTTGTGTGCCAGACACTGTGGTAGACCAGAGGGATTTTTTAAAACTGACACTGCTATCCTGTGTCTCAGGATACTTATAGATTAGCATTAGAAAAATATGGAAAATTGAGCTTTAAGATAATATGGAAGGCATAAGAGAAGACTATGAGAGCAATTACATGATTTCCTTCCTTGAAGAAACAGGAGTTGGTTAAATTTGAGTGCTTAGTATCTAATAATTAAGTAATTAAACTCATTACTTGGTACATGTATTATATTTACATGTCCCTAGGAGTTACTGCCATCTGGGATAGCTTCATCTTTACATTTCCATAACTGCCTATCAGTTTGAGCTGAATCAATCAAGCAGTAAGCCTGAAGATGAGAAAAATGGCTCTGATAGCTAGTGTGTCCTAACATCTTTGAATCTTCCAGTTAGCCATGGTGAATTTAATCCATCCTGAAACTGAACATTAAAGGTTCCTTTAGGCATCACACATTCTGGGTCCACCACTTTCAAACATGTTTGCATTCATGATATGAAAGCATCAAGAATCGTTTTTGGAGTCTCAAAGACAGTTCCTCTGAATGCACTATAAATTCATGAAGTCAATCTGTTGTTTTCTGTGTTAGCTGTCAGGATAATTTGACTATTGGAGTCTCATCTGGTTGTTCTAAAGGCTAGTGATTGATCTCTCCTCATTTTACAAAATCTAGAGTAACTGTAGGGACATATATTATAAAATTGATTATCTAAACAACTTTTAAAAATAAAATGAAGGGACATTAAAAGAAAATAGAAGTTTTTATTGAAATGGGTGAAAAAGAAAGATGCAGGTACTCATAAGAAAAGGGGAAGAAGTAGGTTAGAAGAATATAATGACTGAGAAATATGTTTTTCCCACTTTTCCATGAAAATTGTTTTTTATAGTATCCTTTCTGTATCTGTCTCCCATGACCTCAACAATTATTTACAGTTGACTCTCAAGCTAGTGTCTCCATCTCAGCTTTCTTTTCTCACTCCTAACCTGCATAACCAGTCATATGATTAATCCAAATTAGTAGATGTTTGGTGCAATAGTATGTTTAAAAGATAGTAAATAATAAAATTAAATACATAGAGTGCTTATTAGGCCTGTCTGCTAGGGTCCCCAAAAAGCACCTCAAAACTCGATGAGACCACCTTCTGGAGTTTATCGGTGAATTTTATAACCTAATGGGTCAGGCAAGAAACCTCAGGATTATCCTTGATTCCTTGTGCTTCCTTCCAATATCCAATTTATGAGTTACTTTTTTAGATTTTATTTCATTGTATTTCTTAAATCCATCCATTTCTCTTACAAACTTTTCTTATCTGAACCACAAAGTGACTTGTTTACTGGCTGCTGCATTTCCAATTTTCCATTTTTCCATTCTGGTTGTACCATGTTTTCCATCTGATTTACGCCCCATAATTTCTTTTTTTTTTTTAAGATTTTATCTTATTTAGTTTTAGAGAGTGGGGAACGGAGGTAGAAAGAGAGGGAGAGAAACATCAATGTTTGGTTGCCTCTCCCGTGCCCCCTGCTAGGGACCTGGCCCACAATGCAGGCATGTGCACTGACTGAGAATCGAACTGATGACCCTTTGGTTCACAGGCCAGCGCTCAATCCACTGAGCTACACCAGCCAGGGCATGCCCTTTAATTTCTAATTAATTATAGATAAGCACAATTGTCCCTCTTTTCCATCCCTTCCTCTCACAAAACCTTCCATGGCTCCCTGCTGCTATTCCATGCATCTTACCAGGCTTTTCTTATATCATTCTCTTCCTCAATGATTTGTTCTAGACACATCAGCCATTAGCTCCTTGGACACTTCATGTCCCTTCCTTCCCTGGGCCTTTACACATGCTGTTCTCTCTTCTGCAGGGCTCTATGTCCATTCCCCTACCTCTCTTCCACCTAATTAATGTTGGTTTGCCTTTCAGTTCTTACCTAAGACCTCATTTCTTTAAACATGACTCCCAGCTTAAGTGAAGCTCCTTTGTCATGGACTCCCATCAAACTGTGTTCCTTTCCTTCATAGCATGACCTCAATTTGTGATACACAGTCATGCCATTGATTAATGTCTGCTCTTCCATGACTGAGCTTTGTGAGGACAAGTGCTTTCTCTGTTTTGCTCACCATTCTGTCCCAGTACCAAGTACAGTGATAGGTACATGGTAAATATCTTTTGAAGCAAGAGTCCATAGATGATGGATGAGTGAATGGATAGATGAAATGACAACCCAAATTACATCCTGTGAGATCTTTTACCTCTCCCAGTTTGCCATGTGTTTCACATGTTGATTTGAGAGCTAGTATCTCAAATTACTAAGAACATGGATTTCAAGCCAGAATACTTCTGTTAGAAACTTCTACTTACAAGTTATCTACTCTTCTTGAACCTATTATTATTATTATTATTATTATTATTATTATTATTTTATAAAATGGAGTCAGTAAGGTCTCATAGGTGCAGTGGTGGAAGGAATTAAATGAAGTAGTCTGTGCTGAGTGTCTTGGCACACTGACTATTCATAGTGGGGAGCCATTAAATGGTAGCTACAGCAATGATGGAGAAGCATCAAAAAACTAGAGAGGGAATCTGGTAGCTCTGCTAACAATGATGATGACTATCACTGTCCTGAGGTAGAGAGAGCAGAGCATAGAACTGTCACCATGGCAGTCCTCTCTGGCTTTGCAATTCCACATGCAAGGCTAGCTTTACGACTAGTGCCTTATTGAGGAGAGGATGCTTGAGTTCAGTCACAAGTTCAGGTCTCCGGCAGTTGCCTCATCTTGTCTATTATTACTTGAGTGACAGCACACTGGTGCTGCTTTTCAATGCACATACCAAAGCCACACACAATTCAAATGACACCAGGTGGAAAGTAGAGGTTGCTGTTTTGAGTCCTTAGACTTAAAGCTGAGACTGACTAGTTTCTTGACTTTATACCAGAGGAGAAAGTTGGATTCTCAGGAGATTCTAACCTGTTCATTGCAACAACAAGAGCAACAGTGAGGGAAAAGGAGAAAAGAGAAGAGGGGAATAGAAGGTTAGCACTGGAAGGGACCATGGAGACATCCTTTTTAGGGTAGAAAATTTATAACAAGCGTCTTCTATACTCCATTTCACACCATGGTCTACATCATTATTTTAACAAGGCAATTTTTCTTGTCAAGCTCAACTGCTCAGTACAGTGTTCTAGGCAGTAGCAGCCAGCTGAATGGACCTGACACTTGGAACAAAACCTCTTTGCTATTCTTAATTTTATCTCTCCTTAATTTATACAAGGTACTAAATTATATTACTTCATTATATTTTTTCTTCTTCAGTAGAAAATCAGTCTGTAAGTGGAGATTTTCCTTCAAAAGAGAAATCACTTACCTTTTCTCCCACAGCCTTTGCTGTTTCAGTGATACCTCTACTATAGAATGATAACCTAGTGATTCTTTACAGGCCTTTCAAAGGGATCATGTGTTTTAATTCCAAGACCTGTTAAAAGAATCAATATACATGCTGTTTCATATTCTGAGCCGATAACTTGCTGAGTTAGATACATTCACATGAAGCTCTATTACAAGAGACTGCCAAACAAGAAATGGTATACTGTCAAAAGCTGTGCCAGGTCTTGCAATTTTGTCATGATTTTAGACACTTCTCCTTTCCAGCACTTTCCTCTGGCAGTTACATCTCCCAGTTAAAGGAGGGGTTTATTCTGAAGGCAGTTTGGTAGATGTGAATCATATGGCTCCGTATGCTAAATGTCTGATTTGACATCCTATGATGGAATTGATGTGGTCACTTTCAGTGGGAAATTTTTACATATAAGTACACCTATATCTCACATGTCTATACCCAAACACTTATACAAACATGCAATCATGTTCAAGGGCATATTTATAAAACAATGGGGTCAATATTTTTAAAGTACAGTGGTCTACCCATTAGTTCCATTTTTGCTCTTTTGTCTGGGAAGCTCTTTCTGTGCCCTTCAATTCTAAATGATAGCTTTTCTGGGTAGAGCAATCTTGGCTATAGATTTCTGCTTTTCATGACTTTGGATATTTCAAGCCCAATCCCTTCTAGCCTGAAAGTTTCTTTTGAGAAATCAGCTGACAGTCTTATGGGAGCTCCCTTTTAGGTAACTAACTTCTTTTCTCTTGCTGCTTTTAACACTCTCTTTATCTTTAACCTTTGACATTTTAATTATGATGTATCAGAGTGGGCCTCTTTGGATCCATCTTGTTTGGGACTCTCTGCACTTCCTGGACTTGATGTCTAGTTACTTCACTGAATTAGGGAAGTTTCCTTTCTTTTTTTTTTTTTTTTTTCAGATAGATTTCCAATTTCTTGCTCTTTCTCTTCTCACTCTGGCACCACTATGTTGCAAATGTTGGAATACTTGAAGTTATCGCAGAGGCTCCTTACACCATCCTCAACTCTTTAGATTCTTTTTACTTCTTGTTTTTCTGATTGGTTGTTTCTTGCTTCCTTATGTTCCAAATCATTGATATGATTCTCAGCTTCATCCACTCTACTGTTGTTTCCCTGTAAATTGTTCTTGACTTCAATTAGTGTATGCTTCATTTCTGATTGGATCTTTTTTGTGCTGTTGGGGTCCTTGCTAAGTTCCTTGAGCACCCTAATAACCAGTATTTTGAATGCTGCATCTGATAGGCTTCTTATCTCCATTTTGTTTAGTTATTTTTCTGGAGTTTTGATCAGTTCTTTCATTTGGGTCATGTTTCTTTGTCTCCTCATTTTGGCAGCCTCCGTGTGTTTGCTTTTATATATTAGGTAGAGCTGCTATGACTCTCTGTCTTGGTAGTATGGCCTAATATAGTAGGTGTCCTATAGGGCCAGTGGCCTCCCCTATCCCTCATGCTGGGTACTCAAGGTGCACCCTTTCTGTGGGCTGAATATGCCCACCTCTTGTAGTTGAGTCTTGATTGCTGTTGGCAGGTCAATGGGAGATATTTAACCAGGCCAGTCAGCTGCAAGGACTGGCTGTGACCACTGACCACCAACTTCTGTCTTCCATAAAGGATCAGCTATGCAGAGGCTGGGTGGTGGTGCTCCGATGTAGTCTGTAGATGTCCATTGGGTGGGTAAGCTCTGGTGTCTCTTGGGTGGTGCAGGCTAAAGTCAGCCCCCACCTGCATTACACTTACTATATAAAATGTCTACACTTCAATGTTATATACTCAAGGGTTAATCATAAAAATGGCTGAGTTCCAAAACAGACACATTAGTAAAGAGAGAGAGGTCCTAAGGGTAGTATTTAGGTGCTCAAAAAGGAAGGTCTCAGATATTTATATATAATAACATTATACTTCAGTATCACGGTTGAGGAGCACTATTGCCACTGAGATTTTTTTTCTCAGTCATTTGGGCACTAGCAAATTAAGTGAATTTGCTACTGGGTCATTATTACTTTCATCATCATCATTTCAAGAACAAGAGTCAACCTTTTTGGCATACTTAACATGCATTTGAACCTGTGCTGGCATGTTTATCTGTTCATGCATCAGCTTAGTTTGCAAGGGCAGACATAATAAAATATAGACTGTGTAGCTTGAACAACAGAAATGCATTTACTCACAGTTCTGGAGGCTAAAATCTAAGATGAAGTTGTTGGTAGGTTTGGTTTTTCATGAAGCCACTCTCCTTGACTTGCAGGTGGACACCTTCTTGTAGCCTCGCATGCTCTTTTCTGTGCACACACATCTATGGGTCTCTTTGTGTGTCCAAAGTTTTCATTTTTGTGAGAATATCACTATTTTGAATGAGGGCCCACCTAACTGCCTCATTTTGACTTAACTGCATCTTTAAAGACTCTATTTCCAAATATAGTGACATGTAGAGGACCTGATATTTACATCTTCAGTATATGGATCTGGTGGGGACACAGTTCAGCATCAGTACTGAGTGCCTACCATCTATCTCACCTCCTGTGCTAGACTCCAAGGGCTGGAGGAAACACAGACAAGTTTCCTGTTCTTTGAAGCTTGGAGTATAGAGTAAGATAGAAGTGGACTGTGAGCCTCAAAATAAATATTTTATGACTAAAATTAGTGCTGTGAAAATAGAATGGATATATAGTGGGGGTTAGAATAAGGGCTTTTTAAGAAGTAGCACTTACACCCGAGACTAATATAAAATAATATTGAGTGTGAACTGTAATTTAAAAATAAAAAATAAAAGAATGCACAGCCCTGGCTGGGTGACTCAGTTGGTTGGAGCATTGTACCATACACCAAAATGTTG
Organism: Anoura caudifer; assembly: GCA_004027475.1. Taxonomy (NCBI): domain Eukaryota; kingdom Metazoa; phylum Chordata; class Mammalia; order Chiroptera; family Phyllostomidae; genus Anoura; species Anoura caudifer. The sequence continues at coordinate 412,798 of PVKU01000478.1, read as the reverse complement.
TGGGTTTGATCCCTAGGCATGCACAGGAGGCAACTGATCCATGTTTCTCTCTTACATCAATGTGTCTCTCTTGCTGCCACTATCTCCCTTCTTCCTCTCGCCTCCTCCTCCTCCTCCTTCTCCTTCTCTTTTTTTTTCTCTCTGCCTCTCTCTCCTGCTCCCTTCCTCCTTCTCTAAAATTAATAAACATCCTTGGGTGAGGATTAAAAACAAAGAATGTGCAGAAGAATGGCATTAAAAAAGAAGTAACATTTAAGCTGAAAGCTGAAGAATAATAGTGATATTTTAAGATAACAGGTATCATTTATTCTTTGTTTTATATGTGCCAGGTAATGTTCTCAGTGTTTTACATATTTATGCCTTTTTAATATGTATAACCACATGAGATAAATAATGTAAATGTCTACATTTTACAGATGATGAACCTAAGACACAGAGGTATTAAGGAACCTACCCTTAGCCAAACTGTAAGACAGCTTGACTCCAGAGCTGGGGCTTTTATCCATGAGGTTAAGGAAGAAGAATTTGTTGGTTAAGGAATGGACAACCCATGTGAAGATCCGGACACAAGAAAGAATGATTTATTCTACGATAGCAAACAGGCCAATAGGAATGTGGAGAAATGATCAAAGGGAGAATGATGCTAGAACATTTTTGAGAGTAGATCTGGAGGACTTTGAAGACATAGTTTAGGTTTTGTCCTTTATTCTAAGAGCAACAGGAGACCAGTAAAAGATGTAACAAAGAGAACACTGGGGTCTGTGTTCCCTTTGTTAGAAGTCACACTAGATATTGTATGGAGAACTGACTGCAGAGGTGTAGGATAGAGTCAGGAGGCCACTAGGAGGCAATTGCAGTCACTGAGATGAGAGACGGTGATGGTGGTGAATAGGAAAAGAAGCATACAGGGTTAACATATTCTTTGGAAGTAAAATCCTTAGGACTTAGTGACAGATGGTGGGATAAGGGGAAATGGAGGGGCCATGAATGAGTCTTAGATTCAGCTGGAACAATGGATGAGTAGAGATACTATTTACCAAGATGGGGAAGAACTAAGTTTGGAGATGGGGCAAGGGAGAGTTCCGTTTTTGATATGCTGGCTTGAGACTCTTCTATGATATCTACATAGAGGCCTCAAGTAGTCAGTCTGACATTTGAGACTATAAAAGTGTTTTTCCATCAGCATTTGGATGCTATTTAAAGCCATAGGATTGAATGAGATCAACTATGAAAAGCATGTTTTTTGAGAAAGTAAGAGGATATAGTACCAAACTCTGTGGTTCCCCAAAATTTAGAATTCAGGTTGAATAGGAGATAGCAAATGAGACTGAGGATTATCCAGAGAGGAAGAGGTAATGCCAGAAAAGATCATCCTAGCAGGTATGTGTATGTGGGTGGGGAGTGGATATAGGACAGGAAGCTGTCCTATAGGAAGCTGTCAGGTGTGGCTGTCCAGAGAACCAGTGAGATGGGGACTAGAAAATGTCCATTGAATCTGGGAACCTAGAAGTCACTGATGACTTTGGTTAGAGACACTTTGGTACCCGATTTCACAGAATCTTTGCAACTACTTGCAATATACCTAGTGTAAACTCAGCACTCAGAGTGGTGGGGACCTAGCCATGATCACATTTGTAAGTACCCCTGCTCAGCTTACAAGCCTGAAGCTGATGACTCAGGGTCTGAATTCTTCACCATTTTGCTCTCCTAATAACATTGATACAAAAAAGTAGCAAAGGGCAATGCCAGCTCCTTAAATTCAGACTCCAATGCTATGGATTGAAATTCAAAGTCATTGCTTTTGAAAATAGTTCTGAGCTCTCATCTCATTCTGGGTCTAGCATATAATGTTGGAGCCCTGGTTTCCTTATTTTTAAAAGAATGGGATTGGAAGAGACCATCTCCAAAGTCCCTCCTAGAATTCTAAAACTTCTAATATAAGAAACTGCCAAAAGGAAGCCCCAAAATACCTCTGTGTCTTGATGCCCCACTGGCTTTGAGTTCATGTTCTAATGTGAACTTAGATGTGATTTGTGATGGGAAGAGTCAACTCCCCAAGATGAGAGGTCATAAGGTTTGATGCTCTCTTTTTCTGGACCAGGGGTCAAGAGGTTGCTGAAGGTCCACAGGTGTCTAAAGGACTAGAAGTAGATGAGGCATTGCTAGCTGATGTCAGTGCTCTGTTCAGAGTTCCTTGTCTAGGTACAAAACAATCATCAGGAAAGGCTAACATACTTTTTTTTTTTTTTTTCCTTTTGGAAGCAGTGGCTGTGGTTGTGAAAGTTGCCAACTCAATGACTGGGGGTCAGTGCGGTTGCAAAGCTCCTACTCAGCAGCAGAAACCTTTGAGTTCTGGATACAACAGAGCACAGAACAGCTGCCTGGATGGCTCAGTTGTCTTTCTGTATTGTGAACCCAACTGAGGGCACACTAGTCCCTGAGAAGGGAACACATATTTCCTTCAGGGTCATGCAGGGTGGGGTTTGCAACCTGCTGACACCACTTCTTCCCTGGGCACATCCCTTAATCTCCCTAAACATTGCTCTGCTCATCTGTAACACATGGAGAATTAAAATACTCAGGTTAGAAGACTATAGTGAGCTGTGAGTAAGCTAACATGATATCAAACTCTTAACACAAACCCTGGCCCATAGCAAGGGCTCACACTGCTGTTCTTGTTACTGTGCTGAACCATGTGAAAGTGGTTGGGTCAAAACAACAAATTTTGGCCATTTCATGCTGTTTGACCTGATACTAATACTCTGAGCACTGCTATTTATTCATATGAAGTTGTCTCAATTCCAGGCTGCAGAATCCTGGGAGCTCTTGAGAACTCAGCATGAGGATGGTGGCTGTCGATGTTAGAATAAATGGTCTTTGCCAAATTTATGTAGAATGACAGGAAGATTTTGCTACATACCCAAGAGGTCTGTCACAGAAAAAAATGCTGTGTCTTCCCTTCCTAGGGACTGCAGTGAACTCCTCTGAGGTCATAGTGTAGCGATAAAACAGCCATTGAGTTTGCTGCTCCTTATCCTGGGGGAGGGTGATGGGGGGTGTGGAAAAGAACACAAGTAAAGAAACACAGTACTTCTAGAAGGCAGTAAGTACTGGGAAGAAACTGAAAGAAGTGACATAAAAGCAGTGTGGATGGGCCAGGGGAAGACTTTGCTGTGGAGGAGGCATTTGCAAGTGTGGAATCCCCAAGGCAGGAATGTGCCTGGTTTTCTGCGGAAGAGAGGAAGGTCAAGGTGGTTGGCACATATGAAAGGGAGAGGAAAAAAACAAGGAGAGATGAGTTGAGGAAGGAGACTGGGGTGGGTCATGGAGCGCTTCCCTGAATTCAGCTATTTTTTTTTTTTTTCTGCCATGAAAAACCCAAATAATCCACTTAACTAACTGCAGTGATAATTCTTGTATTTTATATTATGGCTTTGCTTTAACAAAGCAGTTTGCCTCTGTTATTGCATGTGATTCTTAGAACATCCATGGCAAAGGGAGGGAAAGAGGGAGGGGAAGGAAGTTTTCCTCCCTGTCTTCATCTTCCAGTGAGCAAGGATCCTAAGGAAGGACTATGTCTCCATGTCTCCTTACCTGTACTCCTTCCTCAACTTCCTCTCTGGTCTGGTCTTCCTTGGAGTATTAATTCCTATGGAAGAAAGATTCTATCATGGTAGGTACCTCATTATTTAATTATGCTTTGTTGTGATTTGCAAGGAGGGTAGGTAGCTCTTTATTTCAAAGTCATACCCTGCATTCCCCTCAGAAACTCTCATTAGTTAAATATAAGGCTTCAAATAGGTTAGAAGTGCTAAACAACTGCCTGTGCACTGAATATGATGTTCAAATGTAAGCACAGATCATAGGTCACAAATGCTGAAATGCATGTGTGCTTAATTAACCAAATTTGAGTCATAGGTTGCCATAAATAGATATTCTTCAATAAACGGCTGTGTGTCACAGTGTTAGCTGTAAGTGGTAGCCAAGAAGAAATCACTGACACATTTGAATGTGTGTATTTCTTCTGGTAATTAGTTATCTTTTCCAGGGTATTAAGTTACTTGCATCTATCTCTAATCTCTGTATCCATGGAAACCATGGCTTGTTTTTTTGTTGTTGTTTGTTTTGTTTTGTTTTTTTTTTTTTTTTTTTTTTTTTTTTTTTTTTTTTTTTTTTTTTTTTTTTTTTTTTTTTTTTTTTTTTTTTTTTTTTTTTTTTTTTTTTTTTTTTTTTTTTTTTTTTTTTTTTTTTTGCTTTAGGCTGAAGTCTTATAGTAACTGAATGAAAATCTAGGTATCATTGATTCAGTAACTTGGGGGACATTAATGGAATGCCAGATAGGTACCCAGCTTGTGGCAAGGCACCAGGGAAGACAGACATGGATTCTGCTGATACATTAGTAAGGGGCCTAGCAGTGCTGTTGGTGGAAGGGTGAAGAGACAGAAAAACAAAATCCTAAGTGAAAGTTCTGTAAAGAAGTTAGGGAAAGAAAAGGTTACTTCTAGCTGAAGGGACCAAGAAAGGATTCCTGAAATTTACAAAGATATTGATAAAGGATTTGTTCTTGAATATTGAAGAACTCTCAAAACTCAATAGTAAAAAAAAAAGTGAACAATTAAATTATTAAGTGGACAGAAGGCATAGACATTTCACTGAAGAGGATGACAAATGGTGGCAAATAAGCACATGAAATGTTCACTTTTCCAATGTTCAACATCACTAGCCCTTAACAACATCGGAAAATCACTAGCCCTTAGGGAAATGCAAATTAAGACTATGATGAGATAGCAGGACACACAGAACAGATAAAAAGAAGTCACAACAATAAATTCTGGCTAGGTTGCAGAGAAACTGAATCTCTCTGTTGGGAATATAAAATTCAGTAGCGACTCTGGAAAATAGTTTGCAGTTTCTTAAAAACCAAATTTTCACTAACCATATGAAATTACACTCCTGGGCATTACCCCACAGAATGAAAATTTATATGCATGTAAACACCTGTACATAGATGTTCATAGTAGCTTTGTTTGTAGTCACCCAAAATTGTACATACCCAAAGGCCCTTCGATAGGTGAATGGTGAAACAAATTGAGGTATGTCCCTACTATAGAATACTACTTATCAATAAAAAGGCATGAACAATAGATGCACATTACAGCTTGAATGGGTCTTAAGGCATTATGCCAAATGGAAAAAGTCAACCTCAAAAGGTCAAATAAATATATGATCCCATTTTTACAGCATTCTCAAAATGACAACATACTAGAGCTAGAGAACAGGTTAGTGGTTGCCAGGGGTTAAGGGCAGTAGGAGGAGGGTTCTGGGTGTGGACTGTAAGGGGCACAAAGGAGATCTTTGTGGTAATAGATTTGTTCTGTATCTTGATTTTAGTCATGGTAATTCATCTCCATATATGATAAAATGACTTAGAACTATAAGCACATTGTACCAATGGCAGTATCCTCATACCATATGTAGTAGTTGGAGAAACTAGGGGAATGGTACACTACACAAGATTTCTCTGTACTAATTTTGTCAGCTTCCTTTGAGATGACAATTATCTAAAAATAAAAAGTGTTTTTAGAAACATTTCAATAAAATAAAATTACAATCATACCCAACATGTAGAGAGCACCTACTCTGTGTTAGGTCCTTGCTAAGTATTTATTTTGCATAATTCCTAATTCTCAAGGGGAAAAATGGTATGAAATGTACATAGTGTTATGTGTATGTGCAGGTGAGGAAACTGGGGCCTAGAAAAGTTAGGTAATTGGCTGCAAGTCTCACAGAGTAAGAGATGGGACAAGGAGTCAAACACAGGCAGTCCAGCTCCAGAGCTGTGGCACCTCTCACCACTGCCTTCTTCAGGCGTGGCACCAAGGGATGTGTCAGTGCCCCGGCCAGAACATGCGTGTGACAGTGAAAGGATGTTGGGATGTTGAAGAAACCCTGTGGTAGTGCCTAATATGTTCTTTCCTCCACTCCTTGTCTTTCCTATTGGTGAAAGTTGCAAAGTGTCTGAGAAAGGTGCTGTAGAGTATGCCAGTGTCTCATAGGGACACAATGTCCTTTATCCAGGTAACAGGAAAGCAGCCTCTGTAATTAGCCAGGGAGACTGGAGTTCTCATTCCCATGTGTAGTCAATGGTTCTAAATGAAGTGACTTTCCCAAGGGACCCTCTCCTTGTACTCCCCGAAGACCAAGCCTGGGGTGGGGTGGCATTTCAAATAATATGGGTGTTACTGTTCTTCTTCCTTTTCCCTTTCTAAGCTATAAATTCTCCTCCAATTTCCACACTGATTTACTGAAGTTTGAAAATATTTCTTTGCTCCCTATCCAGCTGCCTAATCTCCCTTGGATCCCAGACTTTAAAAAATCTTTGGCTTATGTCAACCTGAAAGTGCTTGGCACTAGCCAGCCTTCTCCTTCTCTGAGCCTGAGCCCAGATCTCCCTCTGATTCCCATTTTCCACTCTGCTACCTGCCTCGTTTCATGCTCCCAATGCAGGGAGTACAATTTTAGCAAAGCTGTGTGCTCTCAGGGATGCACTCTAAGATTTATTGCAATGCTTTTTCTTCTGACTAGTATAATAGGAGTACAGGTCTGTACTCACAATAGTGGCTCAGCATTCAGGTTGAAACCAGTTGAAGCATCTCAATCTCTCAGGCAGACCGCTCTGGAGAGAGCCCTGGCAGAGAACTAAGTTGCTGAAGGGGAGTCAGGGAACAAGGCAGCTGGGTCTTGGAAAGCTCCTATCTGGAAGGATGGCCAAATGAGGCCTCTTGGTAAAAGGAGAAATGCTGTTTTGTTTTGTTCAAGGAAAAGTCTTTTTTTTTTCCTCTCTTGTAAATGTGATTTCCTTTGACCACCCATCCTTGTTTGAACAGTTATTCAACAGTCTGAAACTCATATTAGGAGGGTCAACATGAGACTTGATCTCAAGCCTGGTTTGGGGAGTCTGATTTGGGCACAGGACTGTGAGAAAGAAGGTGATTATTGGAGAGGCACAGGCATGGATTCCAGTGACGTCTAGAAAGATGGAGTCCATGGCTGATGTTTGTCTAAGAACCAATGAAGCTGACTATAGGAAGGACCACATGTAAAGGTTCAGGCTGAAGTGCTAACTATGGACACATAGCTGAGGGCTGCAGTCCAGAGAAGGGATAGAGTGAGAGGTTCAGAAAGGTGGAGGAGAGTAGAGCCTGGGGAGAGGCTTGAAACACAGCATATGGAAGCCACTTGCCAGAGGACTCAGCCTCTCCAGTGCTGGTAATGTTCATGGTGCACCAGGACCCAGTCCTCCTCCTGAGGCCACTTTGGGTCATAAGACAGAAATCACAAGAAAAGTCCAGATCCTAGAGACTTAGAAGATTTTACTCAGTATATTAAAGGGGCCAGGATGTTGAGGAAAGAGTCTAGTTCTCAAAAATAAGCTTCCGCCAAAGGTAACATGACTTTCTACACATTAACATATATGGTTTATCTGGAAAAAGTCCAGCCATTGTTAATATAATGAAAATGGTTTGTGTGAAATCGATGTAACCTGGCAGCCAAGGAGAATGGACTGGAATGCATATGCATGAACAATGATGACTTCACTGTCCTGGTCAGCGGGGGCAGTAGATGCCCTTGGATGAGCATGTGTACTGTGTGCCCATGGCATTCAAAATGACTGAGAGAGTAGAACAATGGAGTTGCATCAAATTTTGTGTTAAGCTTGAACATTCCCCTGCAGAAACTATTTGGATGATTCGGAACACCACAGCTATAGGCAACTGATGATTGGCAGCTTTGTATCGCATCTCCTGCGCAGTTTTGCGGCCAAACATCAAATCACCGAAGTGACTACAGCCAAGATTTGGTGCCCTACGACTTCTGGCTTTTCCTAAAACTAAAATCACCTTTGAAAGGGAAGGAATTTCAGACTGTCAATGAGATTCAGGAAAATCTGACAGGGCAGCTGATGGCAATTGGGAGAACTGTGTGAGGTCGCAAGGTGCCTACTTTGAAGGGGACTGAGGCATCATTGTCCTATGTATAATGTCTCTTGTATCTTGTATCTTCTTCAGTAAATGTCTCCATTTTTCATATTACATGGTTGGATGCCTTCTGGACAGACCGTGTGCTTCTGATGCCCAACACTTTCCAGTTCAGCCACCGCTCTCCATCCCATTCCAGTTCTTCTCACCTTAACTAACCACCTGCAGTGGTGCATTTGGGATTGTTATCAGGAAAGACCAGAGCATTTGTCCCCATGGTATCTGACAGTGGTTTGTGCCTATGTCTCCTGGGGCTCTCATCGCCTTTGCAGAAGACCCTATCTCTCTCATGGCCCCATGTCATCATGGTGTCTGGAGTGCAGCTCTGAGACCCATGTGCTCTCTCCAATGTCTAGTATCCTATTTTATATCCTAATATTACACAGGTCCTCAAAGCAGACATAATGTCAGTGAAGAATCACAACTCTGGACTTATAACCATAGTCCCTGCAGCAGGAGCCACAGAATGCCACAGGGTAAAAGGGAACTATGGGATTACAGGAGACCAAGAGTTAATAGTCAAAATAAAGTCAACTATAAGGAAGTAAAGAAAGGGGGAGGGAAGCGGGATATCAGGAAGAGAGAAGGATCCAGTGAAAGGCCATAATTTAGAGCAACTTTCAGAAGAAAAGGGTGAGAGATCCATGCAAACATTGGTATCCAGCTGCATGCTTGATGCTTTGGCTGGACTTTCACTGTGGCACACCTTGACTTGTTTTGGTTACTCAGCCCCCTTTTAGTGCCTTCGTAGTGGAGAATACTGTAAGAGTAGTTGACAATTTGTGCACAGTCATCTTACACTACTATGTACACAAAAGTACATGCCATCAGATATATTTCTGCTATTCCTTTAAAAAAAATAGTACCTCCTACATTCAAATCCATTACAGTTACTGGGATCTTTTTAACACTAAATAGGAATGCTTCCTCTCTCCTTCTGCTCCCATTTCTCTTACTCTGTCATTGTACAGCTATTGAGTGTCTTCTATGTGCTAGGCATAACTCCAGATACTGGGATCACATCTATAAATATATTAAAAGATGAAAAAGTAAACAAATAGTGATTGTAATTTCAAGTAGGGAGAGGGAATTTTGTTAGGAAACTGTTGTGGTTTGGCTTTTATATAAAAGAATTGAGAGTCCTCATAAGGTGGTGACTTGGTTCTGGGTGCTATACCAGGAAACCATAGACTGGGTGGCTTAACCAACATTTATTTCTCACAATTCTGGAGGCTGGGAAGCCCACAGGAAAGGCACTCACAGAGCTTATGATGGCGAGGGCTCTGCTTTCTGGTTTGTAGATGGCTGTCTTCTTGTATCCATACATGACATAGAGCAGGAAGAGGAAGCAAAAACCACTGCCTTTCTATGAGGGCACAAATCCTACTCATGAGGGCTCCATCCTCATGACCTAATTACCTCCTAGAGGCCCTTCCTCCTAATACCATCATACTGGGGGTTAGGATTTTGGCATATGGATTCTAGGGGTGCAAAAAATTCAATCTCTAATCTGAGATAACACTTGGGTAGAGGCCTAAATAATAATAACTAGAGGAGAAGATCACATTTATTGTTCATTTCCAAATTTGTTATTGGAGTTGTGCTAAGGGCTCTCCGTGTATTATCTCATTTAACCACCTCAGCAATCCTTTGAAGAAGGTATTTCATTATCTGCATTTGATAAATGTGGAATCCAAGGCTCATATGTGTAAAGCTGCTTTTCCAGGTCACTCAGGAAATGAGAATTGGAATGGGATTTTCATCCCAGGTTAAAAGACTGTAGAGTTCGTCACTCCTAACTACCCTGGCCCACAGCCTAAGTATTTGCACACAAAGGAGAAGCTCCCGGGTCTGTGCTTTCAGTCTCTCTCTCCAGGGCTTTGAAAGCTCTGTGGAAGCCCCAGGATGTCTCTCAGCCCAGGATATGTGTGAGGGGTCTCACTTTGGTTTCTGGAAGAATGGCTCTACTTTTGTCTGTTTTATAGATTAGGCTTCAAAGAATAATTTTTTAAGAAATGGATTGATCTCCTTAAGAGAGTTGAAAGATGACTCATGTAATGAATATTTATTTTAAAATTTAACACCATTAAAGGTTTTAAAAACCTTTAAAAAACTTAAAGGTTTGATTTCCAGCCAGGGTACATGCCTGGGTTGCAGGCCAGGTCCCCAGTTTGGGGCCTGCAAGGGGCAACCACACATTGATGTTTCTCTCCCTCTCTTTCTCCTTCCCTTCCCCTTTCTCTGAAAAAATAAATAAATAAATTCTTTAAAAAAAAACATAAAGGTTTTTTTGTGGGTTTTTGGTCAAGTAGCAGTAATAGTAGTGGCCGATTCGACAGCAATTACAGCTGCAAATGTTGGTGTTGATTCTCATTCAGTCCCAAGTCCTAGTCTAAGCACTTTGCAATACTAAGCCATTTAATTCTCACAGCAACCCTAGGAGTTAGTTTTATTTTTCAAATGAGGAATCTGAAGCTCTGAGATGAGTGACTATTTTAGGCTCCATAGCTGGTGACTAGCAGGACCAGGAATTGTACCTGGCTGGTCTAGCTACTCAATCTGTATTTTGTCATCTCAGGATGTAGGGTCAGAGACCTAAACCTCTGTGTCACTGGGCTTCAGGTGGAAGCGGTGCTTGCTCTGAAATCTAGATGGTGGCTACACACCCACCAAGAGCACTTTACAATTTGCACTGGCTGGAGGACGTTATTATTATTACCACTATTGTTATTATTTTGTATTAGTTTCACGGGTACAGCATGGACTTCTCATTCATTCAGCATTACCTGTGATATTGTCTGCCTAGACTTGTTGCCAGTGAAGTTGCGATATTTCTCAGGAGCAAAATTTGATTTTCAAATCTTATATTCATGGACATGACTTGGCTTGCTGCTGTAACTAATTTCATTTTTATATTGATTTTCACAGAGAGAGAGAGGGACAGACATCAATTTGTTGTTCTACTTATTTATGCATTCGTTATTTGATTGTTGAATGCGCCCTTACCAGGGATTGAACCACCAACTTTGGCATATTGGACTGATGCTCAAACCAACTGAGGTACTTGGCCAGGGTCATGTGTAATTAATTTTAAAAGATGAATTGTTTGTTAATCACATAAATGAATTAAGCCAACACTGGCAGTAGCCAGGGCCCAGTAATATCCTAAGCCAACACCAACAAGACAATTTGTTTCTTTACATGCAACAGCACATAGTCCTCCATTGGATGGCCCCTCAACCAGAAGCCAGTTCTGAGTCAAAGGGTGTAGGGAAGCCATCAACAATGCACCTGACCTCCCTCCTGCAGAGCCACTCCTGACTCCCTCCATGAGGGAGCTCTGGTGCTAACCTTTCCTGAAAGGTCCCCACCACTGTGAACAGCAGTCTTTGTCTGATTCCTGTCACTCTGGGGTTGTTGTTAAGACTCTGCTGCAACCACCATAAGGAAGGTTCTGACCAAACGACATGATGCAGTACGTCTCTGTTAATGGCCAGTTCACGGTGAACCATGGAGACTGAAGTTAGCGAGCATTCCGTTCTGCACTGAAAAAGTTTAGTTCAAATAAATCTCAGGGCTGTAGTCACTGAACTCACCCAGAAAAAGAAACAGTATCGATTTCTCATGTTATCTAATTTCTGGGCACTGCCTATGGAATCACTCTGTCCCATTGAACAATAAAGTATATTATGAGAAAAGGGAGGGACGGTTCCAGGGCTGGCTTTCCCCACTGCCTGTTTTCTTTTTATTATTATTGCCTTAGCGGTATTCATTGTTTGTGCCTTGGAGCCACCAGACAGGGTCCCACAAATCTCCCTGGTTCCCCATGTGGGAGCAGGGTTGAGATGATATGTAGCCCTCTGGATGCTCCCAGCATCATCATTCTGGACCTGAACCGATATGTGATTTAGAAGGTCCCTATAAAACTGGGATCATTGGGCTAATCAGAGTCATTTATCCAGGCTTGAGCGATCAAATCAGCACTCATGGGTTGCAGGGAGTTGGGGAAGAGTGGTTTTTCTGGTATATTTTACACTGATGACTTTGAAAAGAACCTCATTTATGAAGTTAATGCTCTCTGTAGACTATCTGAGTAGAACCCTGGCAAAAAGTAACAGTTCCATTTAGCAGCTGTGTAGGTTGAGATTCGGACCATCTGAAAAGAATATGTCATTTCTAAAGGCATGACTCCAAAATAAATGCCTGCTCACTTGAGTTAGAAAAAATACATAACCTTCTAAAATATGGTTCTGCCTAGTTCTTTCTAATTCAGGGACACTAGGAAATGAAAAGGCATATGTAGCAAACAAAAAAGTGGGATGCGAAAAAAAAAAAAATCCAGTGGAGAAATATGATAAAATTTGGATCACACTAAATTCTATTTATGCTGAATATTTTATTTTGTTGAAGTCGTTCGTGAAAATAGCCATATTGAAATGTGAAAATCTTACATTTGCTCTGTTAAGGAAGGATAATGTTCATTTGAGAGATTTTGCAGTCACAGTGAAAGCAAGGAGTGAATTACTCACAGCAAATCATGAAACAGGAGGAGAGGGAGAGCCTCACTACGGGCTCTTAGCTGTTTGCCGCAGTACCAATGGTAAATAACTGCAGCCTCTAAATGTTCCACGCGGGAGATATTTATTCATATTAAGGAAATGCAGCTTCTAACTATGTAAGGCGACTCCCTCCTGACAAAGTTTAAGTAAATTGTGCCAACCCACAAATAAAGCAGACTGACATCTCATGATGTGACAGCTGTCACTTTAACACATTTCACCATCGTCCAGCAGAGGCTGATGATCTGGGTCCTATCAGGCTGCATGGGGTCTTTGTTCCTTGATTTCTCCCAGCATCTCTTTCTCTGTCTAGTTAAAAAACCTAGTCTTAGATGTTGGACAAAGAGAAAAGAAATATATCATTATGCGTCTGTTATATTTTAAAGCACCTGCTTTGGGGAACACAATTTACAAAAATTATTTAGAATAGATAAACCTTGATATGGTAATGACATAAAATTATATTAAGTAGTTTTCCTAAAAAAAAATGACTCAGACTGAAAATAATGTGTGACACACTTAACCTGAAGCCCAGCTTAGGACCTTGTCTCTATTCAGCTGCCTCAGGGTGGCTGTTTGATACTCCAGTCCTGTGTCTGCCTCCACGTAAAGGAGTGTCTATTCCGTCATATCCTGATCTCCCCTAACGGACAGGTCTGCTGCCTGGTCTCTTCGTAAGCACTAGAAAGGGAAGTAGCACAGGCTTGCCCTTCATGGCTGACCTTTCTGGGCTTCTCATTACTTTTATTTAAAGCAGATATCAAAGGCAAAACTATGGTAGTGATGCACTCGGCCAGTGAGATAATTAGGAGCCCCATCTCTGTAATTACTCTGTCACTGTCTCTGGAGGGACATGAAAGCCTGTCTCGTCCCTTTCACAGGACAAGTTGCTAATCCCCTTAACGGTTTTTTTCCTTCACTCTGATAATATTTCACTTTTTTTTTTTTTTTTTTTGCTTTGTAAAATACTCCTAAAGGGAGGCTTGGACAATAATGCACAGATTATGGAAATGATGCTCATTAAGTAAAGGGTAAGATTTCTAGAAAGCCACAGAGCTGCTTCAAAACATGTAACCTCCATTAGAGGCTTCATTTGAATGCTTATTCATGGAACAGTAAACATTTATTATTATACGTTTTATTGAAACATAAAGAACTGTAATTATGTGTATGGTAAACAGTAATGTGCAGTTGTCACAAAAATGAGTAAGATGAGGAAAAGTGCCATCGTTGCTTCATTTGCATCTAAATCCTTTATTGTATACAAAACAGAAAGACACCCAGAGGGAATACCTCTGCAGATTAATGTTCTGATATGGTGTGTAAATTAAAAATACATATTCCAGATAGTCTTTTTAGCAAAGAGAGCATGGGGGAAGTAATTTGTGAAGGTCAGAATCTGCCCAAAGAAAGAGTGGGTTTCTTCTCTCCCAAGAGGGAACCACAGTGACTCTTACCAATGTTAATACTGAGCAACGGATAAGTCCCCATGGCCGTCTGCACGGTGCTGAGTGTTTTCAGCATGAGCTATTTGCTCCAGACACTCAAGCATATTTGAGCAGTTTTAAAAAGGATGTAAATGAAGCTAGAAAGACAAGACCTTCAAACGTAGGTGTCAGTAGAAAGATACTTTCCAATGGGAAGGAAGTTGCGTCCCAGCAGTCAAAGGGCTCTGTGCAGACCACATCCGTGTGCGCGCAGGAACTCTCAGCAGAGGGGAAAGGCGAGGGCCACACGAGGCGCTCTTGTGCATGCGAGGTCTCTTCGTCCTTTTCACTGAAAGCCGGCTAACTAATTGGGAACACTTGAGTCATCTTCCCACCCACTCATCCATCTGGCCAGCCAGCCAGCCAGCCAGCCAGCCTTTGTACTGTGCATCTTCTAAGCTAGAAACCTGGAGTGAGGGTCGGAAATAAATGAGACAAATAGAGTAAGGAATAGCTGAGAATTCCAGACTAATGAAAGAGAGAAACCTGTAGTTACTGATACTTTATGGAAAAAAGTAGTCATTGAGATTCATATAAATAATCAGAGACACCTGAAGAGTTTGGAGAGAATGGAGGCATTTGAACTTGCTCCGAGACAGAGTGAAAGTGAGACTGAAGCAAAGGGATAGGAACTCCCCAATAATAGAACAGTTTTTAATTTTTCTTACCAAGAATATTACTGTAAACATATTGAGTATAATGATAGCTGATACAATGTAGGTTTGACAAATTCTGAAACATTCTGTGTATCTTTTGAACATCATTTTACTAGAGGCATCCTTAAGGTGCTGTCCCTGTGCAGCAGCAAACGTGACCTCCTGCGTGCAGGGCTGCACAGGAAGACTCTTCACCCTGGAATGGTCTACCTGGGGTTCCGCCGGCCTTGTTGCATAAGCGTAACCTAACACAACAGGAATGACCACAGAAGAGGTTTATTATGGTTTTATAGACCTTGCTTGAGCTTGTCAACTTTTTAAAGGGATGTGATTGTAAATTCCATTTTCTTGTTCAACAGTTTTCAGAACTTGAAACTGTCTTATTGCTGAAAGTCCATCATTAGCTGAAAGATAATATAGAATATTTGTACAAGATAGATTTTCAAATTTATAAGAAGTTTATTCTCTCATGGGCCTCTCTTGCAGAAGTGCTTAATATGCTAAGGGTGAGTGGTGCGGGGGACAGTGGGTTTGTAACTTCTGCTAGGCTGCTAGTGTCATACCCGTATTCTGGAATTGAACAAACCCCTCACTCTGCCTCCTTGTACCTCTCTTTCTTCATCTGTAACTTCTCTCATCTTGCCTCCTCTTTCAAGTGGAGAAAATACCATATCCTAATACATAAGA
This sequence comes from Anoura caudifer, assembly GCA_004027475.1. Taxonomy (NCBI): domain Eukaryota; kingdom Metazoa; phylum Chordata; class Mammalia; order Chiroptera; family Phyllostomidae; genus Anoura; species Anoura caudifer. The sequence continues at coordinate 397,370 of PVKU01000478.1, read as the reverse complement.
TTATTGTGCATATTATATCAAAAATGTAGGTTAAATGTTTAGACCAATGCTGGCATATTCTAAACATTCAGTAAATTCTAGCAATTAATGTATTTCAAGACAGTGTATATTGTAAGACCAAATATATCTTTGACAGCCTGCTTCTGTTCTGAACCAGAAGGCTTGATTCTGCAGTGAGCCTTGCTAAATATACTCTACTCCGGACTACCACCAACCCCAAAGTTTGTGTTTTCTTCAGGACTGGATTCTGCCTTACTTGGTTTGGGAAGGCCTCATCTTCTGCTACTATTTAGAGTCAGTGTGAAAACACTGCCAGCTACTAGTTTTGAAATAAATGTCACTGAAAATATGGCTGTACACAGGGCCTTGAGACCATCTCGACATAAGCAACTCAGGATAAGATTAGTAGTCTGTCAAACTGCACAGGCATCTTGACGGTTTCTAGCCCTCTTGCTAATGAGCCCCTTCCTTTAGGATATTGGCAATGTTAAAGCAGCTGGTATGCCTTTTGTGCAACAGAGGAAACAGTGCTTTCCATGTGCCCAGATTGTCCCAGTCAAGTCGAGAAACTTTAAGGGAGAATAAAAAGATAAAGAACCAATTCAGTTTCCAAACACTTCCCAGGATTTGTGGAGACCCTGTAGAGTTTTGTGGCTTACACTTGTGTTTCTAGGCCATACATCACTGCTGGTGCTCCAGTTGCAAGTTATAATAATATATCATGAGAGGGAAGGTGCTCTTATGATATATGGGTGCAGTACATCAGCTGAGCATCACGGCTTCGATGATGTATGGCTCCAAACCAAAATGCCAATTTAAAGGAGCTTTTAGCGACCAGACAGCTTTAAATTCCAAATTTTCTAAAAATTAAGGTCTTTTCAAGTCAAAGAAAAGCAAGATGATGGAGTCTGATGCTGTGTAAAGTGTCACTGAACTCTGAGAGCTGGGTGCGTGTCTATTCCTTTTGGCTTTCAGCTCACAAGGTGAAAATAATTGGCAGGTTCTTCTTCAATTTCTCCTCTAGGAGAGTAGAAGCCTGGGGAACTGAACAGACACGAATAAGTGTCACTGCATCTGTTTTGCCAATCAATTTCCCCTTCTTCCACATTGCAAGCAGGAAAGTAGCTCATCCTCTCCCCAAAGTACTGGACTGCATCAGATGCTGTGATAGGCTTTTGGTAAACCCAGGAGAGATTATTTTTGTGTTTTTTTTTTTTGTTGTTGTTGTTGTTGTTCTAAGGAACTCTTCCAGTGAAATTGAGAACAAAAGAACAGATAAGAAGTAGATCAACTTACTCTCCCGTGGCTCACAGATTTAAAAAGGGGTGCACAGAAGAAAACACACCTTTTCTATCATTTGTCCTTGTAAAGGAAGCACTGATTACGAATGAGCAGAAAAATAAAAGGTGGATGGCATATGGGCGCTCAGCCCAGCAGGCAATGGGAGCTGTCATCATGGTTCCAGCACCTTTCCTGTTTCAATAATGTGTTTGTAAGATGGTGATGCTGCTTATGAGAATGTACCCATTCCATTCAAAAACACTAGCTTGGGGGCAAAGAAATTACTATTGATTGAGAAAGCAGGTGCTGAGAGAACTTCTCCTCTTCCACCTCCTTTTTAAAGTCTTACCGCAGTAAACAGAAGGAAATGAGAAATATCCCTACTGTTTGTGTAATAGACCCCAACAGGAGGAGTGAGAGACAATTACACTTCAAGTGGTTTCTTCTATTTTCCTTGACTAAGTGAATTAAAGGGAAGAATGGTAGTAGAGTTACTGCCATGCGGAGAGAAACATCTGGGCATGAAGAATTAACAGGCTCCCATCCCATTATCTTGCCTCTAGTTTTTTACACCTTCAATAGAGTCTCTAAGATTACTATAGATTTTTGGTGTCCACCTCTCACTCCTCCCTGACTTGCAAAGGACAGAACATCCTGTTCCCACCAAGCAGAACAATTTGTTGTCTCAAAACTTTACTCCTGTTATAACAGGTTAACTATTATATGCAATGTAGGTAGCAAAGGCATGGAAATAAATGCATCACCCACTATTCTGAGGCTGTCAGTTGAACACTATGAATGAGGCATGCCTGGGGTCTAGAGCCATGTGGCAATTTCAGTGGTTTTTATTATTTTTTTATTTTTTTAAGATTTTATTTATTTTTTAGAGGGGAAGCCAAGGAGAAAGAGAGGGAGAGAAATATCAATATGTGGTTGCCTCTCACGTGCCCCCCTGTTGGGTACCTGGCCTGCAACCCAGGCATATGCCCTAGACTGGGAATTGAACTGGTGATCCTTTGGTTCGCAGCAGGCCCACGCTCAATCCACTGAGCTATGCCAGCCAGGGTCTCAGGGGTTTTTAGAAGAATCCCCTAAATGTAGTTCACTTCTTGAGAAAACATTGACATATAATTTAATTATTTATTTTTCATAAGGTAAAAGCCTCTACATACACATTTACAGTATCTATTTGTAAGTTATTCTCAGTTATAACATTAACTACCATTTACGTAAAAACATTTTATACTAATAACTGTGCATATATATCTATTATCATTTCCTCCCCAAAACACTAAGCACTAGGAACAGTTACTGTCTTGATTTTCCCAAATGAGAAAACTGAAGCTTACTGAAATTGAGTAAATTGCCCAAAGTCACTAAATTGGTCAAAGTGGCAGAGCTGAGATTCTAAGCCAAGTTAAGTAAAAGGATGTCAAATCCCATCTTTGTTATGCTATCATAATTCCTGATTAAATTACTACTATCCTGGGTGCCATTTATCTTGGTGTATTTGGAATAGTCAAGACTTAGGCCTATCGTGTAGTTATAAACAGTGCCTCCTTTCACCCCTAAAAGTTTCACTTTGGATGATAAGTTATATGTTCCCCAACTAGTAGTATGCTCTATGTTGTAAAATCGTACATCTGCTGATTCTAAGTATTTTCATCTGACTCTAGGGGGGAAACAAAGAAAGGATGGGAAGGAGGCAGATTCTTAGGATGTTCTCATGGAAAAATGGCCTGCTAACTCTGACCATGTGATTTATTGGCCATTTATTCATCCACTTGGGAGAAATTTCTATTCATCCTTTGCCTAGTTTTACTTGGTATTTTTGTCTTCTTATTGATTTGAAATAGTTTCTTGTATGTCCTAGATACAAGTACCTTAGTAGATGTATGATTTGCAATTTTTTTCTCCCATGCTGTGGATGCCTTTTCCTTTTCGTAATGATATCCTTTGAAGAACAAAGTTTTAAAGTTTGACTTGTTCACCCTCTTCCACTTCTACGGACCCTTGTGATTACATTGGGCCCAGCTGGATAATTCAGGGTCATTCGTGCTCTCCCTATTTTAAGGGCAGGTAAGTACCAATCTCAATCCACCTGCAACCTTATTTCTCCTTTACCATGCAACCTAACATATTTACGAGTGTGGGATTAGGATATGGACCTTTTGGAGGGGATCATTGTATGACTACCACAGCAGCATTTATATTATTCTTTAGAATCAGATTTACCTTCTGCCATTGCTCAGTGCTGATCTGAGGGAGAGGGGTTCACACTGGACCAGCTGATGGAGGTTGCAGGATACTAGTTATAGAGCAGGTTAGCTGTCTAGCCTTCCCTGCCCTCATCCCACTGGGGTTTTAGCCCCTATAATTGAATTTCAGTGTATTCTGACAAAGACAAAAACATTCATGGGAGTATACTGACCAACCTCAGGGGTAAAGTAGATGTGTTCAAAGGGATGGAGGGAGAAGCACAGGTAGCAAAAAGGAGGCAAGGTCTAGGAAAATGTTTCCCCGGTATAAAAGTACAGAGAGTTCCTACCTTTGGAGGAAAACCTAGAGACAAAAGAAAGGGCTTTTAAAGCTGAGATTTGCTCAGGCAGGTGAGCCAAGGAAGGATGAATCTGCTACTTGGTATAAATTTCACAAAATTAATAAATGAGGGGGAAAAGGCTTGACATTGAACAACTTTGTTAATCTATACGGTATTTTGGGCATGGCTTTCAACTAAGAAGAAGTGAAGTAGAAATGGAACTTGGATGATAATACCCTTGCTCTAAGTTAATTCAAGTCTCTGGGCAAAGGCAAACCTCATCCTGTGATCCTGAAAGGACTTAACAGTTGTGATCAAAGACATTATTGAGAAATAATGGGCCTTGGGAGAGGCATCAAGAGGCTACAGGGAGGAGGTGTCCTTAATTTTGGAATGGGGAGAAGCAGGTGGCTTCCTGAGGGATGGTGTCATCTAGTGAAGAGCAAACACCATGATGTCTGATGACAGACTCAGGGTCAGGTGTCAGCTCTTGGGCACTCACTCCCTGCAGGAGCTTGGGCAAGCCACTTAACCTCTTGAGTCTAATTTGTCACCAGGAAATGGTCATGCGTTTATTAACTACCTCTTGGGAATAGTGTAGGATTAATTGACATATGGATGCAAATCAGCCCAGAGACCAGCATGTAGTGAGCTTTTAATAAATGTTAACAACAGCAATTACCAGTACTAATGATAATAATGATTGTAGAAACTAGCAGGTCCAGTAACCTTAAACCTGTGTTTCCCAAAGGAGTGATTTTCTCCCTCCTCTGGAGCTACTCTTACTGATTTCTTTGTAAAAGTCCTTGCAAAAGTTGCCTATGCTTATTTATCTCCCTTTATTTACCTTGCACTCTCTTAAATCTATGGATTGTTTTTTAATAACTGCATTATTGAGATATACAGTATTTTTTGGACTATAAGACACACTCCCCAAATTGGGAGGAATAATGGTTGTTAATGCTGCTGTTGAGTTCTGTTTACATTTACATTGGCAAAATATTATGTTATTAAATATTTTACCACATTTTTTGCTTCAAAAATTTTTTTTTCCTATTTTCCTCCTCTAAAACCTGGGTGTGTCTTATGGTCTGAAAAATATGGGTAACTCACATAATATAAATTTACTCTTTGTAAGTGTACAATTCTATAGTATTTTGTATATTTACAAAATTGTGCAACCATCACCACTATCTAATTCTAGAATGTATTCATAATCTCCAAAAGAAACTTCATGCCCATTTGCAGTCACTCCCCATTCCCCCCAGCAACCACTAATTTACATCCTGTCTCTAATTTATGTATGTCTCTATGAATTTGCCTGTTCTGGACATTATATAAATGGAATCATACAGTATCTGACCTTTTGTTTCTGGCTTCTTTTACTTAGCATAATTCACATAACATAATTCTTTCACTTAGTAGTACTTCATTCTTTTTGAAGTACTTCATTCCAAATCATATTGTCTGGTTATACCACATTTTGTTTTTTCATTCATTATTGATGGACACTTGAGATTGTTCCCTTGCTTGGCTTTTATGAATAATCCTGCTATAAATATTCATTTACAAGTGTTTGCATGGACATGCATTTTCATATGCCTTGGGTATGTACGTAGGATAGAATTCTGGGTCATATAGTAACTGTAGGATGAACTTTTTGTAACTGTATGATTTAACTTTTTGATGAACTGCCAAACCAATTTCCAAAGCAGCTATACCATTTTACACCTCCCCTGGCAACATGCGAAGGTTTTAATTGTCCGTATCCTCACCCACACTTATTATTGTCTTGTGTTTTTTGTTTTTTTGACAGTCATTCTAGTGAGTGTAAAGTGGTATCTCAGTGTGGTTTTGGCTAGCATTTCATTAATGATTAATGATGTTGAGCATCTTTCATGTGGTTATCAGGTAAGTTTTTATTGCCCCAAATTTCACTGAAACCAACTCTAGTTTCAGCAATGTTGACACTGTTGATTATACCCTTCTTCTCGATCTTTTTTCTTTTCTGAGCCTTTGAATTTACCCTCTCTTTATTTATCTCCTTCCCCACTATATCCTTAATCTGAATCCTTCTTCTCTCCCCAAATTATATATGGTGAAGTGTCTCAATTCTGAATTTTTAGCTCTGACTACTATGATTTTCTTCATGATACTATTTCCACCTGAAAAGAAACCATATATTTATTTATTTACTTGTTTATTTTCTGTATTGCCCATTGGACTGTAGCTTTATGTGGACTTTGTCTTTATTCATCACTGTATCTCTGGTCCCTAGACTAGCAACTGATAATAAATAATTTTGTATAAATAAATGTAGGTGTTAAAAAAAGTAATTGGGACTTCCGGCCAAGATGGAGGTATGGGTAGACACACTGTGCGTCCTTGCACAACCAAAAGAAAGACAACAACAATTTAAAAAATAAACAACCAGAACTGACAGAAAATCAAACTGTATGGAAGTCAGACAACCAAGGAGTTAAAGAAGAAACATTCATACACACTGGAGGGGTGGAGAAGGGCAGCCAGGCAGAGAGGGCTCACAACGAGGTGACAGCTGAAGGAGCAGGGTGGGCAAGGCTGCAGCTAATGGGTAAGATGGTGGCTGGCAGACCCAGTGAGGCAGTGGATTGCAGACCAGGTGGTCCCACATTTGAGTGCAGATAAACCAGGAGGAACAACTGGGGAATGAGACAGACTGTGCAACACAGAGTTTTTAGTGCAGGGAAATAAACCCTCAAAACCTCTGACTGAAAAAACCTGTGAGGCTTGAGGCAGTAGTGGGAGAAACTCCCAGCCTCACATGAGAGTTCACTTGAGAGACCCAAAGGGTCCTAGAATGTACACGACCCTATCCACCTGGGAATCAGTACCAGAAGGGCCCAATTTGTTGTGGGTAGTGGGGGAAGTGACTGAAAACCAGTAGAGTGGAGCAAGCAGCATTCTTTCCTCTCAGACCCCTCCCCTACATACAGTGTCACAACGAAGTGATGTGGGTTGCCCTGCTTGGATGAACACCTAAGCCTCCGTCCCTTACTACTACATAACAGGCATTCTAAGAAGAAAAAAAAAAAGGCCCAAATGGGAGAATAAGTCAAAGCTCCAGAAAAACAATATAACTAAGCAACAAAGAGATAGCCAACCTATCAGATGCACAGTTCAAAACACTGGTAATCAGGATGCTCACAGAATTGGTTGAGTATGGTCGCAAATTAGATGAAAAAATGAAGGCTGTGATAAGTGAAATAAAGGAAAATGTACAGGGAACCAACAGTGACAGGAAGGAAACTGGGTTTCAAATCAATGGAGTGGACCAGGAGGAAGAAAGAAACATTCAACCAGAACAGGATGAAGAAACAAGAATTCAAAAACATGAACAGACACTTAGGAATGTCCAGGACATCTTTAAACATTCCAATATCCAAATCATAGGGGTACCAGAAGGAGAAGAGGAAGACCAAGCAATTGAAAACTTATTTGAAAAAAATAACGGAAAACTTCCCCAATCTGGCAAAGGAAATAGACTTCCAGGAAATCCAGGAAGCTCAGAGTCCCAAAGAAGCTGTACCCAAAGAGGAACACACCAAGGCACATCATAATTACATTTGCCAAGATTAAAGAGAAGGAGAGAATCTTAAAAGCAGCAAGAGAAAAGGAGACAGTTACCTACAAAGGAGTGCCCATAAGACTGTCAGCTGATTTCTCAAAAGAGACCTTGCAGGCAAGAGGGGGCTGGAAAGAAGTATTCAAGGTCATGAAAGGCAAGAACCTACATCCAAGATTGCTCTGTCCAGCAAAGCTTTCATTTAGAATGGAAGGGCAGATAAAGTACTTCTCAGATAAGATCAAGTTAAAGGAGTTCATTATCACCCAGCCCTTATTATATGAAATGTTAAAGGGTCTTATCTAAGAAAAAGAAGACAAAAAATATGAACAGTAAAATGACAACAAACTCAAAGTTATTAACAACCATACCTAAAACAAAAACAAAAACAGAAACAATCAAACAATTAGAATAGAAACAGCATCACAGAAATGGAGTCACATGGAGGGTTTTCAGCAGGGGAGTAGGAGGGGGAAAGGGAGGGAAAAGGCACAGTGAATAAGTAGCGTAAATGGTAGGTAGAAAATAGATGGGGGCTGGTTAAACCTAGTATAGAAAATATAAAAGCCAAAGAACTTACATGTATGACCCATGGACATGAACTGAAGGAGGGGAATGTGGGTGGGCGGGGGTGTGCAGGGCAGAGGGGAATAAAGGGAGGGGAAATGGGATAACTGTAATAGCATAATCAATAAAATATATTTAAAAAAAAAAGTAATTGGATGTTATATGAATAAAGAACCCAGAACTCCGTGAATAAGTTTCTAGATTGCTAATTGAACAAACTTAACAAAGTATCTTTCATCTGATCCTGTCATATACTTTAATATGCAAATGAACATTGTGAGATTTATCATTCTGAGATTTATTTGACCCTGAAAACTATTTTTGTATGGAAGGTATTGTGGATTGTTTTCAATACTCTTTCAACTCATGTAACTAAACTGCTTGAAACCCTAGCAAAATTTAAACCCTAGTAAATAGTAAAGCCTAGCAAAATTTGGTAGTGCTTCACTAATTGGAGGTTTTGTTAGCACTTAGAAAAGTAAGTTGTGATCACCAAGGCTCAATATGAATTCACTAAGAATAGGTTATGTCAAGTTATCCCCATCTGTTCTGTTCACAGAGCTTTTGTCAGTATGATACTCTACGGGAAGGATGTGACAATGGTATTCCTTCACAATAGCAAGACTTTAGGCTGGCTTTATCATGATTTCTCTTTTCTGAGAAGCTGAGTGGATTGTCAGGATCTTGTGATCAGTCTGTCACTTGAGATCTATGCCCTAGGGGGAAATCACATATATAGTAAACTGTTTCCTGTCATCAGTGTCACAGTGAACCATGGTGATATCAAATGGTTAGCAGTAATCAAAAGTGGCATTTCCAGGACTGCATGGTAACAGGGCCTATAGAAATAGCTCTGAACACTAAACCTAGGAGAGCAAGGGTAAATAAATGAAATCAGGGGTGGGCCTGGTCCAAGGAGGTTCCCCTAATATAAGTTCACAGCCAGCTCTTTGTTATTAGTGGGCAACCACAGACATACCCCTCGGGACAAGGCATGGAATGCGGCCAGGGGTAGGAAGCCGGGGAAGCATACAGCAATAGCTTTCCTATAATGCAACAAGCCAAGCAAAGCAGTGAGTGACCTTGGCACCCACATTAGCACATTTGACAGGAGTGGGTGTTGGGAACCAGTGGCTCTCAAAGTATGATGGTGGACCAGCAATATTGGCAACCCTTGGGAGCTGGTTAGAAATGCAAATTTGGGGGCCTGGTAGTCTTTGTTTTATCAAGCCCCAGCTGCATGTTCAAGTTTGAGAACCACTCGTCAAAGCAACAGAAACAAGCTGGAGCAACAGAGAAACTTGAACCATGCTCCCGACAAGGAGCTTCTTAAATATCTTTCCTGCTGGTGTGGGAACCATTCCCTGAATGTGGTACTACTGCAGCTACATGTTGAGCACTGACTACATACTAAGCAGCATAATAAGTACATACTTAGCAGACCAGATCCTCTTAACAGCTCTGTGAGGTAGAAATTGTTATAATCCTCATCCTAGATGGGGATACTAAGACATAGGCCTTACGAGACAAAGCCATACAGCTAGTAAGTGATAGGTCTAGGATTTGCATTAGGCAGTTTGACTACAGAACCCTGGTCAGGAATACCTGATTATTAGAAAGTACAAGGACATGACAAATAGATGGATGGATGGATGGAAGGAAGGAAGGAAGGAAGGAAGGAAGGAAGGAAGGAAGGAAGGAAGGAAGGAAGGAAGGAAGGAAAAGGGAAGGGGAAAAGGAGGAAAGGGTAGCAGCAGTTTGGAGTAGCAAAGATTGAGTGAAGGCCCCTTCTAAGGATGTGTCATTTCCTTGAACTGTGGCGTTTTATTTTTTCTGGTCTTGTTGTTCAGTCAGCCAGCCCATGGACTTTAAGAAATTTCACTCTGGGTCTGTCCTGCCCTGCTTTCTCCTAGGAAATTGGTTCCATGGGAAGTTTGTGATTTACTTTTCCCTGTCTGCTTTTTCTCCCTGTCTCCTTAGGCTCACACAGTCTTTGTGTATACATTCATCCCAGTTGCTGAGGAAACTGTGACTGGCTTTGTCATTGAAGAATACTCTGGCAAAAACTTGCCACTCTTTGGGAACTGTGTGCTGAAAGGCTGATGCAAAGCTCCTCTCTGCTTTGTTCACCTTGGACAGTCTTGTTCCCTGCCTTGGCTTTAACGGGGCATCGTTTCTCCTCCTTGTGTAGCAAAGCCACAGGGACCCTTAATCTCGCCTTCTCTGGAGGCTCTTTGGAAGCTCTGGCCTGATCGCAGTAGTCAAGGAGGGTGGGCATGATGAGGGATGATGTTTGATTCTTTGTCTGCCTCTCTGCACTTAGGCTTTTCATTTTCACATTCCTCCCCATGGTTTCTAATAAACACATGAACATAGCTCAAGGGCAGGAATGAGGTTTAACTTCAGCTGAGGCATAGTAGAGGCTATTTGGAAAGTAAAACTTTCAAATGGCACTTTAGCCTTGAAGAATATACTGAGTTAGATATGCTGTGTGCCTTGAGTCCCAATCTCTGTATAATAGCATTGCTATGTATATTACCTGGGTACATTTGTAGACTAAAGAAATGGGCTGCTTAAAAGATTAACATCACAGAAGCAGTGTAAGTGCTGATGAAGAAGGTGGGGGCGGAAACCAGACCACCTGGCTTTCTGTACTGACTCTGCCACTGCCTGCAAGGCCTGGACCTCTGAGCAGACTTCCTCATCAGTAGCATGGAAGTCACGGTAGAGCTGCCTCACAGGTTTACTCGCGGCATTAAATGTGATAAACGCCAAGCACAGAGCTTCCTTATCATAATAATTAAAAGTTTAATACATGAGAATTATTTATATTATCATTATATGATTATTATTTGAAGCCTGGATTCTGTAATTTGGCCCATGCTCCATAGTACTCTCCCTCATTTGCTTTTTACTTATGCAGTTCTCTGTTTTAGCCAATTCTTATTTCTTGTCAGTTTCAAAGGCACTGTTGTCACCTTTTAAGACATGCTGTCATTTCAAAGCATTGGCTAAATACAACCAAGACTGACAGCTATGAATAATTTCACAGGGCCCCTAAAACACCCTGGCATTTCACTCACACTCTCATATATGCCACCAAGTTGTTCTCTCTTGTTCTGTGCCTCTATTCTCCGCAGATTTCAGATCAAGTTACTGAAGGTGAATGTCATCTTCCTATGAAAAATAATCCAGCAGGAAACAATGTGGAGTAATTGGGCTTCATGACAGCATCACTGTCAAGTGCGAAAATATATGAGGAGATAATGACATTTTTTTTTTATTTTTTGTATACTTTCAGCATGTTCACATCCACGTTCTTCCCAGAAAGGCTGGAGACTTTCACCGGAATGACAGCATCTATGATGAGGTGGGTCTGCTTTCTCTGATCTTATTGTGTAATCACAGGGGCTGTCCATGTGATGAAAGCAGCCTAGGTATGTATTACCATGTATATGGTCTTGAATGGGATTCCACCCAACATGACTTGGGAAGCAGTAGTAGAGGTGAAATAGCCCAGAATGACCATTATGGGAACTGAAGACAAATGAATTTATAGTGACTTCTTTTTCAAATGAAACCAGGCAAAATCTAAATGCCCTTGTGATTTCTGCCTGTCATTTACCGGGATACTAAATGTTTGCGCAGAGCCATGACCCAGTGTCTCCATAGGACAAAATCTACACAAGCAATGGAAATTAAGCAGATGGATATGTGGTTATTTTAATCAAATGTTACATTTAATTTTTAAAATACTTTGGAACTCAGCTTGTCTTGCTAAATAGCATTTATTCAAATTCTAACTTTGAATTATCATTAGCAAAGACTAGGTTGGTTTGAATGATATAACTATTTACTGTTGCCATTGAAGGGTAAATATATTCCCCACACGTAAGAGCAGATCAAATGGTAGTGGTGCCCTGGAGTGCCCAGGTGAATGGGCTTCGAGGCTATTTCTGGATGCAACAAGGAAATGTGCTGTGATTGGTTAGCAATGTCTGCTGTGGTGTCAAATAGGAGAGAGGTACCATTTTAGACATCTATGTGATGTTCCTGTTCTAACCCATTGAGAGTGATTTTTTTCCCTTAGGTTCTTAATTTATGTATTTACTTTTAGAGAGAGGGGAAGGGAGGGAGGAAGAGAAGGAAAGAAACATCAATGCATGGTTGCGTCTCACGCACCCCCAACTGGGAACCTGGCCGGCGACCCAGGCATGTGCCCTGACTGAGAATCAAACCACTGTCCCTTTGGTTTGCAGGCAAGCACTCAATCCACTGAGCCACACCAGCCAGGGCTGAGAGGGACTTTTATTTTAGTTGTTTATCGAGTGGCTCTACCAGCTAAACCCCTATGATTATCTCTACCCTATTTTTATGTGTTACACAAAAAACTGTGCTTTTTTTTTTTTAAGGTTTCTTTGCAATAATCAGGCATTAAATGGCTATTAGACCCTGAAAATAGAGAACCAGAGGTCAACAGTTAGTATGGAGACTTATAATTAATTTTCCTGGGATTCACTGAATCCTTTGAGGCAGTTGGTTTTATACTTTTGGGATTATCACTCAATATGTGTGCTTCCTGTTGTTCAAAGGCTGAAACAGACCTGTGAAGGGTAAAAATGCTCTAGTCGTTGGTCCCAAGTGCTGGTCAGTGGGCTAATTGCTGCAAATCTTCTTTCCCAAGAGGTCCCAACCCTAGTCCAGTAGATTACCGAGGCACTGGGGAATTAGTAATTTTGTGGGTCTAAGAAATTTCCTAGGAGATCTGGTGCATGGCTAGGTATGGGAATCATGTCTCTCCAAATTTAGACTTTCCTGAAGTCATATCTTATTATAATCCAAACTCATTTTCATTGGGTGTGGAATGTGATTTGAGGTTGATAAGAGTGTAAATCAAATTGGAAGAAAATCAGAATTATGGACTAATTATAAAGAGATGCATGTTTTAAAAAACATAATTACTGATCATATTAGCATAAACTAAGGTTAATAAAATGTTTCCAAGTACAGGCTATTTTAATGAATAAATTAGCACATGATTTATATACAATTGACTACTGCTAGAAAGGTATTAAAAGTGCTTGAAAGCACTGTGAGGTTCTTGGGGGGTTGAACTGTCACCTTGAAATCTTGTTTATATTCCAAACGTGCTGTGATAGAAGCTGCAGGGCTGCATTTCAGCCCAGTTGGAAACTCAGTGCCTGGCACTGAGGTTGTTGTATGACCTTTCTCCCCAACCTTACTCTTTTGTCCTTGTGTACACAATTGCATAGGGTCTCTGGCCCCACAGATGAGGCAACATAAGTCCCTATCTCTTACCTTTCTGGAGAAGCATCTCAGGAGAAGTAATTATTGCAAGAGTATTTTCTTTTTAATCAACTGGTAAGTAACATTTAGTATAGCTATAAACCACTGAAAGGAGGTTGAGGAAGATTGCGGCATGAGACTATGACAAGATTGAACTTTTTGAAAACAAGCAGAATTAGGTTCAAATCCCAGTGCCACCTCCTGATTGTATAACATTGGGCAAGTCCCTTAATCTCTGTGTTTTAATTCTCTCCTCTCTGAAATGAAGATAAATATACTTCAGAGATTGTTATGTATAATATGTGACATACTATACATTAAAAGTTTATCACAGGGCTTAGTACATACTACACCTCTATTAATAGGTAGCTGCTTTCTGTTCTTCTTATTAATTTTGTTTTTAAAACCTAGCAATGAAGGGTAAATGGGGAACCTGGATTCAAAGCCAGATTATCAGATGCTCCATCTACCTTTAACCACTAATTCTCAGATTCATCTTCCTCTATGTATAGCATTTGAGTACATAATAAATAAGATAATATCTAGATAGTGGCATGGGAAGCACAAAGCACTGCATTGTTGGTACAGGATGTGATGTATATTAGACTGACTGATTTTAATAAGAAATGATAGAGTGATGAGGGACAGCCTTCTTTATACTGAAAGGAGCACTCAAAATGATGCATGTGTCCCTGAAACACAACAAACAGACTAGCTTGGAAGGTGGGAAGGGGGAACTTGGACAGCAGAAGATGGAGCTTAATAAAATGCAATTGTATTCCTATTGCTGCAGTAATAGAAAACAATGCATAAAGAAGCCCTACACTATAAATTAGCTGGGAATACTGTGTTCTCTCTGGGCACTGTTTACAAGGGACAGAGACAAACAGAAAGGTGACTAGGATGGTAGAGTCTGGAAATAGTGATCTGGGGAGTAGTTAACCGTAGAGATGTTTTGTTTGGAGAAGGGAACACTTGTGGAAGGAAGACAGTGACAGGGTCACTGCTTCTAACTATCTAAAGGGCTGTTAGGTGGCTCTAGGGGGAAGATCTGGGACTTTTAGGTGACAAGGAGGCAGATACCAGGTCCATGTAACAATAGGCCGAATTGATAGAAAGTGCCTTGGGGGGAGGCACAGGGAGCTTTCCATCCCTGGGTCCATGCAAGCACAGAGTGGATGACTACGATTCTTCTTTGGATGGACCTCATGGTTCCATAACTTTACAAATCTGGCCCATTTGATCATTACCTCTGTTTTTAAGTTATGCAAATTCTGTAACAAATACTGTGGGCCTTTGTTATTGTTATTAGTATTACAGCATTTGGTTACTGCCTAATAAAACATTCTTTTTTGTTTAGTTCATGGAAATATAAAGTGTAACTCTTCTTTGAATTACATTAGACCATGCTCTATTGATTTTTTTCTCATTCCCAGCCTACTTCCCACTTTTCCTCCAGCTTGTTGTTGCATTTTGATGATCCATGGGATTTGCTTGCTTCCTCATATTTTTTATTTTGCTTGAAATGTATTTGTTAATGATGTACTTTATTGTGCCTGCAAAGTATCTTGAATGAGTCTGAATGCTATTAGGTATGCCACTCATTCTCTAGGTCACTACAGTTCCCACCACTCAGTCTCTTATGAAGGCTTGCATCACAAACTAGAGTGAGATCCCTGCCAATTTCATGGGGTACTCCTCTTCTCTCTACCACTCGAAATGACTACCCCCGGGATCCTCCGTCTAGTCCTTTGTGCATGCCACTTATCTGTAACATTCATTATACTATCTTGCTTACTTATTTACAATTTTCTGGCCCTGGGGGAGTTCTTTGACTTCAATAGGGCATCCTACCTACCTCCCTTGCTCCTGTTACTATTTCTCTCTCACTACTTGCTTCTGTCAAATATTTTATTCTTGTTCCTACCTCAGGGCCTTGTTGTGTCTTCTTTCATATTCTCCTTCCTGTCTTGTGGCTTCACATCTCCATCCAAATCTCAGCTCAAAGAATTCTTTTCATTGATCACTTCACTCCATCTAAGATAGTTAATCCCTTATATCCTTTTGGGTACCTCTATCATATTACATGTTTATGACCTTATTATTTCTGTAACTTGAAATAATTTATTAGTTTATTATTCAGTGTCTGCATCCCTAACTACATTGTAAAGCCTTGAGAACAGGGACCAAATCTGGCATAGAGCGGGTCTTCAATAAACATGTGTTAAATGAGTGATTACATGAAAAAATAAAGTGTTGAACTAGAAAAACTTGAAGTTCCCTACTAGTCCTAACATGATTTAAATGGAAAGAACATCTTGCTTTTCAGAAGGGCAATTTATTAACTCATAGCTACTTTGGGTGAGATTCTGACATAGTGATATCAGCCCTCTGAGGTTAATTTAATGAAGCATTGGTAGAACAAAATCAGTTTGTCAGAAATCAGTGTGCAGACAGCTACAAATTGTGGCTCATCAGAAAGGCTTGGTGAAGTAATTATAAACCTTGTCTGATTGCTAAGCAAGTCTGGTAGGCACTTGTCAAAGTTGATAAGTAACTTGCCTCTCCCCAAACCTACACTTGTGTGTGTCTAACAAGTACAGATGCGGTATCTGCTCAAAGCAGGCTCAGGAGCTTTCTTCCTTTTATTACAACCTTGATTATTATCCCTGAGTTTATCTTCATCTGCTCTTCCTCCAGCTCTCTGTCTTGGATTTGCCTTTACACATTTTGCTTACTAATTTATTGTCCCCATTTCAGAGGATGAGTCTTTTTTTCTTTCCCTCAAAACTGAGCTCAAGTTCTACCCTCTCCAAGGCAGGATCTCTTAGAAAGCCCATTCTTTATGATTCTCTATGCAGATCTTATTTATTAGTTGCTCCCAAACTCTTTCTACATTTATGCCCTTTGAATTTATATGAACTATGTGAGGCCTTCTCTGAACTCAGTGGACACTCCATTATCTTGACAAGTTGATGAAGATTATGATAATGACATAAATAGTTCCTTAGATAAAAGAGCATGTACAACTAATGGGGGGAGGGAAACACTCATTGCCTAATGCCATGGTACATCATCTCATTAACTCTGTTAGGCTTACCCTAGCTGTATCCCAAATAAGCAACTCTCACAGCTATGTTGGACAATTCATCAAATGTTTATGGGTAACAGTGAATGGTTTTGATTGTGCACCATATATAAAACCCATTACTGATGAAGGAAGTGACTATTATTAGAGCAAATGGGAATAGCAATCAGCAATTGGACAAATTCAACCATGAATTTCAAAGACAGAGCAACTAACTGTAGGTTCAAATATCTTAGGGGAAATAATTGCGTGGTTTAACACAATGCATGAACAAAATCAATTTGCTAAAATCACATCATTTGGCCCTGAGGGCAGGAGAGAACTGTTTTACTGCTGATAATATTTGAACTTGGATCTCTTTCACACACCATTTGATGATGGGCTCTAAGTCCATGGGTCCCCAGTTGAAGCTCTAAAAAAGATCGAATGTTTCAATGAGACAGTTAACTTTTTTTTTCCTTCTGGGTTCAATGATGTCCTCATACTGAGGGATGAGTTTTTGTGTGTTTGAGAACTTTGGAATGTAAATTTTGTTACCCCTTGTTCAGAATAAATGAAATCTCTGTAGGTTCTTCTTTATTCATGAGAACTTTTAACTCAAAGAATCTGGATGTGATATAGCCAACAAATAAATACATGGTAGTAGTAATTTAATGATTTGTGACATCAAATGCTCTTTGGCTACCTATTTTAGTGATAAGAGAGCTGGACAGACATTTGGTTTACCCTTTCCTAAGTCATATTATTACTGAGTTAAATCTCTATGTGCCTTGGAAGTGAGAAACAAAATTAGTAAAGAAGAATTGATCTGGTTAAAAATTATTTTCATCATTTTTTCTAGTAGAGATAAGAATTCAGGGTATATACAACTTAGATTAGTTACATTTGGTGAAGGCTGTCACACATGGAATTGTTAGAAGCACAGAGGGTATGGTGGACCAGTGGCCTCCAAGGAAAATCATGAAATGACTGGACACAAGAAAAGATGGTGGAGGAAGGCAACATATAGTGTCTGATGATGAGAGGACAGGTATCTAGACATACCCCAAGACAAAGGATGCCACCTTTATGGATTTCCCTAGTGTCTGCTTTGAGAATTATCACTCTAGGTCAGTTCTCCCAGAACTGCTCTCCTTTCTCATTTGAATATGCTCAGTTGCATGTTAGGGAGAAATAAGCAACAAAAAGTTAACCACACATTACTCTATCCATAATATCAAAGTACAACCACTCTGTCAAACCACTCCTATGGTCTTCCTTCTTTATATTCTGAATATGGCTTTGTGTGCAGAGTCTTATCTGTCCTCCACAACGAATTCTCCTTCCAAACAGACATACTGCAGCAGGACTCTATGAGATGCGTGTTTGTTAAGTGGAAAAATGCCTGCTCCAAGGAGTTCTTGTTGCTGGTCTGTCTTTCTTGCCTCTCACAGTGACTGCTGCAATCAAACCTTAATTAACATCAATAATTAAAAATTGGACCATTTGTATATTTTTAAAAATTAGTTGAAATTTTTAATTAGATTTTTATTCAAGGTTCTTGCTGTAACTATTAGTAACTGTCACTTAAGAATAGTGTCCAAAATTTGGTAACTTTGGGGCCTATGATCCATTAAAGAAAACTATTTAGATCTCACATAAGAAAAATTTTCAACTCTATTTTATTTAGAGTTGAGAGTTTGAGGAATAGGAATAACAACATTTATAAGTAAGTTATTTTTAAACTAAATTATTTGTTAGTAAATAATGAGCAGAAGTGGATGAATACAGCAAGAAGAAATATGAATGCTTACATTGATACTTTTCAATCAGTATAAATTATCAATGGTCTCAAAAAGAAAACCCCCAAACATTGGACTTGATCTCTCTTTAGACAGAAAGCAAAATAAGCAAGAATGAAGGGGGAGTAGAAAAGAAAAACTTACAATTTTAAAGCCCCAAAACATTTGAAAATATTTTTGCTTTTCAATTATCTGTCATTTATTAGACAAAAGAATGATACATTTATTTTAAATAACCTTTGTAAAGCCCCTTAGCTTGGAAGCAGGGCTCATTCTTAGAAAGCAGCAGAGAATAGTAAGATGTCCCAGTTGCCTGCTTCTTACAAGTCACATATATTCCTGGAAACATAGCCTGCTAGTTGGAATTCCAGCCTGAGTCACCAAAATGTGGTTCTACTTTTTCACCATCCCTGATAGTGGAAAAAGTGTGTCTTATCTGTGTGTCCTTCGTCTGTACATTGCACATTGTATTCTAGAGCAGCACTATCCAATAGAAATAGAATGTGAGTTACATATGTAATTAAAAGTTCTAATTAGCCACATTAAAACAAGTAAAAAGAAATAGGTGAAATTCATTTTATTGATATGATTTTTAACCCAGTTAACCAAAATGTCACCATTTTAACATGTGACTAATATAAAACATTTAAGGAGAGTTTTATATCCTCTTTATTTATAAGTTTTTAAAAGCTCATATGATTTTACACTTCCAGCACATCTCGATTCAGACTAGCTACACATGGCTAGTGGCTACCAAATTAGACAGTGAAACTCTAGAGTTTATTATATCTAAACAGTTTTATTAGTTTTCCTAAAGTGTAATTTGATGCAAAACCTCATTTTTTTTTTTAACTCTGGCCCTCCAAATCCAGAGGACAGTAATTTATTTTTCCTGGTTTTCAAAACAATAAGATAATATAGGAGATATGTCATCCAACTATTGAATTAAGATCTATCACCCTGATCGAAGACTGGTGAGGTTCTAAAAATGAAATGACTTCACAGATGCATTCCTTTACACAGCATTTACTTATATTTTCCATTATTTTGCTACTTACTTCACCAGGGACATTCACAAAACAATCTTTGCATTTTGGAGGATAGACAAGCCATTGTATTGATCATTATTTCTGTAGACCATTGCTCTTCTATGAGTAGCCCAATCAAGCATCACTTAGGTGATCGAACTTTCTTATTCCAGTTTTGAAAAGAAAGCCATTAAGCATTCTTTTGAGGCAATAGCACGTAGGGGTTAAGCCTGAGGATCTGTATCCAGATTGATTGGTGTTTAGTTTCAGCTCTGTGTCTTTGAACAAGTTGCTGAAACTTCTCCATATCTCAATTTTTTCTTCTTCATCTGTAAAATGGGGCTTATGATGGGGCTGCTGTGAAAATTGAATTATTGTATATAAAGGCCTAGAGCAATGTCTGGTGAGGAGTTAATGCTTAGTTAATGTTAGTGCTTATATGATTTACATAATTATTAACCTTACTATCTGGAGGACATGCCTGAGAGCATTCAAAGGAGTTGGTAAGAGTGAGTAAGCGGTTGGAAGCTGGAGTAGGTGACTGATTAGAGGTCATCTTCTCTGAAGACTCAGGAAGTTTCCCAAATCCTCTGAACACATTAAAGAGGAGATTATATAGATTCAGTGTCTTTACCTGTGACCACTGTCATGCACACCTGTGAACCAACAGCCTTCAGAGACATAGCAGCTCAATAATTTGTGAGGACATTAAACTTTTAAGCTTCTGCAAGTATGCAGCCCACACTACCTAGACATTAAAAGACAATGTGGAAATCTCTCATGGAAAGAAGAAATTCTGGCTTATGATTTTCTTCCAATGCTTCCAAATTGCTTTAGCTCACTGGCAAGCAACTTATTTGGAGATTTTTATGACCCCCAGATTTAGAGGAATAAGATGAGAGATATGTGACTTTCTCTCTAACCAGGAAAATATACAAAAACCACTACACCTGCATAGCTCTTAATTCTACATGTCAAGTCAGTAATTTATTACAAGTTCTTTGATGTTGTAATGTTGTAATGTTCTTTAATGACTTCCTACTTAGGTCTCAGTGTCTTTCATGTTTCCCGTATTTGAAATAGGGGGAAAAATCTAAAAGCATTGGGTTAATAGTAAAAGTAAATAAATACTTCTAGGTTTTAATATTTGTTTCTAGGGAGAGGACTAATGGAAACTGGTAATGGAATAACATTTTTATTGTCATTTAATGAGAGAATGCAATGAGCAGGACTCTCTGCTAGGTGCTATGTATACATTACTTCATGAACCTGGCAGGGTAGGTCTCATTAATACCATTTAATTGAAGATAAACCCCACTGAGGGTAAGTGTCTGTCTCAAGATCTTATAACAAGCTCATGACAAAGCTTGTTTATACCAAATTCTGGTTGATAACAAAGCCTTTGGTCTGAGGAAAATATTATCCTTCATTTTTATGGAAAATTCAGATAGTGAATAAATAATTTTCTTAGAGACTAGAACTTCCAGGGCTAAATCTCAATTTCCAGATCTCTGTTCAACCTTAGTAACATTTATATACACACACCCCCTGCATCCTATATTTTCACTAAATCCTATAGGTTCTGAACACCTCCCTACTATTAAATGTCTAAGACTTAGAGTCTAGGAATTGGCATGTTCCAAAGATTGTTTTGTTTTCCTTCTGTTTTAAGGATGCAACTCACTAGTTCCCAGCTAGGTACTTTATTATAACTCCTTTTTGAGCTTTTTTTTTTTTTTTTTAACACAAGGAAGTCATCCACCCCTTCCAGTCAAGCATCTATAATTCCCAAAGTCATCCTTTCTGAGCACTGAACCTCTTAAATGCTTTTGCATACTTTATAGTGTTTTCATGTCATGATAACACACTAAAATATTAAAGGAAATCACTGCCTTGTTTTTTCGTCAAAAAGAAACAGTCTTTGCTTACCACTCTCAGTGGACCATAAACATCTTCTAGGGAAGCTGCACCAGTATCTGTTGGAAATTCTTCTTACATTTGCAGTGACTAAAGAACTCAGAATATTCCCTTTGCACAGAAATGAAGTCTTGTTCCCACATCTCCTTTTTTCTTTTAAAAGAATTTTGGTTCTTCTTAGAAAACCCTTCAGGGTTATTGGAGAGGAATTTGGGCATTTGGGTCAAATCCATGTGTAATTCAGCTGGGTTCTCTGGTGATATTGGCCATGTCAGTTGATGTGAAGACTGAGGGTGTGTTTTTCTCCCTCTCAACCTGAAATAACCTGAAATGAGCAACCTGACTTGTCTTCTGAAGCCATTTTCATCCACATGGTGTATCTACCATTTATTTACCTTCCTTCCCTGAGACACTGGGATAGTTTCTTCTTTTTTGTCTCATCTCAAAATCAAGAGCCTGAGGAACTTGAAGGGGTTTCATCTCTTGGTTTTCTTTGTCCAGAGACTGAATTAGATTTCTTGAGAGAGGTTAAGAATGCAATTGTCATCGATTGGTTATGCTGTCAAATGGAGGAGAATATGGTGTGGCTATGACATTAGCGTGCTGGTGAGTCACTGTATCCAATGAAATGCACTATGGGGTGATGAGTTATGTTTACCTATGGCTCAGAAAAACATAGTAACTCTTCTGAGATCACAGACCTAGGATTCATACTCAGGTCTTCTTGGATCCAGAGTCTGGGTTCCCTTCTGCTTTGCTGCCTCTCAACTCCCAGAGGTGCCTTAATCATCTCTGTCCTTTCTGCCTCCTCACATGCAATAAATCCCATTGTCTAACGGAATAGGTTCTCAAGATATGTTTGTTTAGCTGAATTCCCAACACTCTCAATTCAGAGGCTTGTTCTCCCATTCCTCACCTCTGTGGTTTTCCTTTATCAGCTACAATTCCCTGCCTCCTTTGGGGGCACTACCTTCCTTCCTGTCAAAACCACCTCTCAAGAAAGAAGCATACTTGCCACAACAGTATTTCACATTGTTACCTTTCCTGACAAAGTATTTTTCAAACTAGCAAAACCTGATGGGGAATGAATGGGATTTTAAAGCTGAAATATCAGGCCTTAGTCTAGCCTAGTGTGGTCATAGCCCACAGGCCTCATGCAGCCCAGTATGGCTATGAATGCAGCCCAACACAAAATCATAAATTTATTTAGAAACTTTTTTGTTCATAAATTTTTGTTAAGGTTTATGTGTTTAGTGTGTGGCCAAGACAAGTCATCTTCTTCCAATGTGATCCAGAGATGCCAAAAGGTTGGACACCTCTGGCTAGAGGTTAGTGGGACTTGGCTGGTAACTCCAGAATCAAGTCACAAAGGCCAGCCCTGGGCCCTGGGCCCACCCACTTCTGGAATTTGCCAAAAAAGTAGCCTGATAAATGGTCCCTGAGAGCCCCCACCATCATTCTCTAAAATAGGCCCATCCAAGACAGAATAATCCAATGTACTTTATATTCTGGAACTGTGTCAATACCCTGCTAAGAAAATAAAAGATATTTCTATTTTATCCTTTTCTAGGCTCAACAATGTTCTTGTGTCCATTTCATAATTTCCAGATTACCTCAGAGTGGGTATCTACAAAACATTACAACATTCCTATTTAATTTGAAAAATATCCCAAGAAATAATTCGAATTCCAAATAGAGGAATATAGTTTGAAGGTACATATTCATATATAGGAATGAGTGCTTTAAAATAATTTTAAAGCTGTAATACACTGGGATATGCTGTTCAGTGAGAGAGTGGCATACGAGCAGGAACAGAATGGAAGTGTATGCACCTAGTAATTATACGGAACTGTGGCTGGATAATGGAATCACAGATCGTGCCTGTTTCTTTCTTTATATTCTTTGGCACTTTCCAAACTTTATATAATGAATATGTAGTAATTCTGTAATTTAAAGAAGACATTTGGGGTCATTTTTTAAAAGCAGACATTCTGTGTTCTATCTCACTCATTAACAGAGACCACTATACACTGGTAGTTGGTTGGTAAATGTAGTGAAAAAAATTGACTTTAGTTTTAGCGAAGATCTCATGGAAAATAGTCATATGTGACCTATCACTTAAGTTGAAATACCCAGAGGAATGGCCTTTTGGGGTTTCTACTCTCTGGCTTGTTAGGAAAAAGTACTCTTCAGGATAATATTTTCCATGAGCTCTTGATCTTACAGGCAGACAGGAGGCTACATTAAAACAGGGATTCATACTGGTCTGATACTCAGCAGCCTCTAAGAAGATTTAAGGTAGCCGATAAAATTAGATGTTCTAATCAGCTAACTTTAAGATAGGGGGGTTATCCAAAATTACATGAGTGGACCCAATATAATCAAAGGTCCTTAAGCAGGAAGAGGGAAGCAGAAGAGTCAGTGTCAGAGTGATAAGCATGAGAAAGACTCCTGTGGTCCTTGCTGGCCTTGAAGCTGGCAGTAGGCCTTGAACCAAGGAATGCAGGCAGCCTCTAGAATCTGGAAGAAGCAAGAAAACAGATTCTCCCCTAGAGCCTGCAGAAGGACTGGCCAACACCTTGACTTCAGCCAATTTAGACGTATTTTGGACTTCTGACCTCCAGAACTATAAGATAGTAAATTAGTGTTGTTTCAAGCTGCTGAATTTGTGGAACTTTGTTACAGCAACAAATATGAAGCTAATGTGTCTCTAAATCTCAGAGGATTCGGATAGGGGCTTAGGGGAAGGGCAGGGTCAGAGCACATTGCCCTGGTGCACATTTGTGTTTTCCCAGTCTCAACCTCTCTCTCTGTATCTATCTATCTATCTATCTATCTATCTATCTATCTATCTATCTATCTATCATCTATTTATCATCTATTTATCTCTATCCCTCTATCAACCTCTCTCTCAATCTCTCTTTCAATCTCTTAATTTCTCTTTCTCTCAAACTCTCTCTTTTTCTCTTATTCTCAACCTCTGTCTCCCTCTCTTTCAATCTTTCTCTATCTACTTATTTCTCAATATCTCTCTTATCTCTATCCCTTCTCCAGTTTGAACTGTGTGTTCAAGTCTGGGGATGGTCCAGTGGAGCTACCTAGCATTCTTATCCCTGCATGAATCATTTCTCCCTCACACTGGATCAGTGCCCTTTGCACTTAGAAACTAAGTTGGCGAGGACAGAAAACTACCTTTAAGCAGTAAATATGCTTCCATTTAGCCAGGAGAGGGTCCAGAGAGAAATGGCACACCAGTGATTATTTTGAAATACTAACCTGTCTCTTGTGGATAAGGACTGAGCAGCAATAACTATGGAGAAAATAGAAACCACTAAGTACCATGAACAGTATGTTCCGATAAAGGGCTGTCAGGTTCAGGGAAGGAAGTGACCACCTTCCTTTCCTCCTATATAGGATCCCATCCTGGCTCTATAGCTAAGGAGGCTTCAGTCAATTCCCTTTGTCTGGGGCTCAGTTTCTCTATCCTCAAACAGAGAGGCATTCATCTTATCTCAGTCACTTCTAAGCACATGTTCATCTCTGCATTTCCCCTTTGTAATTCCATGACACTAGTACAATTGAGAAAGAAACACCTGCCCTGAGGACTCCCACCCTTTGATTTCTTCTTGTAGGCCACATTTGCATAGCAGAAAAGATATTGACACTGCAATTGACTTTTAAAATTCACTGAGAAGAGGGGATAAAATGAAAACATACCAGATGGAATGTGAGTTTTCTGCTATTTCAAAACTTAGACATTTTCACTAAATGTTGGCACAAACATAAAGTTAAATATCATCTTAAATGCTATTTACAGTTTTCAAAGTGACAATAGTCTTTGAAAAGGAGGAAAAAATGGTTCAGAGAATATTTTTAATTCCTTTGGAATTTCATTTTGTGGGTGGAAATATTATGAGAATAATTATTTGGATGTGAAAATAATAGGGAGGAGGAGTCATGAAGTCAGTTGAGTGAGACACAACCGTGACCCCACCATTGAGACACTGCCACTTCCAGAAACTGATCTCCAAAAAAGCTGTGAATATGGCTCTTATATAGATTTACAAAGTAAACTTTCAATGTCTTTAATTTTTAGACATCTCACATGCTTAGGTTCTTGATCCATTTTGGATAATAGACCCCTTTGAGAGTCCTGTGGAAAGCTGGAAACTTCCTGCCTAAACAAGCAAAAAATATTAAATCTTTACACAGACACCTTAAAGATTTGTGAGTACTATTAGGACATTTTAAGTGCCAGGTTAAGTACACACAATTTGAGGTAGACAGAAGAATGTTCTCAAAGTCTAGGAAATTAGTAAGACTGGTTTTGTACAAAAAGTTTTATACACATACATGCACACGCACACATACCCAAGGAATTGTGTTCACACCCTTTAGGCTTACTGCTCACTCAAGACCACTCTCCATCTGAGGACGTTTGACTGTTTGGTTATTGTCTCACAGAGCAAATGTCAGAGACACACACTGTCAGAATATGCAAGAAGGGGGATGGGATCCTTTGGAAAGGAAATATTCAGTAGACTTCATTAGGGGCCTGTAATGGACCATATCATACAGGTGAATCTCCCACCTTCCCTTTAATTTAAATTCTATCCCCAGTCACGGGAGCTTCCACAAAACTGATTCCACTTTTATTTGTGAATCAACTTGATTTCCAATGTTTGAAAATTATATGATTTCATCAAGGTACAGAAAATAATCCTGAAACTGACCTATTACAAATCTTTTTGAGATATGAAATAGTCTTTTAGTTTCAGGAATTGGAAATGTTTGTCCTTTCTATCAGTGGAGAAAGTTACATATTCAGTTTTTCTATTCCCTACCATGCTTTTCATGCTTATTTTCCAAGTGCAAGATGACTCAGACTGGCTTTATAATATGTAAAAAAAGAGTTTGAAGTTTAAAAATATTTAAAGCATCATGGAGCTAGTTGATTCCAGAGTCACTGAAAAAAAAAAGTGGTTAAAAAAAAAATATGAGTTTACTGGTGCTATCACTTTTTTAATCTTCAAATAACATTTTATAAGCAGTCATGCACACACCTATCAAAGGTTAACGGCTTGGAAGGCTCTAGGTTAGGCTGACCCAGATATCCAAATTTAAGAGATCAGTTGCTCTAACTTCACGCATCTGAAAAATAGAATGCATTTCTTTCTCCCATAATATGCCCCATCTTCCACCCACCCTTACTTTTGGCACTCCCTTCTGAGCAATCCAGGCCAGGAAACTTGGTTCATCTCCAGCTCATTCTTTATTTCATCCCCTGTATGCTTTTCATTCACCAAGTCCTGTCATTTTTTTTTTTTTTCCTGACAAACACTTCTCATAGTTATTTCTATTCTTGGCTCGGCAGATGTCCCAGGATTCTACTCTCTCAGGGTTTTAGGAGGCTTCCCAAGGTTGCCAAATCATGCCCCTTAGCCTACTTGTCTCTTGATTGTGTGTGAAATCAGAGAGCATTCTTATAATGTGTCAACTCATATTCTGTCCCCAAACTTTTTCTGAAGGTTGGGGTAGGAGAATTTGATGTAACTCCAGATTGTACCGAAATTATCTTCTGTTCGTTTCTTTCCCTCTCTACAGTTCTACTTTTCTTTCTCTTATTAGGTGCCTCTTTTGAATCTTATGGCATGGATTTGTACTTAAGTCCTATTTAGGAGTTACTGGTAAAATTCCCCTGGTTTGCACCATTATTTTGTGGTTGTTATTGTTAACTGTGTTAGGTGTTAAGGAAGAGAGGAAGGAGATTATTCATTCTTCATTCTGTCACCTTTATGATGATGAAGCAGTCACTATTTTGTACCATTTCTCCTCTGTTCTGATTATTATCCTCTTTCTTCATGCCCTTACCAAGTGGTACAGTAGTGTCTCCTTAACTTCGGAGGATAGGTTCCAAAGCCCCCAGTGGATGCCTGAAACCTTGGACAGTACTGAATCCTATATATACTATGTTTTTTTCCCTGAACATGCATACCTATGATAAAGTTTAATTTATAAATTAAACAATAAAAGATTAACAATAGTTAATAATAAAAAGAGCAACTATAATAATACGAGGTCTTTCCAGAAGGTATTCAGCCATGTAATATGAAAAATAGAGACATTTATTGAAGATATAAGAAACATTGTACATATTGGACAATGACCCCTCAGTCCCCTTCAAATTAGGTACCTTGGGACCTCACACAGTTCTCCTAATCACCATCAGCTGCCCCAACATAGTTTCCTGAATCTTACCAATGGTTCAAAATGACCCATCCCATCCTTTCAAAGGTGATTTTAGTTTTGGGAAAAGCTAGAAGTTGCAGGGTACCATATCTGGGCTGTAGTGGGGCTGAGTCACCTGGGTGATTTGATGCTTCACCAAAACACTCTGCACAAGATGTTATACATGAGCAGGCATGTTGTTGTGGTGAAGCTGCCAATCACTAGTTGCCCATAGTGGCAGCCTTCTGAATCATCTGAACAGTTTTCATGGACAAATGTTCAAGCTTCATGCAAAATTTGATGCAGATTTGTTGCTCTACTTGATGTTATTTTGAATGCAACCGTCACACAGTACACATGCTCACTCAGTGGCATCGACTGCCCCCCACTGACTAGTGTAGTGAAGTCATCATTGTTCACATATGTGCGCTCCAGTCCACTCTCTTTGGCTGCCAGGTTACATCAATGTAGCGCAAATCATTCTCATTTTAGTCACAATGACTGTACTTTTTCTGGACAGACCTCATGCACTATAACAAAAATTATGTGAATGTGGTCTCTCCCTTTGGAATTTTCCATTTAATATTTTCAGACCACGGTTGAATATAAGCAACTGAAGCCATGGAAAGCAAAACCACATATGACTGGTGGGGGCTATTGACCTTCCTGGACTTGAACTCTAACCACCCTATTTATACCACATAAAATGGCAGGTTAGTTTTCCTTAACTTGACATTCCAATGCTGGGTTAAGTCTGAACTTTTTGGCCAGTGTTTTCAAACCCTTTCAAATCTAATTTTGCCTCCTCATCCAACTTGTTCCTTGCAATCACGAACCATTTGCTTAAGCAAACTGCCCTCCTATGGGCCAAGCAGGGAACTAAATCATTCCCACATTTGTTCTTTCAAATTGCTACCTACAATTACAAAAGCCCTTGCCTCCACCCTTGCCCTATCCAAACTTGTACAGGGATTTCCTGATTACTTAAGTCCAAATAGTCTTTCTTTTCAAGACCTTGCCATACATATATTTAAGCACTTAGGTTCTCAGAATAACAGAGTTGGCTCTTGGATAATCTACTGCAATTAAAAAATGGAGAAACTGATGTCCAGGTAGGTTAATGTTAATAATAGTGACCATTTTTAGTTCCTACTGTGAGTCATGCACAAGGGTAAGAACCTTCCATATTTTTTTAAATAACAGTTTTATTCAGGTATAATTAAAATACCATATAGGTCACCAACTTAAAATGTACAATTCAACAGTTTTAAATGGATTCATAGAGTGTGCAACTATCAAAACTATTTGATTCCAGAGCATTTTATCACCACCAAGAGAAACCCCATGCCTAATAATAGTCACTTCCCATTCCTTTCTTCCCCCAGCCCCTGGCAACTGCCAACCTATTTTCTGTCTTTATGAATTGCCTATTGTGAACATTTCACATAAATGGCATTGTGCATTGTGAGTCCTGTGTGGTTGGTTTCTTTCACTTAGCCTCATGTTTTCAAGTTTCATACATCATGTAGCATGAATCAGTACTTTTTTTGTTGTTGTCAAAAAATATTCTGTTGTATGTCTATAGCACATTTTGTTTATCCATTTATCAAGTGAAGGACATTTGGGTTGTTTTTACTTTTCTATGAATAACACTTATGAATAATGCTTCTGTGAATGCTGCTATTCATGTACAGGTATTTGTGTGGGCGTATGTTCTCATTTTTCATGAGCATATACCTAGCAGTATAATTACTGAGTCATTTAGTAACTCCGCTTAACCTTTTCAGATACTGCCAGACTATTTTCCAAAGCAGCCACATCAATTTACATTCCTCCCAGCAGTGTGTGAAGGACCCACTTTTCTACATCCTCACCAACACTCATGTTCTAACTTTTCATTATAGTCATTCTACTGTGTGTCTTGTAAAGTGGTATCTCACTGTGGTTTTGAGCGGATTAGCCATCCAGGATGTCTAATGATATTGAGCATCTTTGTGCAATATCTTTATTGTCCATTCGTGTAACTGTTTTGGAGACATGTGTATTCAGGCTGTCTGCCCATTTTTATTTGGATTATATGTCTTTTTGTTATTAAGTTGTAAGAATAATTTTCCTCACTTAAATCATTTAATCCTTGAAATCATGCCTCTCTGAGATTGACATACTTACCTTTATTTTGTAAGTGAAGCAATTGAAGTTCAAAGATGTTTACTCATTGGCCCAGGGTCCTGCTGCTCACAAGAGCAGACCTAGCCTGAAACTCTGGCCTTCTGTCTCTCACCCCAGGATGTTTCCCTACACTGCAGCCACTCTCGTGTTCTTCATCATTGCACTTGAAAAGTAAGACAATGGGGAATAAGAATGACAATAAAATACATTAATATAATAAAGTTAGAAGGGTAGTATAGAAGTGAGCAGACATAATACTGCACATAAAAACAGGGTGGAATGAGAACAAAACCAAAAACATAAAGACAATGAGGAATTAGATGAATAACCAAAACAGGAACTAAATTTCTGCCTTCTGGAATCATGTTGGTTACATGCATGGAAGAAAGCAACTGGCCTCAGGATTATCACATCAGAGAAGGACTGCATAGGCTCCAAAACATTTGGCCCAAGCAGAAACCACTTCTAGTCTTGCTGTTCGCATGGTATATAAGGAGTGGGTGGTTCAAGCACAAGTAGATCACTTGGTGCAAGGTAGTGCCAGGGGCAGCACCTGGGGGAGTGCTGAGGAGAAGCAACATTTGCTTTTGTCTAAATGTACACTAAGCATTCTTGTTTGGCTACTTACTGGATACTGCAGGCCTGTCATCTGTTGGTTTTGACTTAGTCAGGGAGCTAACACATCATGTGGTTGAAAGGCCCTGTTGCCTCACCTGCTCTGCTCTCCAGGTGCATTGTTGCTGGGAGGAGTTATTCACTGGAGAAAGGCAGAGACTCACTGTCCTCATGAACAATGGGCTTAGCCTGGGACTGGAGCCCCTAAAAGCCTATTGCTTAAGTCACTGTCATTATCCACTCATCTACCTTAGAGCGCTGGGGCTACCCAGAGGGATGAACCCAGTGGGGACGGTCTTGTATTGTCCCTGTTATTGTGCTGGACGGTGGTGAAGACCAGGTGCAATGTCCCATACTGAGCCTCTGCTGAGCCCCCATGGTGCCTAGCTCAGGTTGACAAATGATGGCCAGTGGGCCCATAGCTTGGTTTTGTAAATAAAGTTATATTGGAAAACACACATGCTCATTGGTTTACATATGGCCTACAAAGACTGAAATGTTTACCAGCTGGATCTTTACAAAAAAAGGTTTCTGGTTACTGGCTCAGCACAGCACTGATTCCACAACAGCTGATTCTTATGCTCTCCCTTGAATTTCTTCCCTTCGATGCCACCTGACTGGCACAAAGCCATGGGCAACCTTTGGGAAGCCACGTTTTTTATCAGTTCCACTGAGACATTCTCTTCCTAGTTGAGGGTAGGCGCTAGCTGAAGACACAATGCCACTGTTTTCTTTAAATGGTTAAAACTGCCCTGGCTGGTATAGCTCAGTGGATTGAGCGCAGGCTGTGAACCAAAGGGTCGCAGTTTCGATTCCCAGTCAGGCAGATGCCTGGGTTGCAGGCCAGGTCCCCAGTGGGGTGCTGTGTCAGAGGCAACCACACATTGATGTTTCTCTCCCTCTCTTTC
This sequence comes from Anoura caudifer, assembly GCA_004027475.1. Lineage (NCBI taxonomy): Eukaryota > Metazoa > Chordata > Mammalia > Chiroptera > Phyllostomidae > Anoura > Anoura caudifer. The sequence goes on along the minus strand of PVKU01000478.1, from coordinate 366,338 downwards.
TCCCTCCCTTCCCTTCTCTAAAAATAAATAAATAAAATCTTTAAAAAATAAAATTAATAAGTTTTAAAAAAATTTAAATGGTTAAAAATACCCCTGCCTCCGTGACTCCAGGTGTTCATCCTTCCCCCAGGCATTGTCTGCCTACTCAGATGAGATCATTTGCCATTTGTGAAAATGTCTGCGAAGTTCAGTGTTTCACCTACATCATCTCATGTGCCCACATGTACCTCTGGAAGTAATGTCACTTCTTATTTGTGAAGTTCATTGCTAGGAGGGGATCAGAACACAGAAAGGTTATGTAAATTGCCCAAAGTCCCCTTTGAATCATGCTCAGGATCTAAATCCAGGCAGGGAGAAATGTGAAGGAGTGAGAAGGGACATGGCATTATAACGGATAGGACATGATTGTGACTCTAGCAAGTCAGACTTGGGGACGGAGCCTCATGCTGATTCCTGGTGCCATCCCTTGGAATCTTGGTCTCCTCATTGATAAAATGAAGCCAGTGGTGTTTTCTAGGTCATGGAGCAGTTTGGAGGATTTCATCTGACAATGTGTATTAATTGCCTAGCAGGATACCTGCCATGTAATGCTCAGTAAATGTTAGCAGCCGTTGTTGCTGTTGTTGCTGTTGTTGCTCTTAATATTATTTTACTTTGTACATGATAGGTCCATGTCTGAACTTGAACTTCGTGGTTCTTTATTCAGTGTCTGGAGTTAAAAAGTTCCAACACCTAGAGAAGAAAGACAGAGACCATAAATGATTAAATTTGGCCAGGAGTGAGAAAAATATCTGTAGAGTATGTTTATTATCTAAAAGATGCTGGCTGCATGTTTCATTCTGTTTCCTTGTTGCCAAGCAGGAATAAGGGACTAAAACTGTCTAATGATCTAATGATCATTCCTGGAAATGTTGGAAATCTTAATTTCTAATGCTAGAAAGCAATTTTCATTAAAAAATACATATGGCAAAAAACTACCACATAATGAAGGTCATATGTGGTTTTCAACGTGTTGTGTGAAGGCAGTAAAAACTGCCCTGGGGAAGAGCTTTCCTGGGAAGCTGTGCTTGTATTTGTTCACATCTTAAGATCATTTCACTGTCTCACTCGGGCATCCAGCAAATATTTGTCAAGTAATTCTCATGTGCCCAGTGCTCAGCTAAGGATTTGGAGATGAGCCAGCCAGAGTCCCTGCCCTTAAGAAATTCTCATCTAGTGGAAAATCAATATGTCATAAAATAATTATAATAGGGTATAATAGAGGGATATTTTAAAAATATATGTACCTGTCACAGAAGAAACAGAAACAGGCCCAGGAAGGATTTTCTGGAGGAGGGGACATTCAAGTTGAGACTTGAAGGATGAGCAGGAGTTTACTAGACCAGCCAAGGAAGGGGTTTCGAAAAGCCACCCAAAGGGACCTTTGCCATGCAATACGGTAGCCACTTGCCACTTGTGGCTATTTAAATTGAAACTAATTACAATTAAGTTAAGCATCAGTTTTTCAGTTGTACAAACCATATTTCAGGTGCTTAGTGGCCATCTGTGTTTAGAGGCTACCTCATTAGGCAATGCAGAATTAAATCATTTGATCACTGCAGAGAGTTCTGCTGCACTGCATTGAATTATGGTGTCGGGAAGGACAGATACCCTCAGACTGTAATAAGTTCAGGACACTGGAAGTTGTGCAGTGTTGCTGGGTTACTAACAACTAGAGCTGGAGGGGTGAGCAGGAGGCAGAGCAAGAGGAGGTGTGTGTGGCATTATGTGTCTCAACCTTGACTTTACGTGACTTGGTACACGACCAGCTTACCCCTACCCCCAGCCACTGCAATCATGTTCCCGGCTTCTTCTCTTTATAGCTGACAGGCACTCAAATATATCACATGGTCCTAAAAAAGCAACATTGCACTATATATGTACCAGGTTTCTGCAAGGAAATGCCACACTCCTATTCTTGCCTTCAATACTGCCTGTGAATATTAAATATTTTAATACTTTTTCACAGTAACAAAAATTATAAAAGGAAAACAGACTTAATATTTTTCATAGCATGCCAGTCAACATTGCTGAACCATATTTGGAAACTTACAAAATCATTGCCATGATTATACATTGAGCGTTATTAAAATTACTTTATTGTACTTTCATTTTATTATTTCATTGTCTCTTGTAAGTGTAAAACATATGATAAATTTAAATTCAGTGCTCATGAAAATAATGAGGGAGATTTATACTAACAAGTTGTTAACTTCATTTCTAAGTTATGCTTGTTCATTAAAAACTTTAACCACTGTTTTTTTATTACTCTGACGATTAGTCTTAGGTTGGATTGATCTCACTTAAACAAAGGATGAGATTTGGTATTTAATCTGGAATTCTTGGAAACTATTTTGCATGTGGCAGTTCACACATATTTCCTTTCAGATAATGTATTTTATTATCTTCTTTAAATATCTACCCATCCATTCTTCAGAAATCTATTCATTCAACAAATTTGTATTAAGCCCTTATGTTGTGTCAGGGTTGTACCTGAGATGCAGCCGAGAACAGGACAATTTCTCCTCCATCATGGAGCTGACACTCTAGTGGGGCAGGAGTGACCAATGTGCAAATATAACCGAACACACAAAGAATAAGCCCTCAGATTGTTCCTCATCATCTGAGGACAAAAAAACAAAATGGTTGCCTGATACATAAGGGGGAAAGGGCAGTTCTTTATCCTGTATGGTCAAAAAATTTCTCTGTGATAGGGTGACTTTAAACTGATCCCTGAATGATGTGCAAGTGCCAGCCATGTAAGCCTCTGGAGGGACAGCATTTCGGGCTATTGCGGAGGCTCCGAGGGGGAAGGAACTTGACATGTTGATTAAGTAGGCAGATGGCCACTATTCTCTGAGTGTGGAGAGGTGGGCAAGCGCCAGACCTAACGGGCATGGTAAGCTTCAGTTAGGACTTAGCAGGTTTGAACACAGGAGTGCTGTGCTCTGGTTGGTGCCTTTAAAAGGTTATTACTGTGTAGACAATGGAAGTTAGAGGTCAAAAACAAAAGCAGGATGACCTGCTAGAGACATTGGTGATGGTGGCTTGATAGAGGTAACAATGGAGAAAAGTGAGGGATTCTCAAAATATTTTGGTGGTAAGTTGACACTTAGTGTTAGGTTCTAGATGTTCCTCACTTACTGCTATAGGGAAGATGGGTGTGCTGGAGGAGGGGAGAGATTTATTAAAGGTGCCTAAGTGCTAAGTCCCCAAGTAAGCAAAATCATGTTTGGCTGTATCTTCTACTTTTTAAAAAAAATTTGCTGTACAACTTTCATACGGAAGAAGGGCTTGCTCTACTGCAAAGAAAAATGGTGACCTGCATTGTTTTCTACTGTTATAGTTTATTCACTTTGGAAAAATTAATAGAATTCCTGTTAAGTACTAGGCATTATGCTAAGCACTGAGGATTCAATGGTCCCTGCCCATGTGGGGCTTCCAGTCTAGCAGGGAAACACTTAGCAATGAGTTCACACTGATCTGTGTTTCATACTAATTCAGGGCTTTACCTCAGCACTATAGATGTTTTGAACCTGATAATTCTTAGTTGTGGAAGTGGGGCCATGCATAGTAGGATGTTTAGAAGCATCTCTGGTTTCTACCCACTAGATGCCAGTAACATCTTCCCAAAATATCTCCAGACAACAAAAAGTGTCTCCAGACATGGTCACATATTCCCTGTGGGGCAAAACTGTCCCCAGTTGAGAACTCATGTCCTTTTTCCAAGTCCTATTTGCCTGATGGCCATAGCCAACAGAAGTCTTGTTGATGATAGAGTCAAGTTTAGAAGCCTGCTCTCATCACCCGCCAGGTATGAGAGTGTTTCCTTGCATGTTAATGGTAGAACCGAACTTGCTGTACTTGAAGGCAGCTTGTAACAGTTGGGGTGGAACTGGTCTCCTTTTGGTTCCTCATTCACTTTGCATGAACATAGGAGGTGTGGGATTGCAAGTTATCCGTCTGGGGAAGCCTGGAAAAGGCCAAGTGATTGTTTAAGTCAAGATGCACCAATTTTGATCACTTTGGAGTGCCCTAAAAATATGAGTCATTGAAAGGCATTTTCATCTTTCACAATGTAAAGATGTTACAACCACCATTATAGCATGTTGCATCTTGCAATTAGTTCTACCAAATTCATATCCATTCCTATGAAGAATGCATAGATTTGACCTATTTCACTCCTCCACTGCCACCTGGATTTCAAAGTGTCATACCTTTCAGTTCTACACTTGAGTTGTGGAGTGAATTCTAGAATATAGCTTGTTGGGCAGAAGACAAGCCACCATTCCATTCTGCAATGCCAATTACAGCAGTGGCAACGAGTCCTGCTGGTGATGATGTTAATGTTTACTAAGTGAACGTTGGGTGCTAGACATTGCACAAGTTGCTTAATGTATCATGTTTCTTTAATGATCATAGCCCTATAATATCATTGTTGTGATTTTTACCATTTTGTATGTGGTAAATTGAGGTTAAATATCTTGTCCTGCTGGTGGTAAGTCATAGGGTGGGGATTCAAACATCAGTGTTTCCTCAGAATCCAGACACTTAACCTCTAAATCGCGGCTGGTAACCTCTATGTGAAACTGGTTCTTCAGACATTATTAACTGATCATGCTGCTCTTTTCCACTGGATTCAGATAGGGCCTCAGAATCCTTTTCAACACAGGCTGCTGCCAAGCTGATATTTGAGATGACACCTACCTGCCCATCAATACTTTAACTCCTCCTCAATTATTACACTGCAAATTCTTCTGAGGCAGAGCATGGGTTTGCTGCAGACACATGTGAATCAATATCTAGGAAACTTGTAAAGAAAGGGAAAAAAATGGTTGAAGTGTTTTGTAAGTAACATTTCAGGCTCCTCTGAATTTTCGTCAATAGAACTAGTATTTTTCTACTCTGTTATTTTATTTCCCATTTTAACTTTACAAAGGCAGATAGAACACCTTTTCTGCATGCATGGTGTTTAGCAACACTGTGATATTGTCACATTGGTGGTTCCACAGGGACATCTTTGACCTTCAGGGGCATCCTCAGATTTCTCTTTAGTGGTACATACTTTTAAGGATCAATTCTAGTGATGTTTGTTTCAGATTAGAGCATACAAAATCCTGTTTAGCCACTTGGACTAATTAAGTTCATCTTTTCTTCTTTTCTTCTTGAATTGCAAAAAGTTCTGTACAACAATCTAAAACTTGAAGGCTATGAAAAATATATTTCTCCCTTATTCTTTCTGTTTGCCCTGTATTGGGCCACTCAAGGGCAGAGTAAGACTGAGCTATGTCACCAGCTGGTTGCTTGAAGCCTGGGATCTCTGTGCTATTAACTATACAAGTGGAAGAGGTAGCTCTTTTTCTGTAGATGACCCATGAACACCAATAGAACAAATGGGCTGACAAGTTTGGGTTAGGTAAAACGTTAGATCAAAAAATGGTAGTGTAAAGATAATGCCACTAACTGACCAACACAACTGACTATATAATTATGAGTTTTGTAGATAAAGTTTTAAAATATAGTGTGTTGTAATGACTGGCTCTGAGTGATTCAGCTTTTAAATATGGTTTTAAGGATAGTTTAAAACTTTCTCTATCTTCTTTACATGAAAAAATGGAAACATTTTTCAAGGATCCATGTTTTCAGGATGCCTAAACATGAGCAAAGGACACATTTTGGTTTTGAGGTTAAGCAATGTTTTTATAGTTGATGGATAGGTGGGATTCATTTTTAACAAAATCTTGATTTTGGCTGGGTTTGATTTTTAATAATATCCCAGCCCCACCTAAGTTATTCTGCTATGGCGTAGAACATTGATTAAGACTTTTTCCCTTTAAAAAAGTTCTTGAATGAATTTTCTAGCATCAAAATTGTAATACTCTATTTATGTATAGTTCCACACTGCACTCTGAGGAATACTACTTTGTAAGTCTTGCTTTTCATGTCTGGTTTAATTTTCTAGCTCTTGACTCTGCCTGAGTGCAATCTGCCCCCTAACCTCTTTAACACTAGGACTCAGAAAAGTGATGACTGTAAATTGATGGTTGTTAAATAGACTGCTAATGACCAAGAGAACCTATCAATCTTGCTGACCAGAATTATATTTAACAAAGAAGACGGCTAATTACTGGACTGTTTTGTTGATGGCTATTTTAATCACACTGACTGCCCTTATTGGCATGGAGAGCCATTAGGCAGCAGACGCAGGAGACAGGCCACTGTGGCAAAGTGGTGCTGATGCTGGGAATTGGACTCCAGGGGGCGATTTGTCAGTTTGCTTAGGAGGTTCAAATTTTACTTTGTTGTGCTCAGCACCACTGCCTGTTTGGCTATGTCCCTCCTGATGGTGTAAAAATCTGTTAGTTTCTCTCTGTTGTTTTTCTTCATCTTGCAAATTATAGGGTCATTATTTAGGGTAGACAGAGCCTGTAGGCAACTCAAGGGTCCCAGAAGATATGGAGCAGGCCAAATCGATTTATGGATGGGACTATGATTTTACATCAAATTATTATCAAGAGGCATCTTTACCTTGTAAGCTTACTTTCATCTTTTTTTTTTTTATTTAGTTTAGGAGAAATGGAGTTTTCATATGTCTGCTTTTCATAATTTTTCTAAATTCAATAGTCTCCTAAAAGCAGCTCTGTTCTGTTGAGGAAAATCTAAACAGAAATCTCAGACTGCATGTGGATTCCTTGCTTCCCAAAAATTCACTGCAAGGATCTTTCAAATAAGTCATTCTTTATGGTAATGTAAAATGATTTCACTTATAAGACATCCATGAGTATCCAATTTTTAAGGACCTTTTTTTTTTCCCATAAGGCAAGGGCACAAATGCATATCCCTATGCTGGTGCCCATCAGATAGATGATTAGTACTGAAAGCCTGCTGCAGGGAGAGATGAGGAGGCCTGGCTGGCCAAGAAGAGGGGAACTGCTGGATCAAGCCAGGCTCTTGGGAATTTAATATTGTCCCCATCTCTGTGCCTTGTGTCCGTGCTGTTGATTAGCTGTAATGTGGTATTTTGAGCACCATTTAGATATTAATTATTTTTAAATAACTTCTTCATTGAAAGGCTAAAGCTTTGCCTGATATTCTAATAAAAGTTTTCACATGAAAGAGAGGGATAATATTAAACAAGCATTGATAAACCCTGTGAAGAAAATTCATTACAATATCCTTGACAAAAGAAAGGAAGGAAGAAAAGAACAACACACATTTTCAGGCAATGTGCATTCTCTCATTAGGGTTGTACATTCACTACTGCACCATCATTGCAAATTATTCTCAGTTACATATGTGCCTATGAACCCATGAAGAATTAGTGTCTTCTTAATGAGCACCAAACAATGTATGTACTAGAAACCCCTTAACCCTATGTAATAGAGAAACCATTTATTAGCAATTATGTCTTGGTATTAGAAAATATGTTTCTCTGGAAGCATTCAAAGCACATTTTCACATCTTCTCTTATTTGATCTTTCAGCATTGCTTTGGGGGAGATTGGGGCTGAGACTGCTTCCTTTGTAATATAGGAGAATGGAGTTTCTTAAAGAAGGTAACCATGACTTGGTCATGGTTGCTCAGTGAGTGAGAGACTGTGATGACCTTCACTCCCTGATCTAATAATTTGAGGGTCTGGCAAGGCTTCACGCAATCTGAACTAGTTCTCCTATTGTCCTTGGTGTGAATACTAGAATTATCACCACTAGAGATTCACAAATTGACCTTTCAGTAATCCAGTTAAGAAGGTAGATCCTTGGGAAGGGACCCAAATCATCATTAGAACCTTTGAAACACCTGGGGTTGAAGGGCTGCACACGCAGTGTGTACCAGGAAGGCTGGGCTGGCTCTTAATTTCAGGCATCCAATTCCATTGTGATTGGCACGTGCTCATGCCTTGATGAATATTTTTTAATGTCATCCCAAGCAGTAGGGACAAAGTAAGACAATGGGTAGTCTAAGTGTAAGATGAGGAACACAAAGACAAACTCTTCCAAAAAGTCATTCTGGGAAGGCTAAATCACTGCAAGCACAATGCCTAGGACCTAGTCCCACTTCTATTATATTTACCCAGATCCCTAGAAGAAAATAAGTAAATACAGATACTATCTTTTTCTAATGTGGATCTGTGGTTTAGAAAAAAAATCTTGCTATTTTCCCCAAGATTTTTGCTGCACAATGAGTGGAGTGGAATATATACCATTTATTATGGAATATATAAAAATTTATATCATTTATTATAATGTTAGAAATAAAATGAATATGATACAGATTGTTATGTGGCTCACATGCATCATTTGTTTGCCTTCAATTGGGCCATTTAACCATATCATCATTTTTAAGAGGAATTTGCTGAGCTTCAGTTCCAAAGACAGTATAGACATACTTTTCTCCTTATTAGGGAAAGTCCATACTCTTTTTAAAAAGGTGACTTTCCATATACATGGTATATGGTTATTTTAAAATGATAATTTTATTGGTTGACCTGCAATACATAACCACTTGGCTAAGATACATATCTGAGTGGAGAGAATTTACAAATCTGAATTATTGGGTCTGAATTTATTAAGAGACAATATGTTAAAGAAAATAGACTCCTTTATTTCTTCTCACAGATTGCCCTGATGGCAACAGAACCCTTGAAATCCTCAGGGGACTAATTGGAGATAAAAGTTAGAAACCACACATGGCTTACTTTCCAAGTTCTGAGCAGACCCAAGAAGAAAGACTGAATTTAATAAAAAAAGATTTTATTGATGAAGGTATCGCTCAGGCTAAACTTTGGCCCCTGGATGATAATACAGCTATCACAATCTTAGAAGTAGCCTTCTACATAAAATCCAGGCAGAGACCATGGACCAGAATACATCCTGGGGAGAGGGACTTGAAGATGATCAATCAGAAGTTAGCAAGGTCTCCTACCATCCCTTGCTGAGTTAGGGGGCTTGGCTCTGTCTGGACTGGCTGATTCTTCATTCTTGGGCAGTCACCTGAATGTCTTTGGAGTCTTGGGAGAATACAGGTTTGCAAGGAGATCAGGCTGCATCCCCTGGCTCGGGCTGGGTGAGCCCTCATCAATTGCTCTCTTCTCTATTTTTACCATGGGACCTGTGCATGTGCAGTTTTACCGCTGATATGAAGATGAGCAATCTGGAGGCTCGAGGTTTTATGACTGCTAGTTAGTACTATGTTTGTGCCCTTTTAACCTGTTATCATAATAGGATGGCATGACACACAAACTTTTCTTGGCCTTCTGGCTGCAGCAGCCAGAGGGGGCTATATTTTGCACTTTCTTGTTAGCTATGTGCTTGAAGAATATTAATAAAGATGAGTTTAAAAGGGCAGGCTGTGTTCTGAAACTTTCTAGTGCTCAACTTAAATCTATAATTCAGCTCCTGTACTCTTCACAGCTGTGAAAGGAAGCTCTTGCCCCAATGATGATGCTCAGACTCCAGTGAATGGAAAAGGTTCCTCAGCTACTGCTCTTTCTTCTTGGAGATCAGCAGGGGTTGTGGGGGGTCTCTAAGGCTATGTGACTCAGTGAAGTAGAAAGTGAATAGGCTGGGATTCAGGGATCTCCTTGATAGCTTAGGTATTTCTTTTCTTTTGATCCTATGTTGCCCCTCCTCCTTCCCTGCATCCCTCCCCCTTAGCCAGCCAGAAGTGATTTCCTGACTAGGCACTGGCCTCTCAGAGCTCCACTGGGAGGTAAATGCCATAAGGTCAGGGACCACATCTTTCTCTTGTCTGGAAACCGTGCAATCAGATTTCTGGCAAGTAGTCGATGCTCTAGCAATGAAATACAATGCTCAGCTATTTTCTGGCAAGTCGTTGGTGCTCAAGAAATGTGTATTTTCTTAGTGAAGGAGACTTACTTTCCTGATTGTAAACCATGAATTCAGATGCTACTTCTACAATGCTGTGAGAGAATTAATTAATGCTGCAATCCTTGCAAAGTGCCTGGTAAATATTGGTTTTCAGTTAGTGGAGGTGAAGTTCCTTCTTTCCTCTGAGCCCTGTGACCTGAGATGCTCAAGTGAACAGTGGCTTAGAATATGAGAATGAGTGTGTGGAAGCTAGGGGAGGTGAGTTGGGGTGGGGGTGGCTTTTTTTCCCCACTGACCATCTTGGCGAAGGATGGATCTCCAGGCTGTCATATACAGTAGGAATGTAAAGTTACTTGCTTCTGTTGAAATAGCAAATGTTATGTGTAACCAAGAGCTGTAGGAAGGCACTGTGGTGTTCTGGCATTCGGAGGGAAGAAAAAAGCTGCCTTCAAACCTCCACATCAGAGGTGGCCCCATAGAGTGGTTTCCCTCATGTGTCTTTTTTGCTTTGATCCCACAACCCTCCTGTCCTTGCAAGTATAATATAAATACCTGGTTTTGTCTTCTCTTAGGGTCAGAGTTCTGAAAATTTCAAGGAAAACTAGCAAACTAGTTTTTAGCCAAGACCAGCCTCCCTGCCAGTTTCACTCATTCTGAGTATATGTGAGTTCTCACTACAGGGGAACCTAGCAGGTGCTTGGATTTCCCAGCGGCAAGTTGATTGCTTTTGGAAAATGAGAGTAGTGCTCATGTCCTTCATACATGCCTTGAGGCCTCCATGTGGGGGGAAGTCAAAGAAAAAATTTCACCTATTGGTGACACACCCCAGGTGAATGGACCTCAGGAACAAAAAACAAAAGTCACATTCAAGAAGTGAAGCCTGGCATGGAAGATGCAGTTCGTTTGCCAAGCTGGATCTTGGGGAGTGCACAACCAGGAAGAGCACTATAGTCTGCTACACTGAAAGCCACCAGGCTGCAGCTGCTGGTGTGCTCCTGCTGTTACAGATATAGGAGAAACTTCGAGCAAATCGAATCAGAGAAGTCAATAGTTTTAAGGAGAAAGTAAAGCACTGAGTAGTATGTGCTTGTTGTCCCCTCGTAGAAGCCCTTGGCGTCTCTTCCTGAGGGCACTTTTCTTCCTAAGCTCACTGCATCTTTCAAACTCCCTTGAGCAGAGGGGGCACATAGCAGTGTCCCTGTGCCCATTGGTGCCTAGAGTTTCTTAGGCAGTATTTACGCAGTTGAAGCTGAGCTTGAGTTCTGAAGAATCTGTGGTCTCTAGCAAGTGTCCAGTGCCCATCCTGTCTCCCTTGTGCATGTCAACAGTAAATGTACAATACCTTGGGAGATTCTCAATGACCCTAAGGGCCAGTTGGTGAGCTTTCTTATAGGACATGAGGGTGATAACAGAACGAAGGGTTTAAAAATATCTTTAATTGGAAACATTAAAAAAATGAACAAATCCATTTTGATACTTTATTTTTGTTTTGCTTTGTTTTTATTTTTGGTAAAAATTTTCTTTTACAGTTTCCTAAAATGTGAAACTGCAGGAAATAGCTGACTTAAGGCCTCTTCTGTCCTTGAAATTCAATCAGTTACAGTTCCAATGACCTTTTGGTTCCATGATTTTTTATTACATCCACTAGCTACTTCTCAGTAGTCTATTGGCAACTGTGGAGGTGTTGACTTCTCCCATTCTTTTCTCCCTCATAAAGGTGAATTTACCTAGCATCTCATTGTAGGACTCTTCTATCCACTCTCAACATAAAAGAAAGACACTTCAGATCTGTCACCATCTTGGTTTGGTAGCCTTGCTGTTTGGGGAAGGGGCTATTATAACTGATATTACAGCCCAAAATAGGTAACTTTGGAGTATAAAATAACTTCACTGAACTTTAATAATGACCCAATAAGCCTGCTAGCCTCTAGTTTCCCACCATAATAAAATAGTCCCTAGGAAAGTTGATCATCTTTTCAAGTATTTTTTATTGCTATTACAGTTTTCCCAATTTTTCCCCCTTTACGCCTGCTCCACCCTGCCCACCCCCTCCAGCATTCCCTGCCTAAGGGCAGGCAATGTACATATAAGTTCTTTGAGTCCTCTGTTTCTTTTACCATTTTTATCTCTCCCTGTCTGTTTTATGCCTACTAATTATGCTTCTACTTCCCTGTACCTTCCCTGCCATTCGTCCCTCCCCCCCCCACTGAATTCCCTCTGTGTGATGTCCATTTCTCTGATTCTGTTCCTGTTCTGGTGGTTTGCTTAGTTTTTGTTGTTTTTCTTTTCTTTTAGGTTCATTTGTTGATAGTTGTGAGTTTGTTGTCATTTTATTGTTCATATTTTTTATCTTTTGTTTAGATAAGTTCCTTTAACTTTTCATATAATAAGGGCTGGGTGATGATGAACTCCTTTAACTTGCCCTTATTTGGAAAGCACTTTATCTGCCCTGCCATTCTAAATGAAAGCTTTGCTAGATACAGTAATCTTGGATGTAGGTGCTTGCCTTTCATGACTTCAAATACTTCTTTCCAGCCCCTTCTTGCCTGTAAGGTTTCTCTTGAGAAATCAGCCGATAGCCTTATGGGAACTCCTTTGTGGCTAACTGTCTCCTTTTCTCTTGGTGCTTTTAGGATTTTCTCTTTGTCTTTAGTCTTGGGTAACTTAATGATAATGTGCCTTGGTGTGTTCCTCTCTGGGTCCAACTTCTTTGGGACTCTCTGAGCTTCATAGATGTCTAATTTCTTTGCCAGGTTGGGGAAGTTTTTCTTCATTATTTGTTCAAATAAGTTTTCAATTTCTTGTTGCTGTTCTCCTCTGGCACCCCTATAATTCAGATATTGGAATGTTGCAGGTTGTCCCAGAGATTCCTCAGCCTCTTTTCATTTTTTGAATTCTTGTTTCTTTATTCTGATCCAGTTGGGTGTTTGTTTCTTCCTTTTGCTCTAAATTGTTGATTTGAGCCCTGGTTTCATTCCTGTCACTGTTGGTTCCCTGAATATTTTGCTTTATTTAATTTTGGGTATCATTCATTTGTTCTTTCATTTTTTCAACCAAGCTCAATCAGTTCTGTGAGCATTTCGATTACCAGGGCTTTAAATTCTCCATCAGATAGGTTAGCAGTCTCCTCATCTTTTAGTTCTGAGGTTTTGCTGTGTTCTGTCATTTGGGCCATATTTCTTTGCCTTGGTGCAGCTGAATAGTTGTAAGGGGGCGGGGCCCTAGGTATTTACCCAGTCAGGGCAAACCCTCTTTGCTGCCAGAAACACCTTCAGTGCTGCCTGTGTGGGAGGGGCCGGAGAGAGCGCACTTTCCAACAGACTCTTGTGCCAGACTAGAAGTATTTCCCACTGAAGCAACTCCAGCCTTAGCCCACAGTCAGCTCTGAGTCTCAGTTTTCCCCTTAAGTCAGTTCTTCCCTCTCAGCTCTGCCTAGCTCAGCAGTCAGCCCCAACCCCCAGCAGCCTTGCCCTGGTTTTTCTGAGTAGGCCTGTGCATTCTGCCTTACTAGTCTGGTTTTTCTGGTTGATTTTTTTCTCCAATTCCTTGGTTGTTGGAGTTCCATGCAGTTTGATTTTCTGGCACTTTTGCTTGTTTATTGATTTTAGATTGGTTGTTATCCTCCCTTTGGTTGTGCGAGGAAGTGAAGGGTTTCTATCTATGCTTCCATTTTGGTCAGAACTCCTGGATGGTCATCTTTTGCTGTGTGTTTATTGTTGTAATTATAGCCAGTGTTGTGCTAGTAAGTGGTTAAGAACCGGCTCTTCAAGGGGAAAAATATGTATGCCAATGTCTGTATCTACATACATGGAAACAAATTTGTTGTAAGTTTTACTGATATAAAGTATGTGAAGTACACAATTTGATTTTCACGGACAGCTTCTGTTGACGTTAGCTGAATTCTTGTATTTGTAGTCAACCTGTAGTTCCTATTCAGATATGATTTGAGAAATTCAGATGAGGAATGATGCGTGCTTACTATTTGATTCAGCAAAGTTGCTAACATCAGTGACAAACAAGGGTGCTTTGGACATGAATGTTAGCAGATATTTTCTTTATATTAACACCTAAAACAAAAGTAAAACTGAATAATATGAGTGGCTTTTTGCTAAATGAGGTAATAGATTTATAATACTGGAAGAATTTTTTGTGCTATTCACAGTGTGAGAGGTAAAGACATTTCACATATTTATGTTTAAACTGCATTGTTAATATTTTATTCATCAACTTCCTCAAGGCTAGATAACTAACCAAACAGCATATTGGTAGTGTTTGCCAATTCTGTTGTGTAAATACTCCCACCATGGCTGATTTTAGTATCACTGTATCTTATAGTTTTTCTGCTGTATAGCTACATTAGACATAAATAGCCTAACATACACAATGGTAAAATATAGTGAAATAATTAGGAAGTGAAGAGCTTTAAATATTATCTTTGCTACACATATTTATTTTTTAGGTTATAAAGTTTAATTTTTAATGCCTTTTAAAACAGTTTGCAAAACTTCTGGAAATTTCACAAGCAGTGCTCATGAACGAGTACAAACCAGCTCTAGCACACCACTGTGCCCCATTTACGGGGGTCCCAAAATAAGCAAGAGACCCAGGAAGTTTGTAGAGGATGGAGGTTTGCTGGTCTAGTAGAACCACTCCAAAGAAAATAATTTCCTCTAAACAGTGTATTACCCTCCTGCTCTCAACAGCACAGTCATGGCCAAAGTCAATTTAGTTTTGCCTTTTATGATCCTAGAAAACTCTAGCTTGGCTTTAGGCTTGTGTGTTGTGTCCAGGACTGTGCCTGTTTCTTTTGTAAGAATGGACAAGCAGGGCTCATGCAGGTGAGGAGAGCCAAAGCTCCAAGACCACACAGGTTTCTTCTGTCACAACAGCATCTGCCTCCCCCTTCGCAGTGGATTTCAGTTTTCTAGACATTCTTCCAATAATCTCTCTGCATCTTCCCCCATTCTCCTTGAAAGCCTTCCATGCAAACAATTTACTTTGTGGGAAGATGAAAGTTATCTCTTTGATTGAAATAACATAATTAGAGGGAAACTAAACTACATTCCAAAGATTCAATTTTTCCACCAAATGCCACCTGAGAAATTTGTCAAAACTCAATTAATGCCTGCTCTGCTTATTAGTGAAAACAATATGCAGTCATAATCCCTCCTCCTAATGACCTGTTTTCTGGACTTCAATATTATAAATACTTTTTTGTTTATCTACCCAATTGAAGATGTGAGTGAGGATATTTCAATAGTATGATTCTCAAAAATTATTTTACAAGATATGTTAACTGTATACTTCCAAAAATATTAAGGTTTACATGTGTTTTAAATATTTTATCTTCCTTACCTAAATGTATTTTTATATTGTATGCAGGCATTTTAAATGGACTCATATTTTGATCATGTCTGTACCTGAGAGTGTGCAATAATTAATTTAAACAGTAGGCAAGATAAACCCCTCATATTTGAGACTGGTTGAAATGAGAAAAATGTTATTTTAGTGAAAATGGAAGTAGGAAATAAAAGTTCTTCATGTGATTCATTTTATAGCACCTGACATTAATATTTTTCTTATATTCCATATTGTTATAATTTAGTAACTGAAAGTTTGCCTCGTATAATTTGTTGTGAGAAAAACTGACATAGTATTATCTACTAAGAAATTACATAGTGACAGGTTTGTCTTCACTATATGTTAATCAATGCAAATATCTGTAGCTTTAGTTGTACTCAAGTGAAGATTTTTGAAGACTCTAGTATTCTAGCCATATATTTTAGTTCCTCCTCTTTTAAAACTTAATATTTTATGTGTTTTTATTTGAAGAAGAGATGGCTATGTGCAAAAAAAGTAAGAATGATCTGAAGTCTTTGTAGAGCTGGTTTTCTATCCTGGATTAGGGGCTTCATAGAGTGACTTGGGCGGAGAGCTCCTCAACCCCTGGAAATCACATGTGAATGTTTATGTGCATGTGTGTTGGCCTTAGGGATACATAGTTTTAATCAGAATCTGGCAGGGGGTTTAAGATGCTAAAAAGCTTAAAAATTACTGCCTTAAATGAATGGTGGGACCAACTTTCTTCTCATTCTCCCCACCTCTCTGAAATTATTTGTATTAATGAGTTATTGCCCACATCTCCTTTTCTGTCTCTAAAAGATGCTTTTTATCCCAAGTTCTAATCAAGGGAAGGATAAATAACAAAATATTTGAAAATAAAAAATATTCAAATCTGGGCAATGTCACTGAAATAATTAATACATATGGTCAATAGTTTACAGTGGGTTGGAACCTGGCCTCTTTAGAAAGTATCTCTTTAGCCAGATGACCTTACTACCATATCATCCCTGCTACACGGTACATTGGAAGCATTCGATTGCATGCCTGTGGAGTGGATGAAGAAATTAACTGTTGAGAGGTAGGAGCCGAAAGTGCAGTGTTACTACCCATGACAAATACTTGCATTAAATATGTTTGTTGTTTTTAGGGAATAGACCCATGAATCCATTTTTTCTTTTACTTGTAAGCGCTGTTGAGTTGTCCAGATGAACAATGGCACTTCTGTTCCAGGTGTTTTCAAATTGGAAGTGACTGATTGTATCACTGGCACTTCTTAAAGGGACTTAAAGACCAGTACTCATTCCTTCCAGTTAGTCTGAGAATATGGAACTAGAAAGAACACAGAATTGTTTTTGGCTAATGGTAAAAATAAAGACTGGTAATGAAGAAGGCTTCTCATTAATTTAACATCCATTATTTTTAATTAATTCATTTAAATACATCATAACTACCTTTGTTCTTGCAGTTACAACAACAACAATAGCTATTAATTTTTGATGGCTTCCTATGTGCCTCTTACTATGGAAAACTCTTTACATGGCTGATCTCATTTGGCTTTCATAACACTCTGATTAGCAGGCATCATTATTGTTCCCATTTTACAGATAAGGAGTGTGGGGCACATAGAAATTGAATACTTTTCAAGGGTCACACACCTTTTAAGTTTTAGCATCAAGATTCAAAAGCAGACAGTTCAATATCCCAGAGCCCAAGATGGGGGCTGGAGGTAACCACAACCATACAGCAGCGAAGCTTCGATATGACAGTGACCCTAATAGACATGGTTCCTGATGTCATGGAAGAAGAAGCTGTGATAGAGACCAAAGGGTCTGGTGCTAGAGGTTGCTTTGCAATGAATGGACAAGGAAGAATTTTTGGAGGACATTTTAGCTGGAGGACATGAAACCAGGTAAGAGAGAGACTCCTACACAGAGAAGAGCAAGCACAAAGGTCCTTGGGAGGGAGGGAGCTTGGCGTATTCAGGAAACAGCAGAAGCCAGAGCAGCAAAGAATAGTGAGCAAGGAGTAGAGTTAGACTAACAGTAGTCATAGGAGAGGGTCTTATTCTTAAAACCTAAAAAGCAGTTCGGAGCCATCTCTCTTTGGCCCTGTGACCTGATGTCATGATTATCTTATAATACTTCACTTTCTTGTTTGATTTCCCACTTCCTCTTATGTCCACAGGGACTTCACCTTCTGTTATCTGTTGGTTCTGTTGGTGGGGCACATGGCCCCAGTGCTAGGGAAAAGAAAATCATTTCATTCATTGCACCACTGAATTAAGGCTCTTAACTAATGTGGCCTAAAAAGTCTTATGAAACATAAAAGTGGAAAGCCCGTCACACTGAGAACAGAACCACTTTTCATTAGTGTCATATGAGGAACCACTCAAAATTTGGGTGTTTCTGAGCCCAGCAATTGCTATGATTATTTCATTCCTACCAGTGATTAATATAATGGTTGTATCTGGATTATGTTATTGACTTTATTTTTCATTCGTTTGAATGTTAACTTATTTGTGTTTTGTTTGTTGTTGTGTTTTTTTCAAGCCGTTCAATTTTGACATAGCGTGTATCACATGGTTAAGATTTCCTATCTTTGCTTAATCTGCCCCATTATGGCAAATGGCCCTTGATTAGGGCTTTCTTTAGATCATTACCAATTGTTTTCTACCTTGCAGATAGTGCTGTTAGGACGAATCTATCATATCCCAGAGATCCTGTATGGCTTGTTATTTCTGGGTGATTTATTGCCCTCAGTGTGGAAATGCTGTTAGTGAACGTTGGGGAAGCAGTGCTGTGTTGAGAAATATCAATGTATCCTCATGTTCTGCCTTGTGGTGACAGTCAGAGATCCATCTCACTGACAGTTACCTTGTTAACATTTTGATCAGATGGCAAATTTGTCATTTTTCATGGTAACAAGTATAAGTTTACACAAGAACCACAGATAGATGAGAAAGATGAAACAGGCCTCTCTTGGTTATTCTGTGTGATGTAATCAGTAATCTTTGGGAGAATTGAAATAATTACTCTGTGAAGAGCTCAGCCACTAAAAAATGTGTTTATTGTAGAAAGCTCAAATTTTGCTTCATTTGGATGGAATGTGCTGTGTTCATGTGTGTATGTGTGTGAATGTTTTGCCTCTGCTGGTGGTTTGATTAACACACCAAGCCTCTGGGAAATTGTGACAAAAGGACTTACAGTCAGAATGGTTTGGTTTAATCACAATATAAAATGTGAGCAAGATGGTGCTAACACTGCCTGCAGAATTCTCAGCATAGTGCCTTAGTAGCCAGGGGTGGGGGTGGGGTTTTCCTCCTCCTCTACTTTAAACTTGCTCAGACACCCACTCGCTTGTTAGCATCGATGTCGGATAATGTATGTTCTTCTCCAAATCCCTGACAGAAACTATGGGGTCTTCCATCTTGATGCCTCCCGTGTGTGTGATCACACAGTTGATGTTGTCTTTGTATTGTTATTCTCCTATTTTCTCTCAGCTGTAGTCCTGAAGCTGTGAAATCTTTAAGCTCTCAGCCCTTTTGAAAGCTCTGAGCTCTATCTGGTGCTTAGAGGGGAATGTGTTTGAGAAAGAATTCACTTTTTTGAGCAGAATTTTATTACTGCGTGAGAGTCCAAAATGGGCTCCTGACCTTCCTGTGCAAATGACAGTTCTTGGTACAATGGACAGCTGTCAGTTAGGGCTCATAAGAATCTCTGACAAACCAATATTACTGAAGCTCAGTTGAGACTGGGGTAAGTCCACCTGGGCACCTACTTGAAGCAGGATGATGGGGATCCAGATATCAAATATGAGTTTCTCCTCTGAACTGCCAGACAACCCATACAATGTGCCTGGACGTCCCAAAGTACAGTTGGTTTTCTAATGCTCCTGTCAGGTGGCCTCGCCTTTGGGAAAATTATATTATGTTTTTTAATGCAGTGGAACGTGACCACACAGAGGAAAATATGCCAAGTATAATCAATCATTCTGTCTATTATAGGCCTTGTGAAAAGGCAGAAAATGCTCATAGTTACATTTTTATAAGCTAAGTTTTTCAATAATTGTGCAACTGTTAACCTAAATATAGCTTATTTCTCATTATTTTGCCTATATGCACACTTCCAATAAAGAATTTAAAATAAGAGGAAATCCGTGTTTTTGACCATCCTGCTTTATCTTTTAACACTCCATCCAGGTCTGAGTCAGGGTTTTTGCATTCCCAGTCTCACCTGACTCACCACGCATGGTTAACAAACTCATCTGAGGGGCATGGGGGGCCATGGGAGGAAGAGGTGACTTCCTTTCCACTTGCCTGAATATGCCTATTTGAATTCATCATTCTGATGAGTACCGTCCTTATAGAAAATATACAGAGATATAAAAAGCCACATAGGAATCTCATTTTCTTGAAAGGCGATCCTGTAATATTCCTCATAGCTGATATTATCTAAAGTCTCCCAAATTTTCCATTTTTCAGACTTTACTTTTTCCTTTACTAGCTTATGATCATGGCCCATGCCTGTCTCAGACATGGCTCAGCATGTCTAAATGAGGTCAACGCCTTAAGTGGATTCCCTGTTCCTCATGTTTCAGATTTGTGGGACCTGCTAACATGTCCCACAAGTTCATCTCTGACATCACTTGTCACTTCATGCTATGACTCATTGCTCTGGACCCCCATGCTCATCATCTCTTGCTGTTTATAACCATACCTGCATGTTCCTGAGGCTCTTTCCAAAACCACTCTGTACACCTGTGGCCATTGGCCCTCTCTCCGTTCTTCAAATACACAGACAACACTGGACTGTCATTTCTCACAAATCCTCTTTTTCTGCTGATGACTCAAGGGATAAATGAAAAGTTACAATTCTGAATAAGTTAAGTATTTCTGGCTGTACATTATAGAATTCCTGATTAGGAAGTGCAAACAATAAGAATGTCAAAGGCTGGTTGTTCCAAAGTTGGTAATCTTGTTAGCACAAACATTATCATCAAGAAAATAATTCCTTCTCTTCTTTCTAGTTTTCTTTGGGTTAGCTTTTTTCTCAAGGCTAGTGACCTTTATTTGTCACAGGATGCCTGTAGTGGTGTAGCCATTCCTCTGGACCCCCTTACAACTGAGGAACAATGGTGCCAATCTGTTCCCAGGTGTCTCTTCTTGACAGACAGGAGCTTTTTCACAGCTATCTCCCTGCTGACTGAGCATGTCAATGGCCAGAATTGTATCATCTGCTTATTCCCATGAATGGTTTAGACCACTTCAGTTAATGATTAGCTTCCCATGAAGAAGGTGGACAAATGGGACAGGGTAGGTACCTCAACAAAATTGAAGTTCATTTAGCAAGGCAGAAAAGGGGAGTAGAGTTGGAGGAGACAACTAATAATATCTGCTACTAATGCAGAAAAGTAAAGCTAATAGTGGGGTTTCAGGTATTGCTGCTCCTGACCCTTAATGGAATGGGGGTTCCCTACTAGCTAGCTCCTCCTGCATCTCTAGCTTGTTACCACGCTGCAGGGCCCATTTACCCCCAAAGGCAGGAATGCTCTCCAAATCTCTTCACTCTTAAAACCTGTTTTTGTGCCCCAGGCTGACTGGCAGTAGAGCAATTGTTTCCTCCGAGGGAAGCACCATTCCATCCTCCATAGCAGGGCAGGTTCTGCTGTCCCCTACTCCCATTCTGCCCCAGTGGTGAAAACATGCAACCAAATGCTCGTCTCAGGTCTCAGCTATTCAGTTGGAAATAACATTGCCTATTAGACCTAAAAAGTCCATACTAGATGATTCCAAGCCTGATACAATACACACTGCCATTTAGGGAAAAAAATCTCTTGGAGATCACAGTTTCTTGTTTAGGTATACATTTTATATACTTCTATAATTTGTATTGTTTTACAAATTGTGATAAAATAACTTAAAATTTGCCATCTTAACTGTTTTTAAGTGTACATTTCAGTGGTATTAAGAACACTCATGTTGTTTTGCAATGATCACCACTGTCCGTCCATGGTACTCCTTTCATCTTGCAGAACTGAAACTCAGTACCCATAAATGATAACTGCTCATATCCCCCTCACCCCAGCTGCTGTCAGCCACCATTCTGTTTTTTTTGTCTTTGAGCTTGACTGCTCTAGATACTTCATACAAGTGGAATCATATAGTATTTGTCTTTTTGTGACTGGCTTATTTTCATTTAGAATAATGTCCTCAAATTTTATTCATGTTGTATTGTGTGTCAGAATTTCAGCTGAAGAATATTCCATTGGATGTATATATATCACATTTTGTTTATCTAATCATGTGTCAGGGGACACAGGGTTATTTTCACCTCCTGGCTTTTGCAAATAATGCTGCTCTAGTCATGAGTGTACAAATATTTGTTTGGATTTCTGCTTTCAGTTCTTTCACATGTTTACCCAGAACCTGAATTGCTGGATCATGTGGTAACTCTATTTTTAACTTTGGAAGAATAACCACACTGTTTTGCACTGCTAATGCATTATTTTACATTCCCACCAACAGTGTACTAGGGTTCCAATTTCTTTACATGCTTGCCAATATTTATTATTTTCTGTTTGTCATTGCTTTTTATTTCTTTTCTTTATTTATTTTTTTCAATTACAGTTGACATTCAAAAGTATTTGATATTAGCCCTGGCTGGTGTGGCTCAATTAGTTGGAGCATTGTCCCATAACCTAATGGTTGTGGGCTCAGTTCCCTATCAGGGCACATAACTAGTTTGCAGATTTGATTCCTGGTTTGGGGTGTTTAATTCCACTCCAGGCACGAGCAGGTGGCAACCAATCAATGTTTCTCTCTCTTTCTTCCTCTCTCCCTCTCTCTCTCTCTAAAAAAAGCAATGAAAAAGTGTCCTTAGGTGAGGATACAATAAAAAAATGGTATTTGGTATTAGTTTCCAGTGTACAGCATAGTGGTTGGACAATCATATACTTTATAAAGTGTTCCCCCTAAAAGCATTCAGAGTCACTAATATTGTGATAACTATGCGCGGTTTGTTTTGATGACAGCCATCCTAATAGATGTGAAGTGGTGTCTCAATCTGGTTTGATTTTCCATTTCTCTAATGATTAGTGATGTTGAGCTTCTCTTCATGTCCAATTTCTATTTTTAAATAAATTTCTTAACATCACATTCTGAAGCATCTGTGTTTAGAATGCTTTGCTGACTGAGGACTCCCTAATTTTGCAGGGGAGTGTATGCCTTATCTTTACATGACCAGAAAAGGCTTTCCAAAATAACCCTTTTCAGCTCAGGGATACATCTGCCCCAAGGTCAAATCCAGATTCCTTTCTAGAACAAATACACTACATAAGACCCCCTCCTGCCTCTGAAACGAAATCTGTTTTTCCAGCCTCACCAATTTTGCAGTCCAGATTTGATCTCCAGAAAAAAAAAAATGCTGGAATGCTTAGCATAACAACTTGTCCCCAACCCAGCAGGCCACAATTCACATTGCTCACACCCCATACAGGTTAAAGAAGTGGTTGCAAAGAATAGTCATGCTGTGGCGGAGGTCCTAGGCCTGATGCACACACATCAGTGAGCTGGTCCTCAAAACTACCTGAGAGCATTTGCACCTTTTTCTTGCCCTAATTTGGTACCTTCTTCTTTCCCACATGGTCTGTTGTATCAGCATTCACATTCTATAGTTGCAGTGTGGGTGCTTCTGAATCAGGGAGCCTTTTAGAATAGTGCTGGTTACTGACAATTTCATAGAAAGCCAAAGGCACATCATTCGGTGGTTCTGTCATTACCTGAGGATGATTAAGTGTATGAGCTAACTAAAATTACAGCTACCACAGATCCCCACCTGGTAGACCGATTTGTGTTTGAATGACTATCTTTTTTGTTTGTTTGTTTCTGTTCCTCTACACTGGGATCAAGAATCTGCAATTTGGAATCTGGACAGTTCTTGAACTAAAATCATTTTTCGCAAAGCAGAATTGTTTCTGATCCCAAGGGAATGTGTGTTTGGGAAAACCTCTGCTACCTTAGGAAATGGTAAGACCTGCGGTGGGCATATGGATGTTATGCAGAGCTTTACAACAGTGGCCCATGGATGCGTTTGAATCCATCTCACGAGCCATCTTTCTAGAAGAGCGTGTTCTCAAAACCAGTCCCCCTTCTAGTGTCAACTTTGATTAGATCCCTGGTCACTTGAAGTTAACCCATGAATAACTATTTAAACCATGTTTTTTGGTGGTAAAGAAAGGGAGAATGTGAATGAGCGAAACTGTCTGGATGTTCCTAATATCAGAGAAAGATGAGTGGTTATTTTAAAGGCTTCCCTTCACTGCACAGGAGGGATTAAATATTGCAGAACATTTTCCCTATTCCCTGGGCAAAGATAATAGACTCAGAAAGAGTCCATCATGAGACAAGTGTCTGGATAACTCCAATGAGATGCCTTGGCCAACACTTCCCCTCACCTTCCCAAATGATGATGAAAAGGTAAGCAGAGCAATGTCTTCCCTGGGAGATGGAAATTCTTAAAAAGTAAGCAGTGAGAAGTAGTTAAGGAGAAGCAGCTGACACCTCTGGTGGTTGCCTCAGAGGTCAACAAGAATGTAGATTGCTTTCCCAGCAGCCTGGTGATGATGACAGAAGAAAGGAAACATCCTAAATCATAGTCTGAATTATTGTCCCATGGAAGCAAGTGTGCAGCACCTTCAGACTTGGTGATCAGTGTTAGAGTGAAGCACTACTGTCCTGAAATAAATGAGTAGGAATAAACCAGTGCTCCCTTGTCTCCAGAGGGGACTAGAAGGATGTGACTGGTATGGACCAGGCCAGTAAAGGTTTTCCAGGAAACGGTCATAGGAAAAAGGAAGCACTTGTCCAAATAGGAGATGCTTCTCAAGCTTTTGTTTTTCCATTTTATTTTGTTATCCTGGCTTCTTTGGTTTTCATTTTGAAAAATGGGACCTGTCTAATGGGGTTTGAAAAGTGATTGAAGGCACTGATTAGCAGCTGATAAACTGAATGTAGGGCTGGAAAGAATGGAGCCCATAGCAGAGCTTTCATCTGTAAAATGGAAACAGCAGGGGACAGGGGACGAGTCAGCACAGCTAGAAGGCCAAGTCTCTCCTTTCCCTGCTGCATCCCCAGTGCCTTGCATGGTGCCTGGCACAGGCATGTGTGTGATCATTTTCTTATGATTAGCTGAAAATCAAATACCTGAGCAAGCAGCCTGATTAAGATTCTTGACCTCCTTCCTGTCTTCCCCAAACCTCACTCAGGCCCCAAAATGTAATACTTCTCTCTGTGGGGGAACGAGCAAGGAGCACCTGGAGTCTCCCAGATCACTGGACCAGTAGCATCAGCATCACCTGGGAACTTGTTAGAAATGCAAATTATCAGGTCCTGCCTGCCCCTGACCTGGTGAAATCTGGGAGGGTCTCTTCAGTCTGAGGTTTAACCAGCCCTCCAGCAGATTCTGATGGACAGCCATGCTTGAGAACCACTGTACTAGTCAAAGTTACTGAGCCATTTTAAACTTTTTGAACTTTTTAACCAGGTGTATCAGCGTCTCTCATGAGTAGATGATGAACTTTTGCATTAATGTTTGGGACAAAATAGTTTCTTGGCTGAAAGAGAAGTTGGATCAATAGATTTGATTGCTTTTGAACTTCATTTTAAGAAACTTTGGGTTAACATGACATAAAATAGTATCTGTGGGATATACAGCTTTTGGAGAAAAGCTGTAAACATTTATGTGATTCCTTTTTGAGAGCTGGGGGAAGTTTATGACCTTCACTTTTCCCTGCACAAAGGTTGTGCCAATTTTGCCCCTCAGGACCGCATGCATGTAGGGAGAAGAAAGAATCATATTTTTAAAAGAGATCTTTTTGCCACAAAAATGTGTTCCTTGGAGGCTGAGGGCTTTAGACTAATCTGTTGCTTCATTTCCATATTTGCATTAGAACAGAGCAAGACAGAAGTAGGGAGATATGTAATCTCTTTCAAATTGAGATATATTTGAAAGTGAAGGGCAGTGCTATTATTAATTTCCATGTGGCAAAAGGTATAAACTGGGCCTCACCCAGGAACAGTGATTCTCAAGGGTAATATTGTCATCTCCACCTCCCGCATCCCTTACTCCATCTCCCTCATCCCTTACCCCACCTCCTCTGCTACTCCCCACCTCCCAGGGGTATTTGACAGTGTCTGGAAATGTGGTTGCCGTAAGTGAGGTGGCAAGGTGTGCTGCTAGTACCAAGTGGATAAAGGCTTAGAGATGTTGCTCCAGATCCCACAATGAACAGGACAGCACCCCCCACCCTGCTCCCCAACAAAGAATTATCTGGAACCCAGCCTAAAGTTGAGTCAGCCCTGTAATTGCATTATTGTCAATATAATTCTTTAACACCATGGCATTCTTAGGTGGTTAAATTGGTTAGTCTTGCTATATTTTAATTTTTATTTCAATTTTCTCAAAGGCTTATCTTATCATTATCAGTTTAACATCATTTACTCTACCTCCCAAAAGAGAAAAAAGCCATATACTCATACCTCTTCAAAATGGAGCTGAAGCAACTTTTCTTTATGCCATTCTTTTTTTCCCTCTGAAAACTATTTTCTTGTGTTTTATTTAACTCCATCAGGGGACAACAATGGATTTTTAAAACATATTTTGAACAACTGTTATGCTTATAGCCCTGAGCATTTAGCTTACCTACGTCTTCAGGAGTATGGTAAATTTCTTTCTGTATACATTCAATAGGCTCATCCAATATGGATGAAGGTAGATGTGATGGAGAAAACCTGTTCCATCAGAGAATATATGCTTTTGTTTGATAGAAAGTTCACATTATAGTTACAGCTTTCCTGAAGAAACACACACATTTTGAAAAATAATGCTGACTTAGGTTAAAAAATATTTTATGGTTAACATTTCAAAGATGATTTCAATACCTGTGATTTTTAAAGCCTTCCTTTCATGGTCTTCTATATTTTTTTTATTATTCTCTCTTAATGTTCTCCAAGACCAAAATGAACTGAAACATATTAATATTCATTGGGTTGAACATGAGATTGATGCCAAGGTTGCAAGTTTGCTCTGGGTCATGTCGATGTAAAAAATGTCCAAACCTGTAGAGAATTTATATGAGTTTATTTAAGTCAAACTGATGACAATTGGTGGGAAGCAAAATCTCAATGGATTGAGAAAATGCTCCAGAGAATGGCATCTTTGCACATTATTGTACGTATTAGAATCAAAGGAGGAGGCAAAAGAAGGCTTACATGAAATCCACTGGTGGTAGATTGCAGGAGTGGAGTTGACTAGGTGGGGAAGAAGGGGGTGAGGCAGTGGGGGAATCTCTAGGATTGGATAAGAAGTAAAAGGAGTAGACACATATTTCTTTTACATTGATGAGTATAGGATAGTTAACATTATAACAGTAACAATAAAGCATTTTGTGTTCTCTGCTCTGATGCAATTATTGTGCCCTGAGGCGTCTGGAAAAAGAAAATTACCTTGACATTCCAAAGGTTTGTTATCTTAGTTGGCAAAAAGACAACATTAGACAGGCTCAGTTAAGGTAAAGATTGACCTTTGTCAGGGAAGATTCAAGTCTAGGACATGACTATTTGCCATGACTTGATTTTAATTAGAAAGTTTTAATTTCATACCATCCTCTGTGATTGCTTTAGGTCTCTGAGTCTCTAAGCCCCCTCACTTCCCCACCCCCCATGTAGGACTGCCCTGAGTTTGTCAGGTTTAGTATGTGGCCCTTTTTTATCCACAGTTATCTCCGAGGACTGGACCCTGCAGGGCAGGAGGACATGTGCTCTCCAGTAGTTCTTACTTCCCTGCTCCCAACCTTAACCCAGGTCTGGGATGGCTTGAGGCTGGCAGAGAAGCGTGGCTTCCTGACTCCAGAGCTATGACTCCTAGTAGAAAGGCAGAGAGGGTGAAGGGTTATATTCTGAAGTTTTGTGGGAATTTGTATTATATTTCATAAACAAAGAGAAAGAACAAACACTGTTCATTTCCCCCAAATAAAAAGACTTGCCAACAAGACTTGGGGATATGTCTGACTGCTGAAAGCTAGTAAAAGTTCTATTAACTGAAGTCAAGAAACCTAGAAAATGCCCTAAATGAGAAAAAAATAAAATCTCTTTCTACTTCACTTTAATGAATCCTTATTTCTCATTAGTAGGGGAAATGTGCTTTACATTCCTGAGTCACAGTGGGAATCATGGTCCTTTGCAAAGCCAGTTTGAAAAGGAATAAGCCTAGGATACCAATGGTAAAATAAAGTTCACTTAGATAAGTTGATAGAGATAAACTATAAGAGCACAGTGAGTTGAAAACTGTGAGTTGGCATGGCCTTTGTGGCTCAGGAAAGTCTTTTTATTGAAGTGGGTTTTTAGATCAACTTGATGAATGGAAAGAATTTTGATGAGGTGAAGAAGCTTGCTTGGGGGGGGATGAAGCTGGAAAATTTAAAAAAGGAAACAATGTGAAATGGAAACAATATAAAATATAATTAAAGGTACAGAAACAATCATTTACATGGTAGGTTAATTATGAGAAAGAATTCCATTTACACTAAAGCAGTGGTTTTCAATAGGGTGATTTTGTCCCTCAGGACACGTATATTTGCAATGTCTGGAGGCACTTTTGTTGTCACTTCTGGATAATAGTGCTCCTGGCATCTAGAGGGTAGAGCCCAGGGATGTTGCTACATATCCTACGATGCACAAGACAGCTACCCACACACAAAGAATTATCTGACCCAAAATGTCAGCGGTGCCAGAGTTGGAAACCTTTGGCTAATGGCTGGGTAGGAGAGTAGGTGACCAGGGTAAAACAACTATAATAGGGCCACTGAAGACCGGTTGATACAGGGTGCAGCCGGGGGGGGGGGCAAAAATAGGGATTTGGAATGGGGCCCAGAACTCAGGGTGTCCAGGGAATATTAGAGGGACATATAAGATATCCTTCCCCCTTCCCCCACAGGTATGAGTTGGGAGAAGGGACACATGGAGCAGGGACATGCAGAGCTGCTAATCCATGGCATGGTCATTTAACATATCTATAGCCTTTGGCCGGTGGTTTAGATGTGTTAAATAGCTGTGGCCATGCTCTGAGCCAGGCGGATGGAAAGAACTTCCCCTGCAAGACATGACTGGGGGAGGAACCCCAAGTTACAGCACCTGCATGGGAGCTTGGAAAAGATTGGCTCCAGAACATGGGGACACACCTCTCCAGACTCATGATGGCAGCCCAGTAAACTTGGAATAATACTGGAATACTGGCAGGTGTCACTGACTGTAGGAGAAGTCAGAAATGGGGGTATAGAGGAGGTCTGGTGTGGGGACTTAAACTGAGACATGGCAGCCATTAAGGGGAGATTCCACTCAGTTTCACCAGAGTTCAGACCCCTGCAGATTTGGTGAAGAGGGAGAGCCACGTGGCTTTGGCAGAGTGGGGACCCTCTCACAACTTTGGTGAAGAGGGAGAGCCATGAGGTTTTGCTAGAGTGGGGACCCCTTCCCCACAGCTTTGGTAGAAGAAGACCATGTAGCTTTGGGGTGCTCCCTTTGGCTGTGTAGCCTGAGATGCAAGAGAGACTTAGCCTGGGATGCAAGAGAGACTTTAACTGAAAGGAGATGGAAAGGACTCTTGCCAGTAGGCCATGAGAAGGTGCCACATGGCTTTGGATTAATTAGAGATCCTGCCTGGACGACGACACAGCTGATGGTGTCAGGAACCTGGATCCTGGATGCTTCCTTCTCTTCCTGAGTTATGGTACCCTGAATTAGGGCAGAGGGAGATAGGAAGCACTGTGGGCATCTGTGGGTATCCTAAAGGACTTTGATATTTTAATGAAGATGTTAAGTCACTACTTTAACTCTGTGTAGCAATAAATAAACATTTCCTTTCCTTTTCACAAATCTCTGGCTTTGAGAGACATCTTTCCATAAGGTGGCGGACATAAACAGACCTTTTGTGTTCTGTAACATGGTGTGCAGGGAGGTGTTTTGTTAGAAGGTCCTTTGTTTTCTACCTTATCTTCACTACGCAATACAATATCAGGCCTATGGAAATGATCAGTAAATATATCATCCATCTGTCTACTTACCCGTCCAGAAAATATTAGCTGAATATCCACCATGTGCCAAGCAAAGTGCTGACTGTTGAATGTAAAGGCGGTGTTACAGAATGGACCTGTGCAGGAGGACAAAATACCATTAATGAGTGGACTCCCCTTCTCCCTTGGGCCCCCCTGTACTAGGTTCGCCTTTCCCACTACCAGGGAATTATAGCTCTCAATGCCAGAGATTTGTGAAAAGGAAAGGAATTATTTCTTCAAAAAGTTATATAGACTTACAGTTAATGACTTAATATCTTCATTAAAATCCCAAAGCCCTTTAAAACACCCACAAACACACGCAGTCCTTCCTTCCCCCATTTGCCCAGTCCAAGGTACTGTATCTCAGGAAAAGGAATAGAAGTCCAGGGTTCAGATAGCCCCTGGTTCCTCCCAGCAATCCATGCTCAGCTGGCAGGCCTCCCTTGGTTCCCAGCACCATCAGCTGTCCTGCCGGGATCTCCAGGTCTTAATCCAAAACCAGGAGGCACCTTCTCATGGCCCACCAGCAAAAGTCCTTCCAGCCTTTTCCTTCCCTGAAAGGTCTCTCCTGCATTCTTCCAAACTGCTAAGAAAGAGTTCTGCATTGCTGCTACATCCTTTCTTCCAGCTTCGCAAGCTGCGTGGCAAAGAGAGCCCCAAAGTCACGTGGTTCCAAACCTTGCCAAAGCCGTGTGGTTCCCCCTTTCTTGCCAAAGCTGTGTGGGTCCCCACTTCTCTCGCCAAAGCTCTCCTGCAGGCTCTGTAACCAGAGGGAGTTCCTTCCAGTTACATCCTGGGTGGAAGTCATTCCCATCTCCCTGGCTCAAAGTGTGGCCACAGCTTTTTAACATATCCATGAAACCAGTTAAAAGTTATAGATATGTTAAATGACCAATCCTGAGGTTATTCACAAAACTGTTGCTATGAAAAACAACTCTCAAGGGCCCTGCTCCATGTGTCCCAACTCCCAGTTCAGACTTGTGGGGGTGAGGACATCCTGTATTTTTAATATTTCCTGGACACCCTGAGTTCTGGACCCCATTATAAATCCCTCTTTGCAGGGGGCAGGGTCCTGGCTGCACCCTGTTACAGTGGGTTTTATGGAAGTTAACTGGGCACAGGATTAAAGGATGGATTATATGTGGTTACTAGAGATGAGGAAACAAATATATAGAAGAAAGGAAAGGAGTGTTTAAAAAGGGGCAAACTCAAAAAGGAAGGAAAAGAAGGAAATGATTTTGTTAAAAATGTAAGCCTAATCCAGCCACAGGATTTGACACTTAGTCCACAGTGCAAAGGAGATGGAGATTTCCAGGCCTACTTCTCAATTTTGAGTCTGGGTAACCAGTGATGTTAGAACAAGATTTCCTCTGGTAGGAAAACTGGTGTGTTCAGCTTTGTACCTGCAGAGTTCAATGTGCCGTCTGTACAAGGTGGGGCTATCAAAAGGCAGGTGAAAATGTGGGTCGGGAGCCTCACGCAGAATTCACTTCTACTTCTGCACAAGGGCTCTGAACGTTATATCGTTACCACAATAGCTATAGGATATGGGTGATCTGATGAGCCCAGAACCTGTTATCTTCTTGAGAAACATTTTGAGAAACATGTGGAATTCTGCAGGAATTTTTTTTCTTTTCTTTTTTTTCTATGTATCCATTCTAGATATGATTCTCACTGTGTGACCTAGGGGAAAACTTTGCATTTAGCCCTGAAATTCTTCTGTTAATAATAGACATTATTCTTCCCAGAAAGGGCCATTCCTTTAGAATTTCAAAGATCCATTTTTGCAGTGAATTTTCTCCTTCACTGATACTACCTGTTTCTCATTCTCAAATAATCAAGGCCATGTGGTGTGTTTCAAGTAATAGTGGCTCTGACTCTGAGTGACCAGGAAGAACAGCCGAGCTCCACAGCTGCCTCCATATATTGTTGATTCTGTTTAAAGTTTCTTGTTTCTTTTGCCTGTCACCTTTTTATCTGCTAATTATGAGGTTGTAGTTGAGTATTATGGCTTCCAAAATGAAGCTGAAGGTCCTAACCTCATTTTCCATTGCCGTTTTCCTGTCCCCTGCTGAGCCTTTGGGAGAGGCCCAGGAAGGGCCCTGCCTTGATGAAAATGATGAGGGGAAGTATATAAATGATTGCTTAAATGACTACTTCCTGCTAAGCACCATTTCCGTAATTGACTAATATAATTGCAGGGTATAATGTGAGGTAAATCTAAGCTTAGGAAACTATATATGTATCATCTTTGCTTTGCTTCTAATTCTGTGCTAATATCACCAGTTTACCACCACAGTTTAGATGTGCATTATCTGTGTAAATTACATCACAACCCTGACTCTTCTCACCTCACACTCACAAAGGAAACAGACTCTGCCCTCTAAATGCCGCCTAATGACAGTTTTTCTAGATACCCTCTTTCAGGTATGAGTCCCTGGAAAAACAGCTCTGTGCCACATGGCAAAGCCCTTGGAGAATGAAATCAGACTACCTGGATTGGAATCTACCGAAAGGTGTCTAGTGTACGTAGTCTGCCTGGCATGCATTGCTAATCTGTCAGCTGCTGTTTGCCACTGAGTCCAGACAAGGCCTCCAAGTTCCCTTCCAGCAGTCATTTCATTATCAGTCATTTGGACACATAAAGTAAAACTTGGACTTTGCTGTCATCCCTGCTAGGCTTTAAAACTTACTATGTAACCTTAGGTTTGTCACTCAAATACACCAAGCCTCAGTTTCCTCTTCTGTTCAATGGGATGCTGGTGTGGAGCTCTTTCACAGGGTTGTAATGGGACTGCTTTAGTTAATACATGAAAAAGCATTTTGAAAATTGTCAAGATAGTCCAGAAATATTAGTTATCATTATACTGTATACAGTAAAATACAGTTGGGTCCCTGCAAGATTAGAAAATATTGACAGTGTTGGTCATTGTTGGTGTTGCACTAAATGGCCTCAGAAACAGTCATTCTGGTGGCTGCCGTGTAGCTTCCTCAGCAGAGCACGTACTTCCTTGTCACTGTGTGCATTGGACTTGCCACTCTTGGGTCTAAAATTATGGAGAAAGCCTCTCAAAATGTCATTGGAGAAACAGTGCCAGCCCTGAAGAAATGGGTGATAACAGTCCGGGATGAGAAATTTTATAGCAGTTTGAAATTGTCAAGACATCCAAGTGTGTAATCAGTGGACTTGTCTTGTTGAACAAGGTCAAGACAAGTTTGAGTGGGCCCAGCTTGTGTGATAAATCATGTGTGTTGTCAACTATTAACAAGCATTTATGCTAGGACTATGTATCAGTCTGCCACGAATAGAGGTTGAATACAAAGTGGGGCAAAAGTTGGTTTATGGTTGTTCATATGAAATATGATAATTAATAAGTAATACAAGAATAAACTCTTTTTCATGTACTCAAAACTGTTAACCTACTCTTTTGCCCCATCCTGTATATATAACACACCCAGGTCCTTCACCGCAGATTGTTTGAGAAGCACTGACATAGAGGAGTTGTGTGTGTGTGTGTGTGTGTGTGTGTGTGTGTGTGTGTGTGTGTTTAGCAAACACAGGGTAAATCAATGGCCTATCAACTAGTACCTAGAGCTTTTGAAATCTGGGATCTTCTCATACTACATGCTGGGTCCCCTAATCTGATTTTTTAACATGTGCATGAAGCTTTAACAGGAAGGTAGCAAGAGATTAGTCATTTGCACCTTGGAGCTTCATCCTTTCTTGTTGCTATGACTCTCTGCTTCCACAAATCCATTCTTCTTTTATGACATCTGAGAAGGCAAGGCAGGTTTCTTTAAATGTGACGGAGGTAGCAATACCCAGTGCCAAAAGGAACCACCAGCTTCAGAAGGAATGAAAACAGTTCTTGCCCTTACCAGATGACTCTTTCTCAGCATCTTTTTTTAACCTTCATTACCATGAGATGACTTGTAGACAGAGTGCTCATCAAGACTATTTTGAGCAAAACAAAACAAAATGATACTAAAATATTCAAATATGAGATGATCTGAGCTCCTTTAGCAATTATTAGGTAACAAGGTCTGGTGATTAATTTGTTTGAGCCTCAGTTGTCTCAACAATAAGATGGGGAGGGTAATCCTTATCTTCCAAGCGTGAAGTAAGGACTTAATGAGGTCATGCATGGGTTGTGTCCATCAAAAGATCTGGGAGAGTCTGAGTGCTTGGCACACAGGAAGCAGGAGTAGAGTGGATAAGATGTAGGAGGAGAGTTTGACGGTAAATAGAGGAAAGTTTGATTCCAGACTGTGCCCTTCTCAGCTGCTTGACCTTGAGCAAGCCTTTGAGCTCTGTAGAACTGAGCTTCCACAACTGTACAGTAGAGAAGATAATAATTATTGGCATGATGATGAATAGAGTCAGTACTCAATAAGTAATAGTTAAAAAATGGCAGTTATGATTATGATTAATTTTACTCCAGACAAAGACTCCAAATATTCAGATTTAGGTGACTAGGAAAAATAAAACTAACAATAAAAACTCCCTGGGATTATTGTAGACAACTTTCATCGGTAACTTTAGATGAAATGGTGAAATGGTAAATAAATAAATAAATAAATAAGAATGTGCTTTAAGGAAGGATGAAATGATGACTAGTATATGAAAATGCAGGCATTCAGCATTGAGCACAACTTGATGAAGGGTACTTTTTTCTTTAATGTGGTATCTAAGGTAGGAAGTTTATCAAATACTGAATTCATTAAGGTCGTATTGAAAAGTTATAGAATTTGGACAGAATTGGTAGAGTAACCTGAGTGGCCCTTATGTATTCCTCATTCTCCTTGGCTCATCTGGTAGAAGGAGCTGGACTATTTGAGCTTATTGATTTGAGAAAAATCTTTTATTTCTAATTTTGGAATCAAAGGCCATTATAAAAGAGGACTCAGTCTTTCATTTTATAATAAAAGTACTTGAAATGGTAGCAGTCACCTATTGTTTCTATCTTCTAGGTATAATTTTCAACCCTGTCTGATAATAGTGCCCTATTTTCACTGGATAACCATTTCTCTCTCATGCCATATGGTTTTGGGGGATTTACCAGTTAGAGTACCCTCTTCCCAAGACACTGGATGGGTTTGTGACCAGGAATATCTACTCAGGGTTTACCATCTCTTCGCCACAGTGATTGGTCTAAGGAGTAAGCATGTAATCCAAACAGAACCAATCAGACTCTTTTCTTGGAATTTTATATATTTGAATAGTAAGAAAGATAATTTTTCTTCTCTTTCTCCTCCTTTTCTTCTTCAGTTTGGACTCATCAAACTGGTACAATTTAAGCCTAGAAATGGCTACAACCATCTACTTCCTTCTCCAGGCTCTGCCATCCCCAGATGATCCAGAAATTAGCCCAACACCCACAGAAAAGCAGAAGAGATGGAGGGACATTATTTTAAGTTTCTGAATGTCATGGAGTTTGGAAATAGAACTTGCAACTAATGGGTTGGTTTTTGAGGCAAAAATATTTGTTTGGGGGTCTTGAATTACTGTAAGAAAAAGGCACCATGAACCATGTAGTACTCAAGGATTAAACCGACATGTGGCTGAACAGTATTGATAGCAGGATGATGTAATTCAGGTCTTTGTGTCTGCTTTCTGTATCAAGGAGTCCATGAGCTAATTGTCTTTTCACAATAAATCAGTAAGGAGCAATACCTTGTATTAAACACTTCCCATTATCCTTTTGAAGCACATACACAAGCAGTCACATGGAGAAAACAATATTTTTAGTGTGGAAATGGCAAAATACTAATCTTATTCCTTCATAGTGATTATACTGCGAGCAGGCAATGGAAGAACATTCAT
The DNA here is from genome assembly GCA_004027475.1 of Anoura caudifer. Lineage (NCBI taxonomy): Eukaryota > Metazoa > Chordata > Mammalia > Chiroptera > Phyllostomidae > Anoura > Anoura caudifer. The sequence goes on along the minus strand of PVKU01000478.1, from coordinate 331,199 downwards.
CTCCCTGGCTAGATACAGAAAACATGGTTGTAGAGGAGACCAGTGTTTGGTGTACTATAATGCAGACAGTAAAGGTGTTACTTGATGAACATATTGATTCTTTGACAAGATTATCTTTTCAAATATTGAAATCCGCTCTTCTGGTAGGGCCATGTTCAGTCTTTATGATGGTAAAACACAATGAAAAGAGATGTAACTTATTTTTTAAATGTTTCTGAAGCTGTTTATTCACTGAGCCTAAAAAAGCATTCACTGAGTAAAACATGGGTTTTCGTCTCAAGACTTTCACCAGCTCTTTGCATGACCTTGGTCCTTACCTTTTCTTGGACTTGGTATTTTCACTGTAAATAGAGATTATTGAAGTAGACACATTTTAAGCTGCCCGCAACTTTGCATTTTGAACACAAATAGGTTTATCTAAGATTTGGGATGATGAGATATGGGGAGGGTAGAGGTACATGGAGGATTTTGTTCATAGATTAGGAGTAAAACTCCTAGAGGACTAGGAGGTGTGTAACATGGTAAGTGTGTACTGAATTTTGGACTAATTTTGAATTACATAATAGATTTTCTTTAGCTGAAGTATACCAAAAAGGTGAAACTAATAGATTTTCCTCTGGTTTGAGATAAAAGGATTGAAGGAATCATGCAAAAAATGAAGGGGAAGGTAAGATAAGGTAATCACAAAATAAAACAAATTGCATGGAAGCAAGTGAAGTCAACATTTCAGTGGTATACTCAGGATCAGGAAGAGAAATTTCTTTTCATTTCTGAGTGTATGAGCAAAGAGAAAACTTAAAGGGGGGACAGTTTTTATCTTGATGTTTCATTGATAATATAATTATGTGTTTTGTGATAAATTCCTTTTGCAGTAATGTTAGTTGAGGATGAATGTGGTCATTACTTATGTTTTAATCTTGTTTTGTTTCAGTAACTTCTTAGAAATCACCCTTTTTAGATTCAAGTAGGAAGTATGTCCAAATTTTAACATGGGAAGGGCAAACTCAATAACAAACAAAGAGAAGGTGGGTAATCTTTATAAACTGCCATTAATGACTCATTCTCTTATTAGATAGAAAGTGGTTCTGCTGATTGTTTAGATAGTTAGAGCCATCAGATTTTACTATACATTGCTCTGATGGTAGAATTTGTAGTCTTTTTAGCTATTTGTATGGGATGGTTGTGAATGGGGAAAAAAGGCCGTTCCCGCACTGATGAAGTTCACAAACCCAGTATTTGTTATAGAATGCAAAAAAAAAAAAAAAAAAAAAAGGTTATTTTGTTTATGGCCACCTGCAAGTGAAGAAAGAACATAAGTAATCTAGACACAAAAAGAGTCCAGGAAGTGATAACATGAAAGCCGATATTATCTGGAAGATTAGGAAGCGACAAAGGTATAGAGAGAACAGGCAATGGCAACACATTCTGATCTCAGCCCAGAGATACTATGTTGGTCCTTTGTAAATCAGTTAGCCAGAAGCTGTCTGTGGATGTGCACTTACTCTGTTCTTTCTGAGCACTGTCACCCCTCCTCCTTCCCTACACACGACAAGCTTGTCCCTCCCCTTCTCAAACTGCGGTTAGTGATTTCAGATCATCAAGACCTATCAGATTTTCCTCTAAAAATATCCCAAATCCAAATAATCTTTACCATCTTTGTTACTCCATCTCTCTTCCAGGCCCTCATTTTCTCATGCCTAAAAAATTTTAACAGTCTTCTTTTGCTCCTCCAGCTTATATTCTTACCCTCAAGAGTATATGCTCCTATGGCAGAGTCTTTTAAAGTAGATCTTATCATGCCCCTTTTATAATCCTTCCATTGCCTTCTATGCCCCTGGCAATGACACATGAAGTCCTTGTTTGAGTCTATGATCTGGCCCCCTCATCTTTTTAATGCCTCATTTCTCACCAAACTACAGTCACATTGTCTTCTTTCTGTCCTTTGAAACACTGAGTTTGTTCCTCCCATAGGGGTTTTGTCTTGTCTGCTTCCTCTGCCTGGAAGGTTTCTCCTCTAGACCTCACATAGTAGAATATTTCTACTTATTCCCATCTCAGCTCATATTCCATCCTCTCACCCAGGCTTGCTCTGTCTGCCATATATGAAAATGGCCCTTATTTTAGATACTCTCTATCCCATAATCATGCTTTCTTGTCTGTATACCATCTATCACTACCTGAAATTTTCTCATTATTTAGGGGTGTATTGTCTGTGCCTGGCAAATATTTGTTGAACTAATGAACTCTTAAGCATAGAACCATATGTCATATGCCATCATTCACAAAGCACTGGTATGTAAAAGACATGTAAGCATAGAGAAGGCACTGAATCTGTCACCAGAAAGGGACTGGGACCTAGGATGATCCATCCTGTCACAGTCTGGAATGCGTGGGTTCTTAACTTCATGTAGAAAAGAGCTCAAGACGTGAGTCCAGGTGATTTTAAGAGTATGTTGATTAAAGCTGGGGCTAGTGAAACTAAGGAAGAGCTTAGAATGGAAGAAGCAAGAACACGAACAGGAGTGAGCCTAGGGGGAGCTGCTTTTTGGCTCACTGAAAAGTTTGGCAAAAGGAGGGAGGGCCCTTGGAGACAGGTTCAGGGGGTTTGCCTTGGATGAGCTGCTGCTGCCCCTTGCTCCCCTGGTTACAAGTTTTGTCGGACCCTTGGAGTGTAGGAGAAAGAGGCACAACTGAGGAGGAAGGGAAGTGGGGGAAAGTATAGACATGTTCAGGGGAGAGCTCACACGGGATCCTTTGTCTTAAGGGTTTTTATATGTTTTCTAAAGGCAGGAGTTTTAGGGGAGGCCTCAGGAGAGGATCTCAATAGAATATTTGTCAGCTTTAGGTGCATTCTTTAATATGCTGATAAATCAAAATGAGTATACAGAGAGATCAGGGTCGTTCTCTGGTAAGTTTTATCTTCATTGAATGTTACTAGAGAGGGACCAGGACTGAGGTAGCTGTGCTCTGGCAAGGTCTGGATTGTGTAAGTCATTTGCTCTTAAGTGTCCTTGATTAGGGAAGGTAAGATCTTGCCATTTAGTAGTTGGCTGTAAATTGTTTGGTGTTTGTCTAACTATCTGTCTCAGTTTCCCCCTTCTACCTGCCAAGGAATTTCCTAGCCTCTTACTAACATGCCACAAATCCACTCGACCTCCCCTTTCCTGACCCAGCCACTGTGGAGCCTCAGGCTCTTGCTCACTGCCTTGGGCTCCATGAACACAGCAAATACCATAGTACCAAACTTCGATTATGGCAGTGAAGGAGGGGCTTAGTACATTTTCACCATTGTCCATCCAAATCCAAATCTTGAATGGACATTCTCCCATGCCCACCCCAAACCACAGTGAATCAAGTCTGTTTCTCTTGCTTATTTTTCTTTGTGGGTTAGCCATAAGTAGAGATAAGTAGAGGTCAAGGGGCAAAAGCATTCTGTTAGTGAGTGAATGTGTCTGAATAAAAGACCTGGTTCCTTTCAAATCCTGCAGAGGCTCTGTCCTAGAATCCGATTTGGCACCTCATTATATCCCAGACCTTGCTTCCAAGAGGAGGTCATTATTTTGGCCTGTAATCTGACATAAAGGCTTCCCATTTTTCAATCACATAAAGTAACATAACACACATCTCAGCATCAGACATCAGGATTAACACTGACTTGCATTAAAATGCTCTACCAGGCAGCATCTCCAAAGTGAATGGAATAGTTAATGTGCCTGCACAATGATTCTTCCTTCAGGGGGAGAAGGATTTATGTTTAATACTATTAACATTTTAATTCTGACAGCCATGGTTTAAAAGAATTATATTTTAATATAGGATTAAATGAATTTCTATAATAATATTTACTCCATATTATTAATTTTCTATGCTTTTAAATTTGATAACCCAACCAGTTTGTAGAATGTCATTTTTTTCTTGATGTCTTTCTTTTTTAATGAAATTATACTATTAAGATGAAGTACAGTTTGAAATTGGGAAGTGTCTGTTTGACTTGGAATGTAGGAGTCAGAAATTGGCTGTTTTCAATTTAAGCTGAACATCGACCATTAATTAGCAGTGATAGTTGTAGTATTACAACTAATCATAAGCCTGAAGCTCTGACCCCCTGGTGAGTGGCAACCTTGATGGTGAAGGAATTGTTCTGAAAATTACACGAGGATAGAATTAGGCCTCCGAACAACATGTGGTGTGTTCCTTTTTTCCATGTTACAGGATTTCAGAAGGGCCTCCATGGGCAGAAGGAGTTAGATCTGAGTTCATGGACTGTCTTCTTCCACACATAGAAAAGCAAGGCTTGTTGTAGATTCTCTTGTGGTAGAGAGGATGGTGCCTGCATGAGGGTGTGGTATGCACAGCAGTTCACAAAAGCAGAGAATGTACAGGTCACGTGAATCTATTCAGAGCCACTGAATATAGGGCTGCAGGTTGTGCCCTGTGTCAGTCAGCATGGAATGGGTATGCCTTAGTAACAAACAGTCCCACTCTTTGAACAACAAAAGTATATTTCTACTTTATGCCCCAATTCTTTTGTGGATTAGCTGAGCTCTCTGCCATATGTCACTTTTATTTTAGGGATACTGGCTGATCCATGTTCTACTAGCCAGGGTATTGTTGGTTTATATGGCACTACCTGTTAAAGGCCTCCACCTAGAAGCAGCTCACTTCTGGTTTTGTTCATTGGCCACATGGCCATACCTCATATACTTCAATGCTTTGATTCATAAGAAGAAAGAAAACCAGGAAAATCAGTACACATCTCTTACGACTTACCACAGGCATCCTGCTGATTGGTGAGTAGGGGCTGAATCCCTTTTGATACGTAGTGAGCCCTGGCTCAGGGCTTTATCTGTCTGAGAAAGACATACCTTTTTCTAATTTACAAAATGTTTCCTCTTAGGTAATATCAGTTCGAGCCCTCAGCTATTTTGCCTAATGGATGATGCTAATAATTTTTATTAATTAATTCATTCTTGCATTCAAAAGTAGTGATTAGTCCCTACTATGTGTTGGATACAGGAACTAGAGTTGTAAAGAATCAGAGTGTCTGGCCCCATTGAGCTTATGGGCTTTCAGGGAAGACATAATGAAGAAGAAACAATTAAAATGTGATGGATGCTAAAGTAAGGCAATGTGTAGGGTGCCATGGGAATCATATGACAGTAAATGAGTTATACGTTGCAGGAATTCTTATGCAGCATCTAGAATTTCCCCTTCAGGGCTAACCAAAAGTTTTGAGTCTGCTAAACAGATAATTAGGCCAAGGCACAGATAATTTAGATGACTTTGCCTTTGAGACATCCATGAGCACTAGAAGAGTCTAAGCACTAATGTGAATCTCAAAAGCAAGCCTTTAAAATGGCCATCTGATAGTCTATTTGATGCTCATTAAGACTATCCTGGGAGTGCGGGAGAGGAAGAGGGAGGGAGGGAGAGAATGGAGGGAAAGGAAAGAGCATGCAATGGTGTTTGTCTGCATTGGTTTAGAATCAACATTTCCCCATAAGAGGGCCCTGTAGCAGATGCTGTTGGTGTACCGTCCATACTACCTTGGACAGTGACCTTTCCACTACACACTGACCCTTGGTTTCCATCTGTAAAACCCTGACATTCTGGCTGAGGGCTTTCTCTAGTCACTGGTGACCATTCCACCTGTGTGCAGTGCAAAATAGACTGGAAGTGGCAGAAATTATTTTTCCACCCTGCACCTCTCCCTGGTAGCAGTCATCACCCTGAAGGGAAGTGGGTGAGTAAGCACCCAGGCTTCCTTGCTCCTTTGGTGGAATGACTCTGAAACCTGCCTGTCTGCACCCACTCCCAGCGTGTTTGAGCCCCCCTCACTCACAGCAATGCCTGGCTTGGTAACACACACGTGGAGGATGCATTATCTCCCAGGCTCACTTCCCTACTTTCCTGCTGTGCTTTCCAGAATCACCTTCCAAAACAACTTCTCATCCTCAAAGTCTTGTCTTGAGATTTGTTTCAGAGGAATCCAGCCTAAGACAAGCAAATTTAAACACCTAATCAGTAACAGCCTTTGAACTTTTCTCTGCCTGCCCCTGTACTCAGGGGTGCTAAGAAAAAGAGGTGATATTTGACATGGATAGCACAAAGAAATGGCAGGTGAGTCCTCCTGGATGACCACTGCTCCTTAGAGGCTGATGGCTGTTCTGGTCTCGCTTTTGAAAATGCAGCTCTCCGTTCATTAGTCATCGCGCGTGCAGCCGGCAGGGCATACTTGAGCACCAATTGCAGTTTTTTTCCCCAGGCATATTTTGTGATAATTTGGCATTTTTGTGTTCATGTTTAGTATGACTAGGGCCAATTACATCATGAAGTCCTTTGGAGAAAAGTACTTTAAGGCAAAACTAAGGCCATAGGAAATGTATTTGGTTTGTTCATTTTTTTTTCCTCTGAACACCATGCTCCATCTTCTAGTTCATAATTCCTCTCCTAACTGCATTGTCTACTGTTTGACTTTTGGCATAAAAATACACTGATTAGAGAAATAAATGAGGGCCCAATTTATGAAAATATACTTCTTACACTTCAAGGAAATTCCTGTGGTGCTGTTTGGAAAAGGTGATGAATGTAGTTTTCAGTAGATGTCTGCATAAATTACGGTTGATTTGCAATTCTTCACCTTCTCTTCCTTGCTCCAAGGGTGTATTTTTAGGGATGTGATTATTTGGCAGAAGTGCTGATAATGATGGGGGAAATTTTCAGAAAATGTATCCATACTGCAAGTTTCTACGCTTTCAGAAATAGCACCTTGAAAGTTTGCTCTTTCAGTCTTTCAGGCATTACTTTCCTTAAGTGATGTCTGAAAGTAAGTGTTTTCCTGTGAGTCTGTGCACAGGTGATTTTGGTCTCAAGCTTCAGGACATGAAAGCAGAAAGAAATGTTGCCCACCTGTGCATTTTGCAGACCCCTCGCCCAAACATCTGCATCACAAATGGTTATCCTCACCCCTGTTAGCTTTGTATTTGGTTTTTGGCACCCATATTTGCCACTGAATGGATTGTACTATATTTTAGCCATCTGTGGAATGGATCGCACTGCCCCCATATCACCACCAAGCTTCTTTACCTCCTCTGGCTCATGCGTCCTTCACCTTCTGCCAGGACTCAAGGCCACATCTCCACGCACCCTTCTCCTGTCCAGTCCCCTCTCTGGACCCCTGCTCTCCAAGCCAAGGCAGAAGGCAGCCTATTCTGGTGGGATAAAATGAACCTGTGGTCCTACAGGTTATCAGATCTTGGCTCTGCCATTTACTTACTGGGGGACCTGGTCTGTTACTGAACCTCCATGCCTTTTAGCTCCTGTATCTAATTCCCACCTCCTGATACCACTGTGAGGGATAAATGGGACAGCAAATATAAAGGGAGGGAGCTCAAGGAATCTGAATGTTCTCTCTCATTCCAGTGTCTCACACTGATTCTGCCAGTCTTGCAATAGAGCATTTCTGTGTATGTTTTCTCTCACTTTCCCTGTGGAACCCTGTCCACACTGGGCTGCCCTGAGCTCCTGCAGCACCTGTCGTCCTATCAGCTTTGTACTTGCTCAATCAAACTAACAAACAAGGTAACTAATGTTCATCGGCCTGAGCAGTGTTCAGTGGATGTTAATGGCAGTGTCTTGGAATAAAGGAAGGCTAATGTTACACACCAAAATTTATTCAGGTTTACTCTAACGATCTTCTTTTCCCACAAGTTCTATTCCCCATAGCAATTCTTTGCTGTCTCTCAATATCTAGCAATCAATTATTTTTCTTTTCTTACACACACACACACACACTCTCTCTCTCTCTCTCTCTCTCTCTCTCTCTCTCTCTCTCTCTCTCTCTCTCTCTCTCTCTCTCTCTCTCTCTCTCTCTCTGTCACCCTTCCCTCCCTGCCTCATACTCAATCTTCTTTTTCTTTTCTCAGTCGGGTCACCTGGCTCTCCTTGGCTGCTCTCATTTTCATCCCCACTTATGACGCATCTCCTCACCTGAGCACCCAATCATGTTGGTGTTTGCCAGGCTTCCTCCTCATTCTCTGTGCACTTTTGTACTTTCTAGTACAAAATAATAAGTTGCAGGATCATCTTATACTTTCCTTGTCCAGCCATTTCTCCAAGCAGTCCTGATTCCTTTTAGTGGAGGATGGCTTAGAAACTAAGATCTGGGTACATGGACTGTTCATTGCTCCTGGGGTGTCATTGCTTTCACATCCTCGCAATACACACTTTCTAGCTAGAAAATAGATGCATATATGTCTACACATACATTTATTATCATATCTGTGTATATGAGTATATAGTCCCTGCTGAGAGTTCATATCAATTCAAGTGTAACTCCTTTCCCTTTTCTATGTTTATTAATACCTTCTCAGACAGTGAGAATTTATGTTCTCATTATTCTTGATATATTTGCTCAATATAAGCAATCTCCTTAACCAGCTGTAACTGTCCTCTGCCCACCACCTCTGCACCCCCACCCCCTCTGCTCTTCCTCCTCTGACACTGCACAGAATACTCCCCACTTCTGTGTGACACCCCCTCCTCATACTGCCCTCTGTCTTCAGCTACAGTGCATGCTGGTTACCACTCACTGCCCCTGCCTCCTCCAGTGCCCTCACCTCTCCCCAGGCAGGAAGAAAGGAAAGTGGGAAAGAGAAGGGAAGGTAGGAAAGGAAGGGAAGATCATGCTTGTTTACTGATGGATGGATTTGGGAAACTCAAATATGCCTTTCACAACAATTTTGCATCTGCGTTGCATGCACAAATATTTCTTCTCCATCCACTTACTTCCCTTTACTTTCTCAGCTTTACCTACCCCACTCTGAGGTTATGTACAATTATAGTCGAAAGCAGAAATCATTTAATAATATTCAGCTGAGCCAACTTGCCCTGCAGCTCTGACCCATGAGAAAACTAGGAGAGCTGGATGGTATATGGGCAGTGGTGTCAGGTAACAGGCAGGTGGTATCTGAAGGCTCAACTAAAAATCCTTCTGTATCCAGGCTTGTTCAATACCGACTTTCACCCTCTTCAGAGCTATGGTAACTTTCATAGTCTTTAGTATCACTATGGGCATAAATGGTGAGAAACACATTCTTGTTTTTTCTGAACTACTGGTAGTACAAGACAAATATAAAGTATCTTAAGATACAAGAAAATCACCTTGCACAGCATAATGAATGTTGTCGTGTGTCATTTTTAGCAGTGGTGATATTTGCCATGCTCAGAGGGGAATTGCTTCTTGAATCTTTGCTAGTTCTCTGAGATTCATCGACATGTAAGCTTTCCTGGGGGAAAGTCTAGAGCGGAACACTATCTCCCCCACTGACTTTTAAGCCAGCAGAGACCCCAAGCCTGGTAAGTTTCCTGCAAGGCAGCTTTTCACCCAACTGAGAACCTCCATTCATTTTCCTCGATTGCTTGTTTGTGTAAATAATCTCTTCTTATGAAAATATGAAATAGATTATTTACAACATTGTTAATAACCATAATCAATAAAACCACAAGCCCTGCCTAAGGTAAGATATCATAAATCTTTTATCTCAGAAACTTAGCAGAGAGTTCCAGGTGGTCAGGGAAGTAGTCAGATGAAGCGGACACCGGCCAGCAGTGTCCACATCATTATGGGTGAATTAAAACATACACACAGACCACCGAATCTGGTGAAGGAATAAGGATGAGAGCATGGCTTTTCTCTCAAGAGGAGAAAAAGCCACGGCCTCCACCTTGACAGGCCTTTATTCTAATAACTCCTTACATTCCAAGATGGTTACATTCCTATCCTGGTTGCCACAAAGGAGCCAATGCCCCTCGTTACATCACAGAAGAAGGGCATTAACAAATGAATGGGCAGGCAGTTACACTGGGCCCTGCAAGGCTCAGCAGGGATTTTAGGAAGTTACACTAAGCATTGACAAGGTGAGGGAATTTTTAGCAAAGAGCAAACCTCAGAACAGCCTAAGTATATTGGCAAATCTGATTACTCATGAAAGAACCTATCTGTGGGTGTGGGTCCTGTGCATCTCTGAGTGGCAGCTGGGCCCATGCAACGCAGAAGGGTCTGCCACAGTCGGAATGTAAAAAATACAATAAAATAAAAATCTTCCGACCTAGAATTGTGGCAGAAATAGGGGAGCTGCCTTGACACATGGATCCGATTAATGCTAATGACACTGCATCATTCAGCCCTACCTTGAAGCCGTTCATCTGAAATGCTGCAGTTTACTCTCACATGACACAAGTCAACCCCCCAACTTGAAAACTACCTTTCCCCCGAAGGTGAACACACATCATGATTCATGGGAGGAACTAGAGTGCCTCTCAGAGGAAGCGCTGTGTACCCAATAGCAGCTATTAAAATTGCTTCCCAGTGGAAGTGGCCACACTGTGCACCCATGTGCACACTGCAGGCACATTGCTACATTAGCTTGCCTTTTTACAAACTGTGTGACTATTGGCAAGTGGTTGAAATTCTTCTTGACTCAATTACTGTATTCCTTAAGTAAGCACAGTGCTTTCTATCTCCCTGGGAGGTTATAATCATTAAAGGAGAGGGTTTTTATTTGTTTTTTTTTTTTTCCTTCAAGCCAAGTAACTAAGCACTTGATAAATAGTAGCTATGACTTATTATTGCTTATTGGTACTTCCAAACACCGAGCTAAGGGCTTTATATTATTTACCTCATTAATTCTCACAATTAGGTGGATGTTATGAAATTCCATTTCACAGAGGAGACTAAGTTTTAGCTTAGATAACGTTTCTGCGTCATACAGCTTGGAAAATGGTGCATTCCAAAAAAGAAATATTTCTATAAAGTTAAGCTACTACTTGTGTATTGAAAAAGAACTTTCTCATGGATAACAATTGAGTACACTACTAAGAAAAATGACATGCATCTGCATTTATAAGTGAAATAAGTCTGCAATTTTCCTCTCTTGTAATGTTGTTGGCTGGTCTTGGTAAAAGGGTTATACTGACCTGATGCAGTCAGTGGAGAGTAAACTCTGTTTTTCTATCATATGCAAGAGTTTGCATATAATTGAAATGGTCCCTTCCTTGAACGTTTTAGAACACTTGCCTGTGCAACCATCTGGCGTGATGTTCTCTTTGCAGAAATATTTTTAACCACTATTTCGCTGTCTTCAATAGTCACAGGAATATATAAGCTGTTATTTTTATACTCATTCTGTTAAATTATACATTTCTAGACATTTGTCCATTTCATCTAGGGTACTATGACATAGTCATTCGTGATCTCTTTCTAGCTGTAGTCATGTCCAACTGTTCATTGAAAACACTGTTTTCCGCCTCATCTTCTTTTGTTCAGTCTTGCCAAAGGTTTATCTGTTTCAAATTTTATCAGAGAACCAACTTTTGACTATTTTGATCTTCTCTGGAAAATATTTATTTCCCATCATAAGTTTTTACCCATATTTATTATGGTTTTTCTTTTGCTAAACATGAACTTATTTTGCTCATTTTATGTACTTAAGCTTGGCATTCAGTTTAATTTTGAGGCCATTTCTCATATAAAATCAGATTTTAATATGTAGTGTTTCATCATTCTTCAGTTTAGGTATCTTTTAATTTCTTAGTAATAAAATATTAAATGGGGAAAATAACTCGACAAAGATCACATATGATTGAGTAAGGATGTCATCCTTTTTATCAAGTTAAATACAGCTTATGTTAGAAGGTATCTTAGTGTTACAGAACACAAAGGTCCATTTATGTCCGCTGCCTTATGGAAAGATGTCTCTCAAAGCCAGAAATTTGTGAAAAGGAAATGTTTATTTATTGCTATACAGAGTTAAAGTAGCAACCTAACATCTTCATTAAAATATCAAAGTCCTTTAGGATACCCACAGATGCCCACAATGCTTCCTATCTCTCTCTGCCCTAATTCAGGGTACCGTAATTCAGGAAAAGAAGCAAACGTCTGGGATTCAGGCTCCTGACACCATCAGCTGTGTTGTCATCCAGGCAGGATCTCTAATTAATCCAAAGCCATGTGGTACCTTCTGGCAAGAGTCCTTTCCCCCTTCTTCCAGGCAAAATCTCTCTTGCTTCCCAGGCCACACAGCCAAAGGGAGCACCCCAAAGCAACCTGGTCCTCTTCACCAAAGCTGTGAGAGGGTCTCCACTCTGCCAAAGCCACATGGCTCTCCCTCTTCACCAAAGCTGCAAGGGTCTGCACTCTGGTGAAACTGAGTGGAATCTCTCTCTTCACCAAAGCTGCAGGGAGGGGGTCGCCACTTGGGCAAAGCCAAGTGGCGGTTCTCTGCTGAAGCCACATGGTGATTCTCCGTCACAGAGCTATGGGGGTCTTGACTCTGCCCAAAGCGCGTGGTTCTCTCCCTCAATGGCTGCCACTTCTTGGTTTAAATCCCCGTACCAATCTTCCTCTGCAGCCCCATTTCCAACTTCTCCCACAATCAGCTACACTTGCCAGCATTCCTGTATCCTTCCAGCTTTACTGGGCTGCCATAGTGAGTCTGGGCAGGTGTGGCCCCATGGAGTGGAGCCAACCATCTCCAAGCTCTCACGCAGGCACCGCAAACAGGGGGAGTTGCCTTCCAGTTCCAACTTGGGTGGAAGTCACTCCCTTCTCCCTGGCTCAAAGCAAGGCCACAGCTGTTTAACATATCTATGAAACCAGTTAAAGGCTATAGGTATGTTCAATGACCATTCTGGAGATTATCTGCAAAACTGTTGCTATACAAAACAACTCAATGGCCCTGCTCCATTTGTCCCTTCCCCCAACTCACACCTGAGGGGGAAGGGGTGAGGACATCTTGTATGTCTTTCTAATATTTCCTGGACACCCTGAGTTCTGGGCCCCATTCCAAATCCCTTTTTGCCCCCCCCCCTTGGCTGTACCCTGTTACATTAGGAACAATTATAGGTGGTATGTTATGGCGTGACTATTTTTATCCCCCCAAGTTCATATTTGGGGGCTGAAGCCCTAACCTGTGATGTGATGGTGTTTGGAGGTGATGCCTTTGGGATGTCATTCAGTTTAGATGGTGCCTCATGGTGGGATTAGTGCTCTTGTAAAAAGACAGTGGTCTAGGACACTTTGCACTTGCACAAGCCAAGGAAAGGCTGTGTGAGTGTACAGGGAGAAGAGAAGGTGCAGTCTATAAGCCAGGAAGTGGGCCATCACCAGAACTCAGCTATACTGGCACCGTGATAGTGGACTTCCAGCCTCTAGAACTGTGAGAAAATAAATGTCTGTTGGTTAGGCCGTTTACTATTAATATATGGCACTTTGTTACAGCAGCCTGAACAGACCAAGGCAATGCCACAAAACCCCATGAAAATAGTGATACGGGCACTGGCCAGCAGTGTCCACATCATTATGGATGAATTAAAACATACACACAGACTACCGAGTCCCGTGGAGGAATAAGGATAACCGCAGGGCTTTTTTCTCAAGAGGAGCCAAAGCCGAAGCCTCCACCATCACAGGCCTTTATTCTAATCACATCTCTTTACATTCCAAGATAGTTCTTCCTCACTATCCCGGTTACAACAAAGGAGCCAATGCCCCTCATTATATCACAGAAGAAGGATATTAGCAAGTAAATAGGCAGGCAGTTACACTAGGCCTGCAAGGTACTTGCAGGGTGAGGGAGTTTTAGGCAAAGAGCAAATCTCAAAAACAGCCTAAGTTTATTGCAAACCTATCTGTCGGTGTGGGTCCTGTGCATCTCCAAGTAGGAGCTGGGCCCATGCCACGCAGAAGGGTCTGCCACAAATAGGACCAAGGAAGGATGAACCTGGGACTCAGGATGATTATTACTTTGAGTGGAGGAGGCAAGGAGGTAAAATGGGGGAGGTCCAGACAGATAGATGAAGGTAACTGTCAGGGTCATAGCTTTTGTTTTATATGTGGCATTCATGAGGGCTTATTGTGTTCTTAAAAATAGCTTACTAAATAAAAGCAGGAAAATTTTCAGAACTAACATTGGACAAATGCTAACCATGGGCCACTCCCCATTTAACACTCAGGGAGTCCACACAAGGGCCTCTACAGGTGAAGGCATTATTTACTGTTACTGTTGTTATTGTGGGTCCAAGTACTGAGCTCAGTCAGTGGATCAAGTACTGATCAGTGGATCAGGCTGCTTTAGAGGCCATGCCTTGGATCACTGGATATGAATCATGGAAAGGCAAATTGAAGCCTTTGAATATCCAGGTCTACAGGTAAATGAGGTAGAGAGCTCCCTGTCAGTGCAAGGATTCTATCAGAGACCATTCACCACTTCCAGGGAAGTACCATTGGCTAAAAGACCTGGCTGCATGGGCTGCTTAGTCTCCTTTGAATTAACACCAAATGCCTCAAAGCAGTCAGGCTGCTCCCTTGTCCACTTACTATGAATGTTATTTCAGGAGGGAGCCTTGTGTGGTAATAACACAGGCTCTAGCATTTCTTGGACTTGGGTTCAAATCCCAGCTCTACCACTCACTAGCTTTGTGCCCTATAATGAATGATTCTCTATCTGTAGCTTTCAGTTTCTTAATCTGTAAAAATCACAAGGTGGTTGTGAAGATTATGGATTATGCCCTGCACTGCGCTTGGACTCATGCAAAGGCCTCTATAGTGGCGAGAGGGAAACCAGCTATGCTGAATCTGTGATGCCACTGCCCAGATTCCCTAAGACAATGATCTGATACTTTCATGAGGCAGAGCAATGACCTAAATGATAAGTGGGATGCCAAGCAGAAATTCAGCTGGGAAACTTGACCTCTTTGCCCTCTTCTGCACAGGTGATGTGAGCACGTACCAGAGGAATTTCCTCTACTGAGCTTCAGTTATTTATCAGATGCATTTGTGCTCAGTGACATGTGTGGCAGATATAAATTCATGGGTTCTTTCCCTTGGAATGCTTCTGGGCAAGTTATACAGCAGGGACCCTTTAAAGCATCAACGCTGAAGAGCAGAAATTGATTTCCTTTGCAGCCTCTTCTTTCACACCTCTCAGGCTTCTCGGGATTTCCTTACAGTGCAGGCCTAATGACTTTTGATACTGATCGATGTAAAGCTAATTAATTTACTTCACAGTTTTCATGTACTCGAACTACCCAATGGTTCAAATGCTTTGTTGGTGGTGGTATTTTGGGGGTGGTGGTTAGGAGTCTGTTCTTCGTCTTTTATTTCTGGGCACTAATTAGCTCCAATGACTTCGTCTATTGATGGAATCTGAACTGCGGCAGGCCTGCGGAACTACAGGAAAGGAACACTGGGATTCCGTGACATCTGGGCTTTTCAGCTAGTGAGTCGTCATGACAGTTAGGGACTCTATAGTCTAAATAAGTGTAATTTTATTTTGATACTGTATGAAAATAAGGTAGTTTAATTTTAACTATATTTGGCAAGTTCCAGCATAGCATGAGAGGAATAGGATCTCTCTCTCTCTCTGTCTCACATACCCACTTAAAAGAACATGATAAATAGAAAAGTATGTCCCTGGAAATTATTCTCTGAGGACTACAAATTCTTTGTTTCCCAGTTGAAAACTTCTTGCCTCATGATGATAGTCAATTTAGATTAAGCTTTGAGTTTGCTAGTTAGAAGTATTTAGAGAATATTTGCTGGGACAAAGGTTACACTTTGTCATCAGATGGTATGACTTAAGTATGCTGTACTACAATGACAAAAATTACGGGCTAAGGAATTCACTAAACTGGGTTTGAATCTTTCCTCTGAAGTTTATAGTGAATAGTTTGAGATGTGTATGTTCTTTGGATCTCAAGTTCCTCAACTGTAAAATGAGGATCATAATATCCTAGTTGAAAAATGAGTATTCAAGCAAAAGGTAGAGCATATTTCTTGGTATGTGGTATGTGTGCTATAAATGCCCGCCATCATTGGTGGTGGTGGTATTACTATTTGGTAGTTTGTTTCCTTGCTGTACTCTCTACTCCAAGAACAAAGCATCTCATCAGAGTTTTGAAAAACAAAAAACAAACAAACAAAAGCCTCCATGGAAGGCCTCTTCCTAGTTTCTTCAAGGAGAAAGACCTGGGCTGGCTGGAGGGCCTATGTTAGAGAGCAGGACACTACCACACCTTGTCATTCACAGAGATCTGAAGAAGCCACCCAGCATAAGGGTTTTTTAATTAAAATGCTTAGGAAGAGCTATATCTTCCTCCTGGGTGGACCTTATCTCTGTCTTAGCTGAGACTCATGTGGTGTGTATTAAAACAAGATTCAGGTGTAAATTAGAGTCAGCTATACAGATATGTGTCTTTGTATATTAATTGGAATAGTCCTGCTGGTTTGTTTTAAAAAGAACTCCAAAGTGATGTCTGATTTTCATGGTGTCAGAAGCTTATAGAAACTTTAAACTTAGTTTAAATATAACACTTCCCTGAAGAAACTAGCATGACAATGAATGGCATGTGGGAACAAGGTAAATTCTAGTGGGAATGGCAACATTTAATGGTGATACTTTGTATAGGTTTGGGCAAGAAATTGTTGTCTACTGAGAACATAAATGCCTTTAATATGGCTGATTTGGGGGTGAAAGGAACTTCTCAGCAGTGTAGAGATGAATGAGAGTAACACGAAGCATTATATAGATTGGGTAATTATCAAGTAATAATCAAATGAGCTTGCAGTTAGTCAGTCCTGGTTTGAACTCCAGGTCTGGCACTTGTGAACTGTTTAACTTTGGACAAAGTTACTTAGCCTCCCGCAGTCATCTTTATTACCTGTCAAATGGGGCAGAAAATAGGTTCCTTGCATAGATGTTGTAAGAATCAAGTACAATAATGCACACAAAATACTTAGTATAGGAACTGACATGCAAGAAATGCTCTGTAAATTGCTGCTTCTAACCTTCACGATTCATATTAAATACTACATTTTAACTGACATTTTACTAGTAGCTATTGAGCCATGAAAGTTTTAGTTAACTAATAATTAATGAGCTGGTACTATTTTTGAGCACTTCCACTGCTGCCATCGTTACCAACTTTAGGTTCTACATGTCAGAACACACATTGGCTGATTGTCTGGCCTCAGCCAGGTTGCTCTCGTCCCAGGAGCCGAGAAGAGCCATCTGGTCCTGGATCAGAATATTGTAACTTCATCTTTATCCAGGATGGAGGAGACCCTGCCCTTGTGACTGACTTGGTTTGCCAAGTCCTTGCGAATGAATGAGCTTGGAAGACGACATCAGGAGAAAACACCTCTGGCAGTAACCCAGGCCGTTCTCATGAAGAGGAGCTGTGCTGGGATCAGAATGGATTAGAATATAACACTGAGCCCTGATGATGCCATGATGGCCACCCCTGCCTCTCCTGCAGGGCATTCATTTTACTGTCTCTCCACCACATTTCTGAGTGTGGGAAGGCTCTTGCTTGTGGCCAGTCACACCTCCAAGGTGACTTTTCTCAGATGTGTGTGAGTCCTTCAGTCATTGCTCCCAGTGTCCAGTGCTGAGTGGTGAGTGTGGGAGCGGAGCAGACAGGTGACTCATTTTTAATTAATATTTTCAACAAAGTTTCTTAGTGATGGCCGTGTTTTCTGTCTCTAACCTTTCTGGTTAGAGATCCTGAGCTTGCATTGGCTCATTAACTCTAACAGCTTGGCCTTTAGCTTCTCCTCCATCTGTGATGTCCCAGACTTCACTTCTTCCATGTAATTTAAGAGGAGAGAGGCAGCACATTTTTTACTGGAGTGCTTAGGTCTTTCAGGGTTACTCTGAGTCTGAGTTTCATTTTAATGAGGCAGTGCCAGGAAAAAAAACCCAAAACATAGGTTGCCATTTCCTCAAAGAAAGGTATCCACTGGCCCAGCGTAGTATTAATGAAGCTACAAATTATGCGTTAAGGTAGATGTTGATAACAGGTAGAGTTGCCAAATAAAACTTTGCTAGGAAATTTTCAAATTAAAGCCTTTCCCACTGATAATGGAAAGTGACAATTTCCTTCTGCCTAGATGCAAAATCCAACATTTTTACTTGTGCAACTTACATGGAAATAATGAATGTTTTATGTTAAGACCTTCTCCTTCCAGGGAAAAAGGCTTCACCTTTCTAATTTCTATTGAATTAGCTGCCAGCATGCAGGAAATTTCATGTTAGCATTTTGTCCTAGCAGGACTTTAAAAAATATTTTAAAAACATATACCTAATTAAAGTTGCATGAAACACCCCCACCATGGCTTATCTTTAAGCTTATGTGTACATACAGTTGTGCAGGTATAATTTATTTTAAGGAACTAAAGTCAAAGGTAGCTTCTGTGAGTTTAGTGTATACTCTTATAATATTGCTGAACTCTGCCCAAAATTGAATTAGGCTTTTTCATTCTCTGGAGAAATAATGCCTCTCTCATTCTTTGAGCTATTCATGCAATATATCTATTCACTTCAGAATAATCCATTTTTATTTCTGGAAACAATGCTAATCATTCTTTTAGAGAACCAAAATGCTTTAGATACTTTGCTCTGGATTGGGGAAGAACTACCTCTGTTACAGAACACAGAGGCCACAGGGCCTAAGGTTCCTTATGTCTGCCGCCTTATGGAAAGATGTCTCTCAAAGCCAGAGATTTGTGAAAAGGAAAAGAAATGTTTATTTAATGCTATACAGACTTAAAGTAGCAACTTAACATCTTCATTAAAATATCAAAGTCCTTTAGGATACCCACAGACACCCACAGTGCTTCCTATCTCCCTCTGCACTAATTCAGGGTACCGTAACTCAGGAAAAGAAGCAAATGTCCAGGATCCAGGCTCCTGACATGGTCAGCTGTGTCATCATCCAGGCAGGATCTCTAATTAATCCAAAGCCATGTGGCACCTTCTCATGGCCTACTGGCAAGAGCCCTTTCCCACTTCTTCCAGGCAAAATGGCAAAATCTCTCTTGCTTCCCAGGCCATGCAGCCAAAGGGAGCACCCCAAAGCTGCATGGTCGTCTTCTACCAAAGCTGTGGGGAAAGGGTCCCCACTCTGGCAAAACCTCATGGCTCTCCTTCTCCACCAAAGCTGTGAGAGGGTCTCCACTCTGCCAAAGCCACATGGCTCCCCCTTCACCTAAGTTGCGGGGAGGGGGTCATCACTCAGCCAAAGCTGAGTGGTGGTTCTCTGCTAAAGCCACATGGTGATTCTCCCTCACAGGGCTGTGGGGGTCCTGACTCTGGTGAAACCGCATGGATCTCTCCTAATGGCTGTCATGTCTCAGTTTAAATCCCCGTGCCAAACCTCTTCTGTACCCCCACTTCCAACTCCTCCTACAATCAGTTACACCTGTCAGCATTCCCGTATTATTCCAAGTTTACTGGGCTGCCATTGTGAGTCTGGGGAGGTGTGTCCCCATGTTCTGGAGCCAATATTCTCCAAGCTCCCACGCAGGTGCTGTAACTTGGGGTCCCCCCCCCCCGTCACATCTCAGGGAGGGGGGAAGTCCTTTC
Source organism: Anoura caudifer (assembly GCA_004027475.1). NCBI lineage: Eukaryota > Metazoa > Chordata > Mammalia > Chiroptera > Phyllostomidae > Anoura > Anoura caudifer. The sequence continues at coordinate 311,775 of PVKU01000478.1, read as the reverse complement.
CATCCCCTGGCTAAGAGCATGGCCACAGCTATTTAACACATCTAAACCACCAGCCAAAGGCTATAGATATGTTAAATGACCATGCCATGGATTAGCAGCTCTGCATGTCCCTGCTCCATGTGTCCCTTCTCCCAACTCATACCTGTGGGGGAAGGGGTGAGGACATCTTATATGTCCCTCTAATATTCCCTGGACACCCTGAGTTCTGGGCCCCATTCCAAATCCCTATTTTTGCCCCCCCTCCTCAGCTGCACCCTGTATCAGCTCCATGCTAGTAAACATGTGCTTCTCACATCACCCCTTCCACATGGGCCCCCAGGCACATGTTGTTACAAAGCTTAAACAGAATTTCCAGCAGTCAGCTTTTTTTCATGTCCACATGCATTTGAGAGTTGGATGCCAAGGGTGGTTTGCTGCCCGCCACTCAGATTGGAGTCTTGATCATTCTGCCTCAATGAGACCATAGCTTGGGCACAACTCATGTTACATGCACCACTGTTGCATCATTTTCATATGCATCTCACAGTGCAAGACTCTTCTTTCTTAACAAATGACTGTCCATGTTAGCATGAATGGAATATGCCTACTTAGGGGTTTGAAGTTGACCTTCATGTAAGAGAGCAGTTTCCTACATAGAATTTACATGATAACAGAATTTATTCCACTTAAGATCAGGTCTTATTTGAGCATGGAGGAATATAAAGGCAGCGAAGAATGATGGATACAGCCAAGTACTCAGGTGAAGGATGAAAGATAGGGCCTCTGAAGTTGTATCTTTGTCCCCAAATATTTTATTGCTACTGGGAAGGTAAGGCAGTATCTTTGAAGTACTGCTTTCCTGGCAGAGCATTTCAGGACACCGTGTTTGCAGAGGCCCCTTAGTCAGTCTGAGCGCCAGCAGGGGGAACGGCACCATTGTTGGGTGACAGCGAAGCTGGGCACCTCCGCCAAGGCCCACCTTTCCCTTTCAGTACCCAACCCCCTAACATGGTATTAAATACGAGTACTTGGGGTATTTCAGAAGAATGTTATCAAATGTTAGCACAGAGGAGTCATTTATTATTTTTGTTTATTTTTATAATTTCCCAGAGCTCCAACATTATTTTAGAACATACGAATATTATTGAAAGTGCTCAAAGGTTCAGAACTCTGTTTAAGGGTTATGTGGTCTTTTTATCTTTCTGGTGCCCCCTCTCTATTAATTCAAATGTATTAAAATATAATCCATAATCCTCCCCAACTTTATAGATCCTCTGACTCATCCTACAGGTCTCAAAACTGGTCTTACTTGTGAGCAATCCTGACTGTTTTCTATTTATTAAAAAGATGTACTTGTAAAGGCTTGTCGGGACATGTGTACACGTGTGTGGTAGATTGGGTTCTGGGGAAGCAGTGATAAGATGGAGTCTGGGGTACAAGATGTGTATCAGCACCTGTGAAAGGAAGGGTGGAAGCAGGACAACGCAGAGGAGAAGTTGGACTGGGAGCTGTGGAGTAAATGTTGTTCATCAAGGTTGTCCTGTGATAAGCTGAAAGGGTAGTGCCTTTACATGCTTGCCTTACTCTGTTACGAGATGCCAGCTGCCCAAGAAAGGAGTGACCTCCTGGGAAGCAGTTGTGTGTTGCTGAGGCTCATTTGATGTACTGATGGCTGGGTACTGTTTGCTGACCACCTGCCTCACAGTTGGGCACTAAGCCCTTCCTTGAAGAGGATTTTGGGAGTTGCGGATCTGTGCCTATCATAGTATGTATGTGTCCTCCTATCTCCACCCCACCATGCCACCCAGACCCTGCATGACAGTTAACCCACACAGGATGATCTGGTCTTCTCTGTATCTATACCATAATCAACCATCAGGAGAGCTATGGACTTGTCAAAGGATGTAGCAAGCCAATTACAGGAGAAACTAAAATGGAAAGAGGTAAATATTGGATTAGCCAAAAAGTTCATTTTTTCCCCATGTGATGGCTCTAGTAGCATTTAGCTATCTTTAATTTCATTCAAAACAATTTTGTTAGATTGTATTGTGGCAGCTGTCATATCAGTGTTAATTTTTAAAAAGTCTATCAAAATTTTTATGTGGCCATTTTAACATTGAAGATAGAAGAAAATATACAACATTTTCAGCTGCATAACATATTACGCTTTATTATTTCAAGAAAGGTAAAAAGGCAACAGAAACAAAAAAAAATTGTGCAGTGTAAGGAGAAGGTGCTATGACTGATCAAACGTGTCAAAAGTAGTTTGCAAAGTTTTGGCTGGAGATTTCTCGCTGGGCTATGCTCCATGGTCGGGTAGACCAGTTGAAGTTGATAGCAATCAAATCGAGACATTAATTGAGAATAATCAATGTTATACCACACGGGAGATAGCTGACATACTCAAAATACTCAAATCAATAAAATTAGTGGTGAAAATGAAAAATGTGTCTTTTATTTTACAGGAAAAACTAAACAAACTTTTTAGTGAACCTAATAAAATTAGACCAATGAGATTCTTTGCGCTAGGTAGACATGAAGTCAGGGCACCACTAGCGTCTGGGTATTGTGACAGAATAGGAATGTGAAGCAGCTCTGGAATGAAATTTACTGAACTGTTAGTCTGTGTACTAAATTTACACCCTGCCATCTCATTTAAACCTCACAGCAGCCCTACAAGCTCAGGGATTTATTATCATCTCCAGTTTACAGACAAGAAAACTGACTGAATAATTTCCTCAGGTTCTCAGAGCTACCAAGCAGTGAGGCAGGTTCAGAAAACTAAGTAGTTTAGCCCCACAACAGTTTTAACCATTCCCTGAGAGCTTGGCCATTTTTTGAATGTGGACATTCCCTTTGAATGGTGTAACTATGCAGAAGACAGCTGACTGTGTGTCTGTGCATATTAGGAATTTAGGGTCAAGCAGTATCAGACAGGGTCCCTGCCCTCTGGGAACCCAGGAGGCAAGACTTATATACAAAAGTATAAATATAGAGCATTGTGGTTCCCACGCATGGTAGATTTCAGAGGGAGGAGTGTCATGCAGCCGAGGGGACTGGTGTCAGCTAGGGCTTTACAGCAGTTTAAAAGTAATTTTTGAGCTTACTCAGCAGATGCAGGCTCCTCAGAAATGACATGACCTCTTTTGGCAGTTAGTTGCCAACATTTAAAAATTAGGAGAATTCAGCCCTGGCTGGTGTGGCTCAGTGGATTGAGTGCTGGCCTGCAAACCAAAGGGTCACTGGTTCAGTTCCCATCCGGGCACATGCCTGGGTTGTGGGCTGGGTCACCAGCGAGGGGTGTATGAGAGGCAATCACACATTGATGTTTCTCTCTCTCACTTTCTCCCTCCCTTCCCCTCTCCCTAAAATGAAATAAATCAAATCTTTAAAATAATAAACAAAGATTAGGAGAATTCACACTGAATTCTTGATTTCTGGTTTCCTTTTTTATAAAATGGAGGATCTGGTGACAGAGGGTGCACATTCCTGTGACCAGACAGTCTGCTGGCGGTGGAGCGTTTGCCACTCCTGAAGGGCCCCTTTGGGGGCTCAAAGGCTGTGACTTCAGTAGGGACAAAATGTAAGGCTTCATCACTATCTCGTAATGACGAGATGGCATTTGGGCGCTCAGAATGGAAAGGGAACATCTGCAAGACCAAGGCTGTGCCTTTTCTCAGGAGAGACTCTGAAGTTGGAGGTCAGGACTTTACCCTGCCCACTTTTTAATTACCTGGAGCCAAAGGGGCCCGTGGCCCACAGAGTGGCAGCTCTGCTCTCCTCTGACCCTTCCTGTCACCTTTCTGTAGTCCCCTCTGCTGTGGCTGGGATACTGAGAAGGGCTTTAACTAAAAGTTAGAGGTGAGATTCAGTGGTGAAACATGAGGCTGAAAAAGTCAGTAAAATCCTCTTTAAGGACTCTTCTTTAAAAGTAAGGTTTAAGCCTACTTCTCCCCTGACAGTCCGTATCACTTCAAGTCTTCAGTGCCAGGCCTGATAAATATTTAGAAAGTGTTCAGGTCAGACTATTTTGCACCAGGAGAGGACAAGGTGTCCTGAAGGATTTTTTTCATCCTTCGTCTCTAATATCTATGATCCCCTGAATCCTGCTAAGGACACACAGATCTCAGAGGCTATTCTCTGGCTGGTGTTTAGAGCTAGAAGAGAGAATGGAGCTGGGCTGAAGTAGTTTTTCCAGAAGACTGGACAGGAGAAAAGGAAGCCACCACCTGCTCAAGGAAGTGGAAAAGGAGCCTCTTGTGGGTTTGACCGTGTGAAAGGGAGATTTCTGAAGGAACTGGTGCAGAGCAAGGCCATACTTCTTTGTTGACAAATATTTAAGTACTTGCTGTGAGAACAACATATTCAGAGATGACTGGGGCGGCGCTGCTAAGGTACAAAGAACGTATTGCAGAGAGAGCAGTGCTGTTACGAAACAGGGGAATGATGGTGGAAGGCAGTGCAAGTCGGGCGTGTGTTCTCCTGGTGCCTAGGGCAGTGCTTTTCTTCTTTCTGGTTCTGGAATGTAGCTCTTTTTTTATGTCCTAATGAAAGGTTATGTTGATCCTAAATGTATAAGGAAAATTGATCAAGGTAGTGCAGGTAGGGGTGAAGCACGGAGGCCACCGCTGGAGGTCTGACAACTGGCCTCCCTCCAGTTCCCTGCTTCTGCTTTTAAGGCACCATCAGCAAAGGAGGGATCCTTGAAAGGCAGACAGGGAAACTCTGGGAAAGGATTGAACTGTGTGACACTGTTTTTATTTAAACCTTATAATAACCCTGTGGAGAGACCACAATTAACCTCCATTTTACAAATAAGGAAACTGAAAGGCGGAAAGGTTACCCAGCTCAATCAAATAATTCCTGCTTGCACATATGGAAGCTGGGATGTGAGCCCAGATCTCTGATTCTAGGTCCCTGCTTCCCCTGCCCCAGAGCACACACCAGTGTCCCACCCAGAGGAAACTGGTGAGGCTGAGGAAGGCCTTGAAGGCAGTGCGAGAGCTGAGCTGGGTCTAGGGAGTTCCTTCGGAATTTGAGTCCCTGCGGGGACTAGTAAGCACATTGTAGGTGGGAAGAACCACAGGAACAAAGGCTGGGTTGATAGGATGCATGAGGTTTGAAAGTACATTTGGACTGCTTTTGGGGGGGGGGGTTGCAGTGCAAGGTAACCTGGTAACCTTGTGCTCTGGCACCCAGGCCATCAGGATAGGACCATTGTGGAGTCTGAGCTGGGAGGAACCAAGAAGACAGCAGGGTGTGGGGCAGGTCTGCTGGTCATGGGGAACAGGAGGTGGGGGTGGAGGGTGAGACTGAGGTCAGGGCACCAGCGGAGGAAGGCTGTGCAACCCCAGCATGGCATGAGGGGCACACAGGCTGATTAGGATGGCTGGAGATGTGCCTTTCAAAGGCAGAGGCAGGATATGGTGAGGGAATGGCTGTGGAGGTGGGTGAAGTAGGGAGAGACAGAACAAATTCCAGAATCTGAATGGAGCAGATCTGTGGAAGATGGTGATAGGCTCATGTTGGTGATGGTGGTAATGATAACAGCAAATATTTACCTTGTATTTACTGGGTGCCAGGCACTAAGCTCTTAATTTTGCTACCTGACTTAATTCTCCCACAGTCCTCTGGAGCAGATACTGCTATTATCCCCATTTAACATGGGAGAAAACTGAGTACAGGCAGGGTTCGGAATTTGCCCAAGTTCTAACAGCTAATGCGTATTGGGGGCAGCACTCAAACCCAAACATTCTGCCCCAAATGTGTCCCCTGGACCACTGTAGTAAATTGCCTTTCATAGTAAATGAAGCAATGCTGATAAGAGACAGAGAAGACCTTTGCTAAATATTGATGTGGAAAACCAATTCTCTCAGCTTTTTTTAAGAATTTGCATCTGAGGATATATTTATTGATTTGAGAGAGCGAGGGAGGCAGGGAGGAGAGAGAGAGAGAGAGAGAGAGAGAGAGAGAGAGAGAGAGAGAGAGAGAGAGAGAAAGAGAAATATCCATGTGAGAGAGAGAAATATGGATTGGTTGTCTCCCATATGTGCCTCAACCAGGGATCGAACCCACAGTCTAGGTGTGTGCCCTGACCAGGGATTGAGCCCTTGACCTTTTAGTATATGGTACAACACTCCAACCAGCTGAGCCACCTGGCCAGGGAAATTCTCTCAATTTTGGTATGTTTACTTGTGTAAACCAGAATTACTCGTATAGTACTCCATGAGACATTTATAAAAGATATCATATATTGGTTTGAGAAATAGTGACTTAAAATTAATCAGGTTTCTATACTCCAGGACTTCACAGGCCTTTTTTAATGGGATAGTGTACCCTGAAAATTCCCAGAGGGAGACATACTAAACAGTGTTTTTGAAACTAATTTGAAAAAAACCTTACTCTTTTCTTTTCACACACACAAAAAATCCACTTGTGTTTTTCCAAACATGAGTTCTATGTGGGATATAATTTGGGAAACAATGGCATAGATATTTGGTGAATTTTGGACCAGAAATAGCACTACATGAAGTAAAAATTGACCATTTGGAAGTAAGCATATGCCTTAATTATGAGTGGAGGCCACTCCAGCTTTGCAGGAACCTCATTAGTCATCACTTGGACTTGGCTTTGTGCTCAGGCCCCTCTGCCCAGTCTCTGCATTTCTCCTGACAGGTGACTTCCTGGTGAGTCCATGTGTGACACACATGGCAGGTATCCTTTCTCTCCAGTAGGCAGTGGCTACACCTGTGAATAGCCTCAGCCCAATTAGTCTCAAAAATTTGACCTTCAGCTGCCATACTGAAGCAGTGGTCCTTGAGCCTGTTCAACCCATAATAATTTGATTTCTAATGACATTCCAAAGAGGACATACTCCAAATTCTCACACAGAAGGAAAACTTCGGGGCTTTCTGCCAAGTGTGGAGGTCAGCCACACTGTAGCTGGAGGGAACCAGGGAACAAAGAAAGATTCCCTAGTGGGTTTGCTGGGTGACATTGCTTCTGACTCCCTGCCAGTGGCCACCCATCTACTGGGTCTCCTACTGTGTTAGGGTGAGCCTATTAACCAGGGCGTCAAACCAACATGAGGCATCTTTGAAAGGACACAGTATGGCTCACTTTCTTCCTCATGCAAAAGTCATAAAGGATGAGCAGTCCCAGCCTAATAGTAAGAAGTGGTGCAAGGTAACCCAGCCTGGGAAATTTTGAGAGAATTGCAAACTCTATGCTCATATTCTAATCATCTAGCTGCAGCATCTAGCAAGAAGCTGTCCTTTCCACTCAAGATTGAGTAGTATTTCCTAGCCTTTCAAGTCCCCTTGACCTGTGGGTCTTATCAATGCAATAGACCCAGGGGAGGAATGGATCTAGGGTCTGCTGTATTTCATTGGCATCCATGGGTGTTCTTGATTTAAGGCATTAAAGAGAATGAAGGAGAATGTTTGAATCTGGGTGCCTGTCCAGACAGAATGTTCTGGGACCATTTGGGAACTATCTTTTCTGAGATAATTTGTGCTCCCCTTAACTCACTCTCAGGCTATCGGGGTTACCTTTTTGTTCTGACCTCTTCCATTAGTAATATACCACTGGCCAAAAATTAATTTCTAATGTGCCATTTCCTTAAGGCCCTAGAATTTCTTTGTAAGATGACAAAGAACTAATCAGCTTAATGAGGGAATGGTCTTCAAATATGTGAGGGTTTCTTTCTAATGCATCTCACAAGGAGTCTTTTTAATAAAGGATTGTGACACAGAGGGACAGTTATCATGGCAGCAAGATTTGCAGTCCTGTGCTAGGTCTCTGAGGAAGACATATTGAGGGCAATGTCCCCCGATGTTGCCATTTGGTAGATCAGCACCTGATCTTTCGTGTGTGGAAACTTCGCAGACCAACCTGTGGGACTAGGCACACTCATGGTGGTTCTGGTTAACATCCATAAAATTGACAATTATTTAAGCTTCAACATAAAACCCTTGCTCTTTTCTCTTTGCAAGTATAGAGGAAATGATTTATACAAGGACTCCCTTATTATGAAGGTGAGTGAAGATTAGGAGAGTTTCATGTTGGGTACAAAATAACATTGGACAGAATAGATAAGAAAAGAAAGAAAGCTCCATTGATTAAAAACAGGAATATTATTTTTCTACTTTCTTCTGAATCAAAGAAATTTTCAGATCTTGTTTTGACTTCCAAATTGTTACCCAGCTCTATCAAAGAGGGAAAGTACAGCATCCATGCTAATGACAATTTTTGCCCAGGCTGATGTAAGTCAAGGGTCTTTGACTCACACAGTGGAGACAGAGCAGATTGTAACTGAGGGAAAGGCTGTCTTTGCAAAAAACCAGTAGACTGCAATATTTACAGAACAAGCCATACATCTTTATGTAAAATCAGTTTGATCAAATTCAGTTTAAAAAAAAAAACAACAGGAAAACCACCAACACCACAATGTGTTAATTAATTTAAGCCTATTTAGGAATTTATTAAAAGAATTGACTGGTCACTTAATCTTCAATAATTTATTTAATTAAACTTTAAATATCTAGATAGAGAAATAGAGTTCTCTATCTGTAGATTTTTACATCAGTGTGTCTTTCTAGGTACGAACATCTCTAACAATTGTTTAACACATTCTCTGCTAGTGAAAAGCATTATCTCATTTAAGCTTCATAAAACATCATGAATGGAACAGTGCAAATTCTGGTGAAGTACAGACATTGGAGGCAGAAATCACCTAAACTGAATGGAAGAACTAGGGCTTGAACTCAGTTCTTCCTGATCACTCAGGCAGTGTGCGTGGCCGTTCTGCTGTGCTGCCTCCTTTTTTCCTTCTGTCACTTGGATATTGTGTGGGTGCAGAGCTCTTGCTGTTGAGTAATTTGTTCATTAGTCCTGGTTGTAGTAACAAACAACACCCAAATAAGCAGGCATTTGTTTTCTTGCTCACAAGTCTGTGGCTAGTCATGGCTCTGCTTGGCTGTGCTCTATATGTCTCCTGTTCCAAGATCCAGGCCCATAGAGAAGCCCCATGTGGGCCATGCTATTCTCACTGCAGAGAACAGAAATGCAAAAGGTTGAGTTAAGCCTTGCAATTGTGTCTATAGCTTCTGCTTGCGCATGTTTACTTCACATCTACTTACATTGTATCAGCCAGAAAGCCACATGGCCCCTCCTGAAGCTATGGTGAGAAGTCACAGGTAAAGTAAGGGTGTATAACCCTCTTAGAACAAGAACAAATAGCTGGGGGAAAAACTGTAACTTACCACAGTGAATTGGAGGTTAGGTTATAGAAGATTAGCCACTCTGTGACTCAGTGGTTGAGAAATGACTGGGAAGACATAGAAGTAACTTGCCCCTTAATTTGCGCCCACAGCCCCTGAAATTGAGGGGAAACTGGTCAATATTCTAATGCTATTGTAGACATAAAGTGGTTCCCACAAATCTGCAACTTCTAAAATGAATGAAATGAAGCATCAGTGTGGCAAAGGATTGGCTAGCCAACTATGGTTCACAGGGAGTGGCCCAAGCCTTTCCCCAGCAGGGCACAGGTGCCAGAGGAAAGAAAGCTGAGCTCTCCATGAGCTTTAAATTTGTATGTTAACAGCATGGACTCCCATAGAGTGCACATCAAGGAGCATGCAGATGCCTGGGTAAAGGGATAAGTGGTTAATTTACTCAGGTGAAGGTGGGGGAAGAAAAGATGGAGAGAAGCTTAAGGGCAGTAGCAGGAGGGGTTGAAAGGCGTCATTTGCTCTGCTCTGCATGGGTACAACACAAACTCCATCAGCTTTTAGCCACAAACTGAACCCAGGCTAGAAGTGAAACAATGATATCCTTTAAGCTCCCCCTGTACTATCCTGCTCTCTGGCAGGTCCTTTTGGTTTGGTTTTGCACAGTCCCCTTACTTCCTCCTACCTTAACTTGTCTCGATACAGGTTACTTCTGACCAGGATCCCCTCTTACCCTAATTCTCAAGCTTATTAAGGAAAATCTGTTCTGTAAAAACAGCCCCATGGCATGGGGCTTTGTCAGGGTGAGGACACTTAATGGCTGTGGCTGTGTCTGGGGACATGCAGGAGTGCGGGGTAGTGATAATAAGGGCTCAGGCCCCAGAGTCACAGAATCTGGCTTCTATTCTGGCTTAATTACTGCTTTGATTTGGGCAAGCTTCTTAACCTTTCTAAGTCAAAATGTCTTCATCTGTCACAAGGAGATAGTAATAGTCTAAATAGCTGCCCCAGCAATTCAATGAAATGATCTACATAAGACACTTAACAGAGTGCTACACACATGGTAAGAACTTAGTGATTATTATTGCTATCATTATGATCATCATCATCATCGCCACCACCATTATCAGAGATAACGAGGATGATAATTATATTAATAAAGTATCACTGATATTTCTTATTAGTAACATTAATGATTAACAATTATTGAATGTCTTCTCTGTGCCAGGCATGCTTCTGAGCTCTTTTCAAGCTCGTCTTCACAAGAACCTTAAGAGATAGGTAGGGTTATAAACCTGCCCCCCATTTTATAGATGAAGTAACTGAGGTTCATAATGGCTACTAGCTTGCCAGGGTTACATAATTAGGAAGAGATAGGGTAGGCCTTTCCATCCAGGTAAGCTGGTTGCAGATGCTCAACATTACACATTGTGCTTCTTGCAATAACACACAGTTGCATCTCACACCAGTTTTTCTCTGGGGCCAGAGTGACTGCACAGCTTGTAATGGTTGGACTCACATCCTGCTTCACCCTGTACAGCTGGGGAAAAGCAGACACACTGTTCTGAGCACCAGCCTTGAGTCCATATTGTGTATAAATCACCCAGCAAACAAATGACCCAATTAGGAAGGTTGGCCACTGTGTCTGATTGTAGCCTCCTATAGGGCTTAACTGTAAGTCTCTTTGAGGATCCGTGTAATTCCTTTGCTAATGGCCCCCCACAGAGGTCTGCCAGGGTGGCTGTCCATGTTGTGGTTGACCTGGTCCACAGATAATGAGGGCATTTATGTCTTCAGAATTATGATGTTGCATTTAGGATTTAGACTGTAGAAGAGTGGGGGAGTTGGAATAGTTTTATTATAATGATTAATTTTAGGCCTGTTTAACAAAACTGCACACTGCAAAATTCCAGAAATTTTTTAACAACTTTTGATTGCTTTCTGAGTTGCAGTGTAAGATTTGCAGCAAACAGTTTTTGACATGGCACTCTTCAGAGTCCCTGAACAAGGAACCAATTGTACACCTACTTAGCATTAACGATATCTCCAAATATCTGAAAATTCTTCAGTGGAAGTCATATATTTATTCCCAGCTTTTACTCCAAATAAAAAAAAATCCGTAGAATTTTTTCTTTTCACTTTGAAATGTGGATTATTTAATTGGTTGTCTAGACTTCTTCCAGTGGATTAGGTTCAAAAATAAATGTAGTTTAGTATTTGTGTTCACTGTGGCACTTTTGGTTAGTTTACCTATCTTAGTAGCTGATGTGGATCATAAAGGTAAGTGATGCTGTTCTGGGCAGTACCTGTCCTCCGTTTTAGTAGTGTGCACATACAGTCTGTTTCCCACTCACACAAACTATGTTGAGGGGCTGGTGGCTTTCCAGTGACATCTGGACATGCAGCCTCCAAGTCACTGAGGCAGAGAAAGAAAGAGCTGGAGGGCCAGGTGCTGGCTCTGAAATTCTCTGTCCCCTAATGTAGCATTTTTACTCCTAGCCCATTGGCCGGAACAGGTCAGAGTGGGACCCTTATCTTGAAGGGACTTGGAAATGCTATCAAGCAGATGGAGCAGTAATCCACTCCACTTTCCGGTGATAGTGAAGGCTATCAGACTGTGTGCACTCCAGGTGCTATCATGAAGGCAGCATCAGAGAAAGTGGGGGTGTGGACTCTCCTGGCTGAGTCTTGCATGTTTTCTCCTACATGTCTGATTTTAAAGTTTGAAAGCTCCCTGGTCTCTCATATCCTCCTGTTATTGCTGCAGAAACCCATGAACCCTGAGAATCCCAGGAGAAATAACACATTTAACCTCTGACTGCCTATGATCTTGAATTGTGAATATGAATCCTTTAGTTAGATCCACATAGATTCACAGCAAAGATAAATTGTGGGTGCTAGGATACTACAATGATATACCTTTAGTTATGCAGAGGTTGCCTCAACCCACTTTGAGTCCTTGTCCACAGTTGAAATTTATGTTATTAGTCCCATATTATTTAACCAAATTCCTGTGATTATTGTAATTAATCATCATCTATTTCTTGGTGTCTGGTGGGTATCATATAAATATATTCATATATATGTTTTATATATAACATAATTCTGCATGTTTATATATATATACACACACACATATAAAAAACATAATTCTGCATGTACTTTCATCTTTATTCTTTTTCTGATTGTTTCTTCAAAGGCATTGTGGTTAAACTAGAGAAACTTTGAAACACATAAGATTCTCTTTCTTTCTCAGAAGGTTTACTTACATAACTACAAGTGATTTCCTTGAGTAAGTTTGACTTGCTTCTTAACTAGATGACTTGGTGATACATACACACACACATACACACACACACACAAGGGTGGGCAAGAGTCAGTTTACAGTTGTGAGTACACAAAACACAGTTCATTCTTGTATTATTATTTACTAATTATTGTATCATTTTTCATAAGAACAATTGTAAGCCTGCTTTTGCCCACCCCAGTGTTTGTGCATATATATGTAATATTGTGTATGTGTATATGTATGCATATATACATACATATGTGTATATGTACACACATATATACATACACATATATACACCCATACATACATATATACCTATATATGTGTGTGTGTATATGTGTATATATGGGGTCTGTCTGGAAAGTCCAGCCATTGTTAATATAATGAGAACAATTTGTGCAACATCAATATAACCTGACAGCCAAGGAGAGTGGGCTGGAATGCGCATGTGTGAACAATGAAGATTTCACTGTACTAGTCAGTGGGGGTAGTAGATGCCAGTGAGTGAGCATGTGTACTGTGTGGCCATTGCATTCAAAGTTAATGAGCGAGTAGAGCAATGAATCTGCATCAAATTTTGCATTAACCTTGAACATCCCTCGGTGGAAACTATTCGGAGATTCAGAATGCCACAGATATGGGAAACTGGTGATTGGCAGCTTCACTATGACAACAGCACTGCTCATGTATCACGTCTCGTGCAGAGTTTTTGGTGAAACATCAAACCACCCAGGTGACTCAGCTCCCTTACAGCCCAGATTTGGCACCCAGAAACTCCTGGTGATTTTTTACCTTTGAAAAGGAAGGAATTTCAGACTGTCAATGAGATTCAGGAAAATACAGTGGAGTAGCGGATGGTGATTGGGAGAACTGTGAGGACCCAAGGTTCCTACTTTGAAGGGGACTGAAGCATCATTGTCCTATGTACAATGTTTCTTGTATCTTGTGTCTTCTTCAGTAAATGTCTTTATTTTTCATAATACATGGCTGGATACCTTCTGGACAGACCGTGTGTGTGTGTGTGTGTGTGTGTGTGTGTGTGTGTGTGTGTGTATTGTGTAAATCTCCATTGGTTTAAAAAAAAAAACAAATCTCCTTAAAAGTGAAAAACTTAATAAACTGCTTACTTTAAAAGAATCACACAGTGCTAGAGATTTTTTTCCCACCAGAAATCTACTTTAACCAAGGATATGGCATGTTTGAAATATTGTTTATTAATGAGGGGTGAGTTAATTTACTTGGCTCAAAGACTTAATGGAATTTGGCCCAAGAAGTTGGTCAAATGCTTGCTAATGTCTATGGGAACATGTCACATTTGTATGGGAACTTTGCATCTCTCTTTAAAAAAGATGGAAGCTTCAACAAACCAGACTTTATCATCTGCAGGCACATATACTCGGCAGGGATAGCTTTGCTTCAGAGTGTAAAGAAAGTTGTCAGTGACTAAGAGATGCATCAGATGTTCTTTGAGAGTTGTAGCAGAAAACCAGAATCATTGATTTCTTAGAAGTTACCGAAGCAGCACTATAACTTTGATTCTAGATATTCTTACTAATTAGGGTGCATGTCAAGGGGAAAATGTCTTAAATCCTGGAGGCAAAGAAAATGTAGTTGATTTCTTTTTCTTTGTTTCTTGTTTTTGATGATTATTTTAAAAAGCTATGAAGACAGAAAAAAGCATCACAGTCTGACAGTAGAGTTCAACAATGAAAATCAAATGATACAACTATTTCTTTGCCTTAAACGCCAAATAATCGGTTATGTCTCTACCTTGTTCACAGAGTTGAACACTTATGTTATTCCATGATGTCGCAGAGTACGTCTCTTCATTTTAATTCTAAGACAGGTCAGAAAGCACTCTTATGCAAGTCTCCTGAAAGGGAAGAGAGATGGATCTCTCAATGCTTCTTAATGTGGGTGTTGTTATTCATTTTAAGATGAGTAGTTTGGATCAAGTGTCAAGTTTTCAGAGACTAGTGGATTAGAACAATAAAAACTTAGATGGAACGGAAGGTAGAGAACAATCCAACACACACTTCTTTAAAGAAAGAGTTTAAATAATATATTATCTGTCTACTTCCTTGAGTTTGTGCGTATACCACCAAAATAGATGAAAATTGAATTTCAAGGAATTTAAAAACAATAATTTATTCCATAGTTGTTAACAGCCTTTGGCCTCAGACAAACATGAGTTTAAGTACTGGCCCCACCAACTCCCAGCTGAGTGAGACCTTGTCCTTTCAGTTCTCTGAGCTTGGGTTTCCCCCTCTATAAAACAGCTGGGAATGGTAACTATGGTATCCATGCCAGGGATTAAATGAGAAAGCACATGTAAAGCATTTCCTATAGTTTCTCTGAGGGTCATCATTCAGGTGAGTGTTAGTATTCGTACACATGTCACTGTCACCCAGAGAATGGCATTTGATGCCATGTTAACCACACCTTTTGGTGTCCTGTAGCACTAGCCTTTGTATCCAGGAGACAATCAGTAATTATTTGTTGATGTTCTGTCATCAAAATGTCTGTTATTTTTGCCATCACTGACTTTAGATGTCATTCTCTTGGGCTGTGTTATTCCAGTTGAACTCATCAGTTTGTCCATCATGGTTGAATAACTGGCTGGTACAGTGAAAAGAAAGCAGCCAAATTTGTTCTGTGACAGTAGTGCCTAGCTTTTGCCTATGGCATGGAGAATGATCACATCAGATGTTGACCTCAAGTAGCCCTGTACATGCACAGCCTTGGTGGGTGGGGTGTCATTTGTACTTTAAAATGCACTTTGCACAGCATGGAGTCGGACTCAAAAGCACTTAGTAAATATTGGTTTACTGGCTTCTTAATGACTGACATAGAAGGCATATTTGACAGACGAGTTTTTCCACAAAATATCACTACCCTTATTTGTGTGAAAGGATTTTGAAATCTATTGAATAACACACATAGAAAGAAAAGTACATAATTTCTGAAAGGACCCCTAACATTCAATAAGGTAGACTAATTATTTGCTAAGTGGAACTTCAGTGTACAGAAATAGTTTTGTTCCAAGGCTTGCAGTAGCTATTGAGCAAAGCTTTACTGGAGCCTTAAGGGGGATTTGGAAATGTGCAGGGATGTTTTTAATTGGTGCATTGATCATGGACTCCTGGTGAGTGGTGAGCAGGAGAGGGCATGCCAGACGCCCTGCAGCACAGATGGGGCTCACACTCTGAAAAACTGTCTCTGCTGACATGAGAGTTGACACACATTCTGAGTGTTGAGGCAGTGCTGGAGAGTCATATCCTCTGAGAAGCTAAGACTTAGTCAAAAACATGTTTACTAAATACTGTACTTTGCCATGTACAATGCGCTCCCGTGTATAATGCATACCCAAGTTTTTGGCCCAAACATCCAGGAAAAAAATCTTTCATTTTACTTTTTTAATTCAATTTTTTGTCTATTTATATTTAGAAGCAAAACTGATTATCATATCCCAGGGTGTTGATTTGCATAGAGATGTCATTATTGCCTTCTAGAGTTACACTTTTAACACACACGCATAAATAAAAAGATTAACAATAATTATATAGATATGGAACTAGTACTACCCATGCATAATGTGCATCTTTATTTTTCCCTCAAAATTTTGGGCAAAAATTGCACATTACACCTGGCAAAATATGGTACCTAGTGCATGCCTCATGCTAGGATACATCATTGAGTAGACAGAGATCCCTATCCCCATGGAACTTACATTCTAGAAACAGGCAACAAACCTGCTTATAAACATAGTAAATGAGTCCAGTATTTATTAGGTCAGGAGTTGATAAGTGTAATGGAAAGACAACAGTTTAAGGGGGGTGACTATTAATGACAAAGGGAGTTTATATTACAGTTTTAAAGTCGACTGGTCAGAGCACATGAGAATGATCAGGTGAAATATGGACACCTCTCATTCATTCTGGATATGGAAATATGCTGTAGGACTAAACTGGACATGGAACAAAAGGGTCCCTCCTTTGGAGGATGCTCAAAATTGTGACAGGATAGTGAAATGAGTTTTGGCTGTCAAGATTCTGCAAGAAAGCAGCCATAGGGACATTACTATTAATGATGAATGGATGGGTATAAAGTGGCCATATAAGTGGTCATTAAATATAATTAAACAATATTATGATTTCTTGTGAGTGGGTGCAGTTGCTGTATGAATTCAGACTGCTGGCTCTAGTTGAGGATGTTTTTAAAGCCTGGCCCAGGGCTGATTGGGAAAATGATTCTCTGGGCCCAGCAGAGTCTCAGACCCTTGACTTATGATGCCCTTTCTCCACTAAAGGCTTCAACAGAAGCCAGCAGTCCACTGTAGAATGAGACTTACTGATGCATAAAAGAACTTCTTTCAAAGCCTGATCTTGAAACTGTGCGCGTGTGTGCCTTAGACATAGGTTTATTCTTCTGCAGAACCAATGAATTAGATGAGGGAGCCTGAGTATTTCTCTGAGTGTTCAATACTCCAGGCTAGGATTCAAATTGATAATGGAGAAAACTTCATGGACAGATGTGGCCAATATTCTCTGCTTCTCTTCTCCTCTGAGGCCACAGATGTGAAGTAAAATGACCAAAGTTGCAAGAGGATTTATTTCTCCTGTGAACCACAGCACAACTCAACTGTCCCCCTAGAAATTTAAGTTGTCTATGATAATAAATGAAAGTGCCATTAGCATCCGCTGAGGCCCATAGGAAGTTGTTCTGCCAAAAGAAACATCTATAAAAAAAGCACACTCGAAAGGAAAATGAGATCTGAAATTAAAGATCAAACAAGTAGGGATGATCTTAATAGAAAATCCATCCAGAGAAGAAATATGAACTAAAGCAAACACAGTAATACAGTGCAGATGCACTACTGAAAGAGAACTAAGGCCTCTGCGTCAGCAGGAGGGACTCTCTTGAGGTGCTAGTTGGAAGGTAGCGGGAGGCCCCAGAGGGAGAACACAACATTTCAGACAGCAAACTCAACCAAACAAACAGAAGCTTTGTTTTGTTTTACCAAAACATACACAGCACTGAAGATTCCACAAGTTCTTTGAAAAACTCTTTGCAGAAGTAGCTAGAAAATTCTAATAGCAGATCTTCCCAAGGGAAAAATATGCAAAGGCTTAAGAAGACGCCCCAAGGAAATCAGTCCACTACAGTGGGAACGGGGAGAGGATGGATAGAAGGACTGAGGAAGGAGCTTTGAAAAACAGGGGAGCAAAAGGTCAGAGAAAAGTTAGAAGCTGGAAACTAGCATGGACCTTTAAACTACTGGTGCTTTATTGATGAAACACACTGACTCTTCCTAGTATTGACGTACTCACCATAGCTCGCTTCCTGTTCCCTTTAGCAAGTTACTACATGGGAAGTATCAACTTACCCACAAGCTAAGAATGCGAAGAAAAAAAGGTAATATAATATAGAATCCTCTAATTTTCAAACATGAATTTTGCTGCATGGTTATCTGAAAATTATCCAAGGGCCTATTGGTTCTAAGGCTGACCTGCCTTCTCTCGATAGTCAAACATATAATTATAACAGAGATGTATTGAATGTGCAGTATGAGGCATTATGCTAGACACCTAGCATACGCTGTTGCCTTCAGTGTATACCACAGCTCTCCAGGTGACAGCTAGCACGCGTCAGATACCCGGTACAAGGTCCCTGCTCCTCTGCTAGTGGTCAGTTTCTATACTCTGGCTCCATTCTTTCCTTTCCTCTTGAATTCCTTTCCTCTTTTTCTCTGTCTTCTTTGCTCCTTCTTCATTTCTCTCCAAATATACAGAGAAAGCAACTCCATCAAAAGTGAGAGAAAAAGGAGTGAGCTCTGATCTTGGCACTAGATGTTCTGTTCTTCAGGACATGGTGAAATATCAGCAGGGCTGGCTCAGTGGCTGCTGGGTGCTGGACGTTGGTAAGCCTTGCCTCATGGGCACTGTCAGAGCTGAACCAAAGAAGAACTCTGAGTGGCAAGAGTGGCTTCTGTCTGCTCTGTGGGAAAGTCACACCGTACTTCCCAGGGGGTGGGTGTCAGGAAACCATGTGAACAGTCAGAATTGCCATTGTCTCCGTGCAGAGGATGAGTGTCAGTGTTTTCCATGGACATCTCCAGAGGAAGCATGCAGGAAGCCCCTGGCCTCCCGAACATTCTCCAGGCCTCCTGAGCCCGGAACAGGCGCCCCCAAAGCTAACATCAGTTCCTCTGCTTCCACAGATATATTCATGTTTGCTTTCTCTCACCCTCTGACTACTACTTCTCAGGCTTATTTCTTTGCCAGCCCCTTCACTGATGGGGTTCCTCAGAGTTTCTTCCTCTGCCCACTTGCCTCTATGAATTCTGGGGCCAGGCCTGAGATGGTGGCCCTGAGCCTTTGTATTCAGTTCCAAGCTCACTGATGTTAGGCTCATGTTCCTAATTGCTTCTCGGACACCTTTCTCTGCACTTTGAAATCAGAAGGTCCATCAGTTGGATCCTAATCACCTTCCCATAAATATCTTCTTTCCTTTCGTGATCCTCATCTTGGTTAATGATAGGCACCCAAGCCCCCACTTGGAAAATATGAAACTGTTCACTCCTTTCTTTCCTCATACATTCAGTCAGCTAAAAAGCTCTGTAGATTCCATCTTATTGTTTCTCTCACCCTGCTCCTCTTTTCTCTTGCCCTGATTCAAGTTGCCCTCCACCGCATTCTAAATTGTCCTTCTTCCCACATTCTCCATATCACCACCAGGATCTTACTGAAGCAGAGATCTGCAAACACTTGGAAAGAACCAGTGGTAAATATTTTAGGCTATGTGGGCCATGAGGTCTCTGTAAACTACACAACTATGCTGTTATGTCATGTAAGCAGCCAAAGCAATATGTAAACAAATGAGCATCATTATCCTCTAATAAGACTTTATTTACAAAAACAGGTAGTGGTCTGGTTAGCTCTATGGGATGGCATTTGATCAACCCTCTTCTGAAGTATGAAAAGTCCCTTTCACCCACAGGTCAACAACTGTTTTTTTTTTGCCTAGAGTACCTTATCTTACTTAGTCCTGGCTGTGGGTCCGAATCACCAGTAGCAGACTGAGGCCAGGAACATGTTCATATTATTAAAGGTGATTCAACTTAACAGGTCTGAGAACCAATCACCTATAAAGCTGTGCTTCCAATACATTAGTGGCCTTATATAAGAATCACCCAGAAAACTTATCTAAAAAAAAAAAAAGAAAAAAATAAAATAAAGTTTCTGAGCTGCACTCCTAGAGATCCAGTAGGCTCTACAGGGACACCTAGCAATTAACACTTGAACAGCCATCCTGGATGATTCTGAAAAGCTTATCCAAGGACCATACTCTGAGAAACACTGACAAAGTGTATACAATTAAAGCACATTAGCCTGGCAAATATAACGTTCTTCATCATCCAGTCCTACCCCACGACGGGGCCAGCCTCTCTCTCCAGCCAGTTGACCCAGGGGCCTCACACTCACCATCCACTAGGTTGTGTGTGCCATTCTCTGAGCCTCTGTGCATGCTCTGTGTCCGCACACAAGCCTCATGTGCTCGGAGAGTCCTGCCTTCCCTTCTCCAGCTGGAGTAATTTTACTTATTTTTCTCTGGCCCTATTCTAATATTGCTTCTTCTAGGAATTTCTTTGCTCTATGGAACTAACACTGGAATGGAGGAAAGAGACACTAAGTAAAATAAGTAAAAGATAAGGCACATCAGATAGCCTGTGGAGGTAAAGGGAGAAAAACAAAACAGGAAATGAGGGCTGGGAACTCAGAGGAAGGTTTAAGGGAGTGGGTGGGAATTGCTCTGGGATCGTCCTGATCCAGACTTGCCTGAAGCAGTCTACATTGTTCCTGCATTTGCCTTTCTCTGCTTTCCCCACTGTCTGGTCATCCCCTGGATCTTTAGGGTCTTTTCCAAGCACGGAAGACCCCGTGTCATCTACACATTGGTAACTTTTCTTTGTGCTGATGTTCGGGCCGAGTATTGCCAAATGTGATTTTCTTCCAAGAGAAGTTAAGAAGACTGTATTTTTCTGCAAAGTCTCTAGACTTTGAAATGCTGGTAACTAACTCCATTAAGATACATTTGTAGGCTCCACAGTCCACCAGTCATTGACCTTCAGGTTAGAGTGGGTTGGTTCTGACGATTCCTGTGAAATCTGTATAGTTGTGAGTATGGCGGCACTTGGATAACAGGGGATGTTGGTATGTTACATATTTGACATTAAATATGTGTTTATTGAATTAAGTCATTCATACTGCAGTATGAGAAGCTTGACCTCAAGACTGAGGGACTGTGGCCTGAACAAGTTGACCACTTCACTCACCTCCTGCCCCCACCTTACGGATGAAGGGATGTTGGCCCAAAGAGGATAGTGACTTGTCTAAGACAACCTAGACATTAGTGACAGCATCGGACTAAAATCCAATTCAGTGTTGTCTTCTTCCTACTCCCCCTGCCTGGTGTATAGTTTGGTTATAAATTGTTGAAAATGGAACCTAGGTTTTCAGAAAATTAGCAAGCAAAGTATATATCCATCAAGAAGAGGAATGGGAAAATAAATTACAAAGCATCTGTTCTATGGTATGATTTCATTAATGTAACAACAGCAGCAACAAAAATGAGACATATGACTGTGTACCTGGATATGTGCAAATATACAGAAACATGTCCTAAAGAACATGAGCCAATCTGCTGATACTGTTACCTCTCGGGAGGGGACCAGTACTGCAGCAGGGAGGTCAATGGGCGTTACAATCCTGTCTCTATTTTGAGGCTTTACTATATAAATAAACTAGTTTGTGTCAATTAAATTATTTTTAGTAAGATAGAGTTGGCATGTTACATGATATTAGTTTCAGGTGTACAACATAAAAAGTAATTTTTTAAGAAAAGAAAAACAATGAAGTAGCACTGGTAACAGTCTTCACAACGCAATGAAATCCAAGCACATTGTCTCACATAAAGTGACAGATACACTATGGTGAGTCTAAGATAAGGAAATTCTGGGACATAATGTGGTCTAAACCAGGCAAGAACCTAGAAAAATCACTGTGGCATTTGGTTTGTGTTACAGAAAAGACTGGCAAATAACTTCAGAGCGTAATTAACTGGGAGCAGGAGACGTGAGGCGGCTAGCAGCCTTCGCCAGTCCACAGCCTGCAGGAAGAGAAGGGGCCCTCTGCTAACCCAGCAGGCCAGATTGTTAACACAAGTTGTATCTGATAGAAGATCTATGTTTAAACTATAAGATCCAACAGGAAAAAAGAAACATAGCATATGGGACTGTTTCTACAGCACTTCAAATCAACAGAGACAATATTTTTAAAATAACCAGGAGAATTCTCCAGGATGTTTATCTATGTTCTCTGCATTGCCATTTTTACCAACTCTGACACAAGTGAGTTATTAAAAAAAATAAGCCCAGGGCTGCTCTCACATAGGTGCTGGTGAGGTGTCTAAGCTTCTTCCATCAGGACTTGCTTGCTGGGAGGGAAAGCGGTCCTGTGTGGCAACCCCTAGGGAGACGCAGCTGCCCCATGTCTGCCCAGGAGACCAGCACTGCTACAGGAGAAGGGGGACGAGCAGACCTTACAACATAATTTCTTGTGTCCATAGGTGCCAGAAGTCTGCCCAATCTCCTGGGACAGTTAGTAAATATTACTCCCAGTGATGTCTGTGGTGCTCACATACACAGATCTGTTGTCTTTCATAGCAGACCGTACTTGTTATAAAGGAGTACCAGGCTGAACTGAACTGGGAACGTTCTGAATGGCAAACATCCTCCCCTACTTCTCCCCCACACGCCCACAAAAAAAAAATTTACTTTTGAGATTGAAGAAAACCCTGAGAAGATCAAATTTCTTCCTCCTGGCTATTTAGTTATGCCTTTACTGTGAGTGCCTTCTGGCACTAAGGAGACAAAAATGCCACCCTCTTCCTTTGACTCTGGCAAGGGAAGCTGCTATTTGGCAGCCACCATCCTAGGTAGTGGTGCCTTGCACATCGGGGCGGGGGTGGGCACTGAGATAACCCCACTTAGGAGCAGACAGCCTCCTGTGTTTATGTCCTGGAACTGGGCACGTGCTCTGTTCCAGGGGAGGCCCAAGCCAAATTGCGAGCCTGCAGCACTCACACATGGGAGTGAGGGTTAGCTTCTCCATAATGAATATTCTTGTTCCCAAAGCAGGACAAAGAGTGGGAGATGGTTATTCTGCTTTGAAGTTTTCTGTCTGCCTCTTTGGAGTGGATCAAAGGCCTCTTTCCTTTATTTCCTTTCCAGAATTCGTATAAGCTCTAATACAATGCCCTCCTCTCAGTATGTCTCCTCTTGTATCACAAATCTCCTTACACTCAGCTCGGAATCATAAGGTGCAGGTGTCCACACTCCTCTTTTTCCCTCCCGCCCCTCCCTCTCCTTTTCGGGTTTGTAGGCTCAGAAGCTCTCAGCCTGAGCTTAGAGAAAATAGATCCAGGCTCTGAAGTGCTCCACAGCCTCATTTCTTGCTGGTGAAACAAGGTCTATTAGAGTTTTCTTTGTTTTTTTCTTTTTTTTTTTTTTCCTTTTTAAGAAAGAGGAGTTTGTATTGGAGAGGAAACTGTTGTGAATAAAACCAATGAAACCAGCATCACAAGTTGCTTTGGAAGCTGACATGAATATGAAACAAAGGTTTTAGTACCCTTCGCAGGCTGGCTATGATTTCTAGGACTGCGCCTATTGCAGCTTCTACCGTATGACCTAATGCCATCAGAGCTGCAGTGCAGGAAACCACGCTGAAAATACTCTTCTAGGGCAATGCCCATCCCCACACCTGTCCAGAGGGCACTACACAGAGCAGGGGCCAGTCTCATGGGCCTCCAGGGTCTGTTGCCAGCTGATTTCCCCAGATCTCACACACAGACCCTCTGGGGTAGCAAACCTGCAAAATACGTACACTCCCAACACACAACAAACATTTGAGGTAAATTAAAACCTTAAAGCCATAAGGCAACTAGGCTTCGGTAAACAGGATCTTATAGATGGTGATTTAGACAACTGAATGCAAAAACACCATCTGCTAAACCTCAGATCACCGATGATGCTGGGGTCTGCAGAGCCCAGGCTGAACGTGGAGCTCTCTGCATCTACTTCAGCCTGGTGTCTGGGAATCTCCTCTGAACAAAGGGTCACTCCTGCCCATTGCCTGGGAGTCCACTCTAGTTTTTGCATAGGTGCTATTCAAGACACTCTCTGTCCCACCTTGCTTTTCTCACTTCAATTTCTGTCATCCCTTTTAGGATACACTGATTTTCTAAAGATCTCCAGAGCATTTATGCAGCAAACATCTGAGCTCAAGACAATGTCAGTTCTTGAATGGGATGTAAATGAGAATAAGGAGTGATCCTCCTGGTAGGATGGGAACAGTGGATTGAGAGAGGAGATAAGAAAAGAGTGAAGAGAGCAAAGTTGACAAGTTAACAGGGTACAGAGACTATGAAACACGTTTTTCTTACAGCATGTGTTTGTTCAGCACTCTGTTATCTGTGCTCCCACCTCCCAGCGTGAGTTAGTACCTGCCATTCCTGCTCCCCTGGCATGTATTACATCGAAAACAACGTGCACATAGGTCATCCCACGTGGCTCAGCTTTGCTCCCACTGGTAATATGTGAGCATGACTCTAGGATTCTTGGTACAGTTTTCCCAGGACATCAGAGCATCTTATGGAATGTTCCATCCTCCCTTTCAAATCACACCATGAAAGGAAATCAACAGCATTATAAACATTGTGAATGCTGCTGCTGCTGTTGTTTAAACTTTGGATAAAAGCAAAAAGACTATATCAAATAAGCAAAAATCAGAGTGAAGATGATAAACTGATAATAACAAAAAAAGGGTTTACTGTGTGCCAGGTATTGCAATCATGCCTTTGCATGCATAATTTCATGTCATCACCCAGCAAGCCTGGGAGCTAGGGATCACTGTCCCCATTTCACACATACGGAAACGGAGGCACTGCAGGATTAGCTGACTTGACCAAAGTCTCACAGTTGTTCATTTTGCAGCCAAGCCTTTGCTGTCACTCTCTATGAAGCAGGGCCCACAAACAGTCCAACAACAGGCCTTTGCACTTTTTCTTTTGCAAAGACAAGCCAACTGGTGGGCGGGTTCACCACCATGAGAACAGCTGGAAATGGTCCACTGTTTTGTGTTCCTTTTTGAGAGATGGCATACTTTTTCTTGGAGCCCACTTTTTTTAGTATTTCTGTTTGGCTCAGGCTTTGTTTCTATGAGACCACATTCCCTTTCCTTCCACAATGGCCTGGACTGCATCCAACCAAAGCTGAAGTTAAACAAACCAACCAGAAAGAGAGCTCGTCCCCAGGCAGTCAGCAAGGCATGCACCGTAGCCACACATGGTAACTGTCCAATAACTCGCATCTAGTTTTATTAATCATCCTGCTGTAAGCTCAGGAGCAACAGCACACACTTATGATTATTAAGGAACTTGTTCTTTCATTCTAGGAAGTGATGATCTTAGCTGTTTTTCATATTTATTCCCCTACCACCATGGTAGCTGTGGTGAGACCTTGATGACAAAGAGAGTCAGCAAAGAGAACTAAAAAAGGTGATTTCCAGTAAAAGAAAGTCCGAAGGGAAACGGGCTCTAGATTAGGACCTCCATGAGGAATGGACTGCGTCCCCAAGCTTCCAGCAAATGTCAGGTACCTTATAAGAATTGAATGGATAGGTGGGAGGGGATATTATTTTTAGTGTCCGTGCAACCTGGGAAACAATAGGGCCAGTTTGGGAGTAGGAGGTAGACATTTAGTTGACCCTCCACCCCTATTTGTAGAGGGTCCCAAATTTTGGCTTACGATATTATTTCCAAATGAGTCATCATGTTTTATGTGTGCTAAAGCATTAACTTGTTAAATGCACATGTTCATAAAATACAACAGAAATTTAAGCTTTGTCCTGACATTTGTTCTTTAAAAAAAAAAAAAAAAAATCAGCAGCCTCAAAAATCACCGAAGGGAAGACCTCTCTGGACCTCTGAGGCCCATCTTTCAGTCATCTCAGACTGCGACTGTGTGTGCGCTGACATCCGGGCCAGGGCCAGGCTGGCGGCCATCATTTATTGCTTCCAGACTTTTGGAAGCTTCTGACAAGCTTGTCTGAAATACACAGCAGACATGGAACCTTCTCCAACCAGCCTGAGGTTCTATCTCAGTTTCACTCAGAAGCTGTGAATCCTTACTTGAAATAACAACAGCACATATTTTCTTTGCTCCAATCTCCTTGTTTAATTTTCAAAGGATAACAGATTTCCCGTCCCTAAATAATTCTCTGTGCTCAGTGTAGTGTGGGAGAGAGTGTGTGTTTATGGATGTGACAGTGTATGAATATGTATACATATATACACACATATGTACATTATAAACTTTATTTTGCATAGAGGGAGGTCACTGAGATAAATCTGTTCTCTTTTAGGATTCCCAGTCAGAGAGACAGCTCTGATTTTGATCATTCATGAGCACAACAGCCCACCAATTTGGTGTATCCTAGCATCCAACACCCTGCTCCTATCGTAAAAACACAACTCAATTTTTTAACTCTTGTACCTCAGTTACCCTCTCCACGGCCCAACCATATGCCACACTGGAACTTACCCAACTGTTTGTTAAACAGCATATATTCCAGGCAATGCACCAGGAGCCTGGAATAGCGTGCAAGGCATCTATGGGTCATTGCCCTCTGGCATTTACATTTTCATGGAGACAACAGCTGTATCCCTTCCCCACAAGAACCATCCTAGGATATAAAAATATCTATGGTATTACAAAAGGATCAACCAAAATCTTGCCTCGTATAAAATTCTTGAAATCCCTTCCAGTTTATTCTTAATTCTTTGAGCTCTGAAATCAACCTTCCTGTTCCAAAGAGTACCTCCAAATCCTTCCTCTATCCTCTCTCAAATATCCATGATTTTGATTCCAGATTTATTTCTAACTAAGGTTTCCAAGAATGATTCTCTCTTCAGGCATTGCACTTTCTGGGAGCAGGCTGATTCACCTTCTTAAGTTGGCAGGGAAGCACGTGCAGGTAAATCTTCATGCAAATCTTATCGAGAGCCAGAAGGCACACATTCCAGCATGTGCCTATGCAGCCAGGACCACGGGCCTGAGGCGTGGAGCTGCTCTATCAGAAATGGGCAGCGAGCTCAATGTTGTGAAATGCTTATCAGCCTAGGGAGTGAGGTGCTCAAAGACAATTACCAACTAAACATTTCATTAATGAAATAATGATTAATTGTAATTATTAATTAAAATGCAGGATTATGCTGTTGGTTTTGAGCATTAACAGGAGTAATGACATTACCATTTTTAATGGAATTCTAGAAACAAAAATTATAACAACTCATGGAAAAGATATGTGATTAAGAGTTATTGTTAAACCCAGGGGCATGGAGTTTTCCCTGCCGGTGAACTTAAGTAAGTTTAATGTGGTGTAATTTAATTGCTAAGCGTAGTTCTTGGTGGGAGGAGGTACCAGGTTTATGCTTTAAAGAACAAAAGGAAGAAAGTAAATAGCTATGAGTAATGATTGGCTACTAGCAGAAAGAAAAAAGAGCATTTAGCTGTCTTTTGCATAATATTTGAAATAGAGGCATCCTGTCTGGTTGTAAATTTTATTTAATTAATGCTGAGAGGATTAACAACACGCAGCCGTGCAGGCAGTACAGGCAGGGAATATGGTGCTGTCGCGTGCATCAGGAGAGTGAATTTCCATAGGAAGAACGTCTTGGTTGAATAATTAATGCAGGAGCGTTTTCATAAATGTCAAATTCCCACAGGAAGCAGGAACTTGACCCTCAGTAATAAACCATTTAGGATTCATTAAATATAAGCATCGTTCTTAAACTGTTTGCCATGGCACGTGAGCTCATCCATAATGCACTATGCTGGCCTGTGCTGCAGTGTGAGAATTCCAACACTTGGCATTTGGGTGGCTGGAATTACCAAGTGTCTGCTGCTGCCAGCGAGGCTCAGTGCTAGCCCCTCCAGGTGAGCTGTCACTTCTCTTTAATTGTTACAAGGCCGAGATCATCCCTGGTATCAGTCAAGAAAGCTCATGTTTGGCTCGTTCTTAGTAAATACTGTATAAGGAGAGCCTCTGGTCCTGTTTAGACCTTCTAAATCAAGGCTCTTCAATCTCAGCAGTGTCAACCTTTGGGGCCAGGTAACTCTTTGTTGTTGGGTTTCTCCTGTGCAACATTGAATGTTTTTTAGCAGAATCCCTGGCCTCCACCCAGTAGATGCCAGTAGAAACCCGCCCCCCCCCCCATGCCGGTTTTGTAACAATCAGCAGTGTATGTAGACTTTGCCAAATGTCCCCCGGGAGCAAGATTGCCCTAGTTGAGAACCACTGTTTATGGAACGCACTGGAGTGCTTCCTGCAACAGGGACCCATCAGTGGGAGACAAGGCTCCTGCTGAATGGGGCCGGGGAACCCACAGTCCCTGGTCACCTTCACTACCACCGCCATCCACAGGACCAAGTGTGTCTTTGTTCTTAAATAACATTGACTACCCCTTATGGATCCAAATGTGTAGTTATCACAGCCACAGTCATTGTGCCATTAAAATGAGAACCATTCACTCCAGGGACTCCGGCTGCCTTCTAATCCCCTTCATGCAGAAATGACTTTCCTTTCCCTTATGCATCAAGATGACTGGTGCTGTGAGCAACCCTCACTATTGTTCCGGACTTATAAGGAATCTAGTGAATCACCAAACTATTTTCTTTTTCTTTTTTTTCCTCTGAGATTAACATTGGCAGGGTGGACCAGGATGAGGGGTGCAAAGCGGGTGGCAAATGAGCTCATTCATGGAAGATTTTTCTCAAACTGTCTTTAAAGTCTGAAAACAAATCACAGAGGCTTTTTTAAAAAAATAAAATGTAGATTTGATTTTTGATTTTAAAAAACACACTTTTAAATCTGTCTGGGCAGCCAGGATGCCCACATGCTGACACAGAAACAGGAAGCGATTTGGAGAGTCACTTTGTCTTCATAAAAGCAGAAACTAACTTAACTAATGATTTTTCTCATCTTCGATTTTGATTTGAACCAAAATGAGCAGTTATTTTGTGACACCCACAACCATCACCTCAGCAACATTCTGTTCAAATAAAGAGGATGTGATGTGTTCAGTGTAGACACAGTATCCCTGGGTGATATTCATGAAGAAGAACATGCAGGAGGAGTCCAAGTGACAGAATGACAGGAAACAACCCGTTTTGCATGGAAATGCTGAGTTGGACCAGTTACTGCAGATCCAGAGGGTTCTGATTATACCTGGGGACAACAATCCCACTTTTGCCCGTGGAGAACTCTGGCTTGAGAGCAGGCCATTGTAAGCAATGGTTTCTTTCCAGTATTCCACTTTGAAAAGACATGATTTAAATTAACCAACCAAAGGCAGTTCAGAAATCAGGACTAGCAAGTAAAAAGTCTGCTTGGCTCAGAACCTGAGTAAGTCTTATTAATTCAGAGAGTAGAAAGCTTACATGTGCTAATTACCAAAACTACTAATTAGTTTTAATTATAAGCTTGGAAGGAAGATGAAGTGCACCGCATTTGATGGTGCTGTTGACCTTTTCAGGGTACTTTGGGGGGTGAGGGTGGAGAAGCAGAAAGGAGGTGTTATAAAATTCATCAGAGAGCAATTAATTTAGGCCTTCTGATGAATATGCTATAAATTAACACATTGGTGCATATAAGAACATAAAGGCACTTTCATAGAGCCTTACTATTGTCAACTCAGAGTGCAGAATGTCCCAGCCAGTCAAGAAAATACCCTCATTTTGTAAGCTATTTCTTATTTTGTCACCACTGTAAAACAAGGAGCAGGCTGGGTACAGCCAGATGGATGCTCTCTTAAGTAATTACAAATAAAAAAAGAGGGCTGGCTTTGAGTGACTTTGGAGGGTCACTGTGAGTAGCTGCCTTTGTAGATGTTTGATGAGATGCTCAGAAACCTGTCCCATGTCTGGATATACTGTGCCCATCAACCTCTCACCTCAGTCATTTTTGTCACTATCTCTGAGCTCTGGCAGCCAGAAATCACTCCTTTGATGTGGCTGGGATCCTCTATGTTGTTTTTCTTGTGACAAGGCAGCTCTGTACCCACTACTCCATTAACACAAATGATGTTGGCTTGCTGGGATCACCAGCTCAGCATTTCACGCCCCAGACGAATGGAACCCTTCTCTGGCAACAGGAGCTTTCTCACAAACATGGGCCAGTGCCCAAAGCAGCCTAGCATCTGTTCGTCTTGGTACAATTTGTAAACCCTGATCAGGTCCATTATCCTGCATATTTAGAGATGCTTTGGTTTGGCCCTAGTCTTTCAAAAGTGATGTGTCTCTTAATAACCACCAGAGGGATCCCATATAATGTGATAGAAATGATCATCAACATGGAGGGATTACAGCGCAGACAGTGTGTGCTTGCCTCTGAGGACCTGGGCCTCTCTCTGGAAAATGCGAAGGGGGAACAAAGGCTGAGCAGTGAGGGAGAAACTTAAAAGAAGAGATCCCCAAGGAGGCAGAGCCAGATTCAAAGACAAAGGGATCTGAGGGTCACTCTTTCTCTTCATCTGGAAACAAACAGAACAGCCAGACAAATAAATAAAACAAATCTTTATCAATAGAAAGAAGCACTTTTTAAGTCAGTGGAATTGGACAGTACTTGTTTCTGAACGTGTGTTCAGAAGTTGAACTTCAAATATAATAGGATTTCATTTTAAGGACTAAAGTGGTTGTCATTTTTTAAATATGTTTGTACAACTTACAAAAGAGGAAGTCAGGAGGGCTCTGGACGTTTGCAAGGCCTACTGTATTTTGATTTATTTAGATAATGCTGCAGTCAGGGAAAATGATATAAAGTGTTAACACTCTACAAATACATTGGATTTAAGAGAGTAAACACTTTATAAAGATAAAAATAAAAAACAAAAACAGAGAAATGTTTTTCTCCCAGTCTGGAGGCCAGAAGTCCTAAATCCAGGTGTCCACAGGGCCCTGCTCCCTCTGAAGGCCCTTTCTTCTTCGTAGTTTCTGATGGTTGGTGGCAGGCCGCCTTCGGTATTCTTTGGGCCATAGCTTCATCACTCCAGTTTCTGACTCTGTCTTTGTATGTCTGCTTCCATCTGTGGGTGTCTGTGTATCTCCAATCACCCTCTCTTTACAAGGACATCCATCAGTCATTGGATTCAGGGCCTGCCCAATCCAGCATGGCCTCATCTTAACGAATTATATCTCCAAAGACCCTATTTCCAAATAAAGTTGCATTCTGATGTTTTGCATAGACACAAATTTTTGGAGGTCACTATTCAGCCCAGTATATGTTCTTTAACTGTATTTTTTAAAAGAACTTCCAACTTTTGTTCCTAGACACATAGCGGGGCTGATATTGTTCTAACATGATCTCCAGGTCATGGATGACATCTTTTATTACCACCTGGAAAATGATACTTCTGTGATCCCCCTCCATCCCCCTCTGCTTTTCTAAATCCAGCCTCTTAGGCACAATGCCCTTCCTCCTGGCTGCTGTGAGGCTTGTGTCAGAATGGCGATAGTTGCTTCTGTGTGTGAGTGTGTGTTGGGCAGAGGACCAGAAGACAGTGTCTCTGTCCTATAGCTCCTTGGTGGCTAATTTTATTGCCACCAACTGTCAGGTTCTATAGAACATTCCTGAGCTTATCAGTCCAAATCAGTGTAGTTAAACTCAGGCGATCCTTGGTTATCCCTGTTCTTAATACATGCCTGGCTGCACTAACAGAAAACTGGAAGTCCAGCTCAGCTCAGCAGAAAGCTGAATACTCAGGTCAAATACACTCCAAGGAGAAGAAGATTGTCCATGGTGTGTCAGGCAAGTTGGTAAACAAGTGGCAGCAGAACAGAAGGTGGGGGAAGAATGGTAAGAGAGGCACACAGCAGGAGGAGTGGGCGGCAGTTCATGATCCACCAGACAGTGACCACGGCAGCAGAGCTGGGGGGTGAGGAGGAAGCTCATCCCAGGAGGCCTGTCAGAGAAGCCCTGACCAGCCATCCTCTCTGGCTCCATTCCTCTGCCAGAGCTCCCACCGCTTAAAGTTCTAACCTTGGTCCGAACTCAAGTATCAGGCAACTCACCCCCTCCCCCGCCATGTTTCATAGCCCATGGTTCCACAGTTCCTAATGTGTTATAAAAATATCTGCTTCCCCAGACACTAAAGATCACTTATTGTCTGATTCCATTTATATGAGTCACCAATCATAGGTAAATCAATAGAGACAGGAATCTGGTGAGTGGTCGTGGGGACTGGACGGAAGCAGGCAATGGGGAATTATTACAGAATGAGTACAGGGTTTACCTTTGGGATAAGGAAAATGTTCTGGAACTGGGTAGTGGTTATCATTGTGCAACATTGTGAAGCTACTAAATGCCACTGAATTACATGTTAAAATGTTTAAAATGGTAAATTATGTGTATTTCACCACAATTTTTAATAATCTGCTTCCTTCTGGTCTTCCTGTTGCATAAGACCACACTGGAATCTGATCCCTCTTCCATGGGGACACCTTCTTAATGTTTTTTTTTTTTCCTGCATCTGTAGGCATCATCATGCCCCTGTGTCTCTACTTTTCCAGACTGATCACCCCTCAGTTGTTTGTTTTTGTGGTCCCTTATCCAGGGTAGGGTCCTTTTTTTCTGTTGCTGTTTTGAAGTCTCGGTGCTACCGGGGTAAACCGCTGCTGTGTCAGCCAGCATAGGCGATGGTGGCATAGTCACCTACTTTGGCCTTAGGAGGTCTGGCTCCTAGCCCGGGCCCTGACTTAAACTCACTGTGCAGCCTTAAAATGGCCATTCAACCTCTCTGGGCTTCAGTTTCTTTATCTATAAAATGAAAGGCAAGAGGACTTCCAAAGTCTTTTCTAACTCTCAAACTTAATGCCCCAACTCCTTGCTCCTGACCTTATTCCAGTTATTGGAACCCAAGGATGAATTCCTGTTCCGTATTGATGCTGAACTACTGATTCCCTGACCTGAAAGTGAACTAAGTTGCTACATCTTTCTCACGAAGTGTTTAGCTGTGTCTCCCCATAGCCACCCCACCCCAAATGTATGACATTGAATTTGGCAGGTCAAATGAAAGATTCACTGGGCTTCTGATAAAACCCTATCCAATTAGCTATAGGAAAACATTCCAAAATATAATTTTAGATGTTCTTTGCAGTATCTAACCTATATGTATTCTTCCTATTTCATTGTGATACAGAAATCTAGGTGTGTCCTCAAGCAAGACCCTGAATAGAGTTTTGGATGGGAGAGGATCCAAGTCAGAGCCACTGAGAGCCCAGCAAGGCCTTCTCTCTGACGTTTTCTCTGTTACCTGGAAGTTTGGCACTGGCCCTGTTTATCATCATTCTGTTTCTAAAACTGTCAGAATTGAGACTAGACTAACTTTCTGAGGGCTTTTCCCTTTCTTTTTCTTGAGATGGGGAGTACACTTGTGTTTTTGATGGTTTGCCTTTGATTTTGTTGTTGTCATTGCTGTTTCTCCAGTGATGATTCGGTTCAAGTCATTAGGAGGATAGCTGCAAGTTCCATAGCCACATCTGTCTGTGCCACTTGGGGACATGTATCATTTGTCCATCTTCAATAACTTATTTGAGGCAACAGTGACTGTGCATGATGGGAGAGAAGCAAGTGGGTAAAAGTAACACTGGATGGACATGCTCCTAGGGATCTAGAAGCTCCACATTAAAGGTTTTGATGTAGCCATGACCTGTCTGACTGTGCAGTAGTTTGGAGAACTGGAAAGAACATACAACTTGGAGGTCTAAGAACTGGGTTCATTTTCCTCCATGTACCAGCTCTGTGGCCATAGCCAGATTTTTGACTCTCTGTGCCTCGGGTACCTTATTTGTAAAACGGGGATTCTTTGAAGGCTTAAATGTGTTCTGAGCATGATATGTAGTATAGTACTCTTCAAATATTACTTCCCTTCCCACTCTTCTTTAGTAGATTTTAAGGATCCTGTGAGATAATCTCCATGAAGATGAATAATATAAAACCTAGGGTATTGAGTGTATTATCGCGCAAGAGGAGAAGAGGGTAGTCATTTTTAGGCCTCTTTATAAGCTCCTGATATCCCCTGGAATAAAAGCAAGAACCTCTTTTTTTCATAGACAAGAATCTTTCCCCTCCTCATCTCTTTTTCCTCTTTATCCTCCCCTTTTCCTCTTCATCCAACCCTCCCACCTCCCATTTATATGTTGTGTCAAGGAGAAAAAGTAGAGAGAAGGCTGGAATTAATGCATGGAGGGGTGGGGGCAGTGAGAGGGGTGGGGCATGTATGGTATAAGTACAGGATATTTCAAGAAGAGTTAAAATTTTGTAGCCTTGGACTAGTCTTCTGCCTTGCTTTGAATCTCTGTGTTTTATCTGCAAATGAATTGCATTAAATCAGCTTCAATGTTCCTGCTGGAAACAGTAATAGAGCTCAGTGAGACCAAGATGGCAGAGCCTTCCTCCTCAGGGGAAAATCTAGTCATGTCGGGTAAGGAAACAGACAGTTACTGACTCCAAAATGCTGCAATGTAGAAAATATGTGGCTCATTAAATATCTTCACACTTGACTGCCCCACAGCTGTCCTTGCTTGGATTTAAGTATGCGAGGAAAAGCTGTGAGCCCCTGTTTTGGGTCCTACGATTTCCTTCCCTACCCCGAAGAACTAGAGACGAGGATGCAACCTCACGTGATGGTAATTTTGCAAGCTGTCTTTGAGCTCCTTTTCCTGCCCAAGGAATCAGCCTAAAGTCGTGCCACTGAAGAATGTGCACATCTTGCCTGATGGCAGGCTGCTGCTTAGTATGTTTAAAGACCCAGCCCTGAAGCCAGCCCCTGTGTTCATTCATCACTACTCAGAATCTGCCCACCCTGGATTGGCAGATTTTGTGTGCCTCCTTTTATTCCTTTATTCTTCTTTTAAAAAAAATCTTTTCTCTGAGCTGTCCCTTGCTGAAACAAATAGGAAGTTATTATATTGCAGTCTCCCTGAGGCTGTTTTGTTCAGGCTTGGTTGTTCAAGGCAACAGATAAAAAGAAACTTGGAAAACAAAGCATCTTTGCTTTGTTGGGTCACCTTTGATAGCTTGAAAAGGTCAAGAATCTCTTTACTTAGCAGTCTCCCAAAGACTTTGCTAAGTGATAAGACTCAGATTCTCTTTAAAAGCCTGATCCTTCCACCTTTGTTCATATGTAGAGTGTTTTCTTAAAATGAGTCCCTCTGCACTCATGCTCTAATGAGACCCGTGCTGCCAAATCATGTTCTGCTCAGTTAGTGCAGCAGGAGCCAGCACGGGTGGGTCTCCTAACCATCAGGCATACAGCTGGTCCAGATGTAGAGTAGCATCACTAATGAGAGCCATGCGATGACATGGAAATGAAGATCTCTACTGACCCCATGCATGGCTTTGAGTTACTCATTCTTTGGTCCAATTTCTGTCCCCGCAACTTGGGAAAAATTGGTCTTGTCCCTGTCTATAAATAGGAGGGACTAGCTTAGGCTCTTTAATGCAAATAATTAATATATTGAGCTTTCAACTTAATGAGTAGGAGGGAAGGATCAGTATTTTGTTGGCTTTTGTATATAGCAGAAATATAAATGCTTGGTTTCAGGATTAAAGTTTCTGATCTTTCAACTAATGTTCATACAGTGCATAGGACATGAGAGCCACACTGCTAGGCTGGGATAGGGATGGCACAGGCAAGTATTGCCCCCAACACATGTTGAAGGAGGACACAATCTGGTAGCACAATAGGTAATACATGTATTCATGTTTTTACAGTTTAAGATAGAAAGTATTAAAAGAAACAAATAAGGTCTGTAATTTCAGAGGAAAGATTCTTTTAATCTGTTCCCTCTGTCCCTTTCTTTCTTTCTTCTAATTCAGGCCACTGCCCCATCCCTTGCTGGATTATATAGCTTAACACAATAGTGGCTCATGTATTTTCCGTCCCTTATTGAGCACCTGCTATGTCCTGGGCAGTGGGAAGGAGGGAATCAGAATATAATGAGTCTGTCTTTGAATGGAGAGAAAAAGTACCTCCAAAATAACAATCCAGGATGAACTGTGGTCAGAGGCCTCAAACATCCACATTCACAGGGCCAGGCAGCAGCAATGAGTGGAGAGAAATAGGCCACAGGTAAGAAGTAGAGTTAAAAGGAAACTTGAAAACTAGACTGAATATTTCCTGTCTAAATAGTGGTTACATTGCTATACTTAATTATTGCCAAACAGGAAAGGGGGACAAGGTCCACAGATATACAGAACTTTTTGTGTAAAGTCTCTCAATTTGTGAGTATTGACAATTATTTTTAAGTCTTTTAAACACCAGATAAGCCATACAAAGCATTCAGAGGCCCTGCACTGGCCTGCGTCTGCCACCTGGCAAACTCAGGCATCTACTGTGGTGAATGTGGGAGGAGCAGAGTGATTGACAGCCAGGAGTCTCAGGGAAATGCAGTGGAAGAAGGAATATTGGATATGGCTGTGGAAGAATGGATGGAGGAAGGACAAGAGCTGTTCAAGGAGAGAAGAGAGCATGGGCAAAGGCATGGACCTGGGAACCTGGAGGCTGTGGTCAGAAAAGGGAAAGGGCTCTGCTCACTAGAGCCCAGGGCATGAGCAAGGCTCAGGATCCAGCACAGAACTTCAGACCAGGCAGGTTTGTGGAGGCCAAATACTCCAGTGCTCTTGTGCAGGTCACATACCCACTGGAAACCTCACTGTACTCACCTGTACAATTAAGATGGTGGCATCTACCTACCAGAGTTGCTGAGATCATGCCTACAAAATGCCAGGTGTCATACCTGGCATCCATATGGAGTAGTTAATGTGTTTGTTCTTCCTACTTTTTATTACAAGTGTGGACTTTATTCTGTTTGCACTGTGGCACTAGTGAGGGGCTATTCTTTCTTTCCTTTTTAAAAGATTTTTTTACTTATTTATGGAAACTAAACATTAGAAATGTGGAAAGAAGAAATTGGCAGTCATCTATGATCTTAATACCTAGAAAGTAACCATGGTTAACATCTTGGCAGATTGGCATTTGCAACAGTCTTTTTCTAAAAAAAAAAAAAAAAAATCTCGATTTTATAAAAAAATATAGCAAAGCCATTATAAAAATAATTAAAAAGTAGTAAAGTACAAAAAAAAAAAAAAAGACAAACACACCCTTACCATGATTATGGTAAGTGTGAATCATTTAATTTAAACTTGCACACCTTATAGGAAAAGTGTGCACGCTTCTTATGTGGTTATATGGTGTTGCTGTGAGGATTAAACAGGCCTATGAGTGTCACAGGGCCAGGCACAGAAGGCTTGGTAAGCGTTAGATCATGGGAGTTGTCAGCAGGCTACAAATGAGCGATTGTGTAATTCTATAGTTTCTGTAGAGTGTCTGGTGGAAGTCTAGTATCCAGGTTGGACCACAGACTTCAAGGTCTTCTCTTCACCCCCAGTCGGCAAAGCAATGTTCAACACCTCTTTGTGGTGAACTGGGAAGGGGAAGATGATCTGGAGCCTTGGTTTAGCTTTCTTGTTTAAGACTGTGATAGTAGATGAATCACTCTGAGCCTCAGTTCTTAGCTATGTCCGCCTAGCAGGATCCTTGGGAATTTCATGAGCGGACTCATGGAGGGCACCTGGAACACAAGAAGTCATCCTTTCCCCCACTCTGTCTCCCCTCCCACTTTGTCCCCTTTCCTGTTTTGGTTTAAAACTCAGCAACTGAAATTCTTAGAAGTGCTTACAAAGTCCTAGTACATTTTAGACCCTCCCTCTTTTCCTGATCCTTTCTCAGATCCTGATCGCTGAGTTAATGCGTATTGATCTGACATCTTTGTTTGCCAGTGGCCTAAGAAAGGGGTGCACATGTTGGCTGCTTCTGGTTAACAGCTCAGCTGAAGGCAGGAAGCAAATTAGCTGTTAGAAGGTGGTCCTTTGCACCTGAAATCCATTATAGACTTAAACCGATTTTGAAAATGCATCTTCAAATCCAGGAACCAGAGTAAAAGCCTGAAACATTTGGTGAGAAACCTATTTTGCTTAGTGATTAAAAAAAAAAAAAAAAATCTGGGCTTCCGCAAGGCAAAGCTTTATCAAAGGTGCATCTT
This sequence comes from Anoura caudifer, assembly GCA_004027475.1. Lineage (NCBI taxonomy): Eukaryota > Metazoa > Chordata > Mammalia > Chiroptera > Phyllostomidae > Anoura > Anoura caudifer. The sequence continues at coordinate 274,055 of PVKU01000478.1, read as the reverse complement.
AGAGGCTGACTGTGACATATTGATCCTTGCTGCCAGTGAGAAGCAGCTGACCAAGTCCAGTGCACTACAGTCAAAGCCAAGATTACTGCTGAAGGAGCCAATGGACTGAAAACTCCAGAAGTTGGTCAGGTTTTCATGGAAAGGAATAGTATGGTTATTCCAGATCCCTACTGGAACACTGGAGGAGTAACAGTGTCTTATTTTGAGTGGCTAAAGACCCTAAATCATGTCAGCTTCAGCCATTTGACCTTCAGATATGAAAGGGATTCTAACTACCACTCGCTTGTGTCTTTTCAAGAGAGTTTGGAAAGAAAAATTGGAAAGCACAGTGGAACTATCCCTGTTGTACCCACAGCAGAGTTCCAGGACAGGGTATTGGGGCATCCGAGAAAGACATCGTGCACTCTGGCTTAGTTTAGACTATGGAGCGCTCAGCCGAGCAGATCATGTGCACAGCCAGGAAGTACAACTTGGGATTGGACCTGAGAAGAGCTGCCTCTGAGAAAGTCTTCAAGGTGTACAACGAAGCCGGTGTGACCTCCACACAGATGGATTGTAGCTGCCTTCTTCACTACCCTCTTCACCTCTTCATCTGTAGACCTATCACAAGTTTACAGTAACCACAGAGATCTCTTTGTCTCATTATTTCGATAATGGACACCATTCTCAATGAGTCAATCCAAATCAGTCACTTATGAAAAAATAAATTAAGGTTAGGGATTCATGCACAAAGCTGAAAACAGATGCCAGAGAGTATTTCGCCTTTAAATAAAAAGTGCCTCTATCTGCGCACTTCCTTGCTCCACAGCTGCCTCCCTGCAATCGGTGCGGGGGCTGGGAAAGCACCTGCTGTCCAGGAGTAGTCAGCTGCCAAGTCTGAGACATGCTATAGCTTTGACATGTTCAAGAAGCAGGTGTGTGGCATTTTCAGAAGGTAGCATGGTCCTCAAATGAATTATTGGTATTTTGTACCAGCAAAAACTCAATTCTACAGCTTTCAGACAAAAATAAAAGCTGTTTTCTCTTTATGAAATTTTTAGAATAAAATAAGCACATGCTGCTATAATAAAATTACCTTTAATCACTTAATAAGCCTAACCTTGACTCAAGCAGTGAATGCCTGTAAACATAATGAATGAAAAAAGCTAGTACTTTTATAACATAAAACAGTATCAGTTATAAATTATCAATAGTATATTGTCCAGCAAAACAAAAAGCCAAATGGAGAGTCAGGCTTTTTCATACATATCATTGAAGAGCAAGTGATAAAGGCTATTTTTATTAAGATTGTTGGAACTTACTAACCATAATTATGACGTACAGTCCCAAGAATGCCGTGACCTCCTTGTCATGGTAATTCTTCTCTTTTGAAAATCGGTTATGTTGACTGATTGAACAGTAACTCATATAGAGTGTCTCAGAAAGAAACCGTTTGGGCTCCCTCTTTGGAGTCTGCCTGGTGGCTCTGAGCATTGCCGGTAACGGCCCCACGTGCCCCGACTGTGTGTCCCCTCCCAGGGCCTCACATTCTTCCCACAGCTTCATTAACAGCAGCCTGGAGACAACCCGGGGCTGAGGGTTGCACTTTGTCAGGGCCTTTTGCACAGTAGTGCCCCAGTGAAGTGCTAAATATTATTTATATAAACTGAGCTTATTTCTAACAATAATATCCTTTCAGAAATTTCTAACTACTTTGTAACTGCATGACTTAACCTGATGATGAAAGTAGTTTGTTTTTTTTTTATTAAAAGTCTACCTCCTCCCTCCCCTACCCCACCCCCCAAATGTGGTACTGCCTAGTTCCTTGAGCTTTGCTAAAATTTGCTAGAGCTTCATTTTACCATAAAGCAGGTATCAAGTGTAGGCTTTGTGTGTGATTATGATCATTATGTTGTATTAGAGAGTTGTGTTGAGTTCCAGAATGAGAACAAGAATGCTTCATTTTCCTCTACCTGAAAAGCAATTAAATTATGTGACATGTTTGTAGATCCAGAACCAGTAATCAGCTTTTAGTCTGAATAGGGGAGGTGGTGCTATAATCCAGTGCTTTGCTGGGAGGTCATACTTAGCATTTGCATTTGATAATTTAATTTAAACACAGTTATGCTTCTTGGCAATTGTCAGAGTAATAGAAAAGAATGCATTGCACAAACTGTTTTTTTTTTTTTTTTTTTTTTTTTTTTTGTGGATAGTTTTGTATTCCTGAGAAGTTTTTACTTCCTTGCTATTAGCCTCTGCTGCCCTCATGGAACAAACTAGAAAATGGTAGTAGCCTCTAAAGTTACCAGTATTATGTCTCTCTTTGTTCCCTTTTCCCTCTTCCCACAGAAACAATATCTGAGCAATCTCCAAATTTCCATGAGATTGTGAAAGGCCTGCAGTGAACCATTAAAAAGAATTTCCGCAGACTTTTCCTTTTGAGATGACTTTATGTATTAGAGATCAATTTTCTGATAAGATTCTCTGTTCAAGAATATTTGGTAATTTTGGTGAAAGTACTTGCCACAGGAGTATGAATCTCAAGCTAATTACCAATAGTATCACAAACTAAATGAAATAAACTGCAGAAAGGATCTCTTGTCTCCAACATTCCCCTCTAAAATAGAGTTTATTGGATGATTTCAGGATTTCCTTTCACAGGACTTCCCAGCTAGCAAATTTCTTTACAGAATTTGTTTCCTTTCAGGACAATGTGTCCCAATTGGTTTCTAATATGAATTGTTAACTACTTAGAAAGAGTTTTACATTTTTGCTATTTCCCCCTTTTCTCTTCTACTTCCCACACACACACAAATAAACAAAAACAAGAAAACCCCAGACAGAATGTCCCCATCTGTGGTGCTCTGATAATTAGAGGCCTTGAGAATGGAACTATATATATTTTACCATTAGTGATTTTTTTCTTTCTCTTTTTCTTTTTTAATTGTTGTTCTATTACAGGTGTCCCAATTTTTCCCCATTTCTCTCTCTTGCCCTGCCCCTCCTACCACCCCTACAGTCAGTCCCCACCCTGTTGTCCATGCCCATGGGTCATTTATACTTGTTCTTTAACTGGGCCCTTCCCTTTCTTTCCTCCCTTACCCCACTTCCCCATCCCCTCTGGTTCCTGTCAGTCTGTTCCTTGTTTCCATGCCTCTGGTTCTATTTTGCTCATTTGCTTTGTTCATTAGGTTCCACTTATAGGTAAGATCATATGGTATTTGTCTTTCACTGCCTGGCTTATTTCACTTAGCATAATGCTCTCCAGTTCCATCCATGCTGTCACTAAGGGAAGGAGTTCCTTCTTTCTTTCTGCTAATATTCCATTGTGTAAATGTGATTTTTTCTTAAGGGCTTCCCCGCCCCCCGATTTTACATGGCTCTATAAACTTGACCAATATGACCTGCCTACGCCTTCTTAGGCACCAACTCTTGATTAACAGCCAGGAAGGTCAAATGAAGTTGTTCATTCTTTACTGTTCCCAAGCTCTGCCTTGTCACCTGAGATGCTGATTGGTTGTAAATGTTGCACATATTAGTCTACAGATGCCTTCAAAGAAGATCCTTTACTATAGGATGGCGGTATTCAACAGAGGCTGTTCAAACCTGAGTTAAATAAAAACATTTCAGTAGATTTCCTAGTGTTTCTAATTCTGCTGGGCATCTTCACTGGGAAGGAAATGGAGTGCTAGGTGGAAATGTGCATCTTAGTAAGTCTGGTTTATTTAGATGCAGCATGTCTGGCCATGTGCAGCCTTTCTGAAAGCACTCAAGCGCAAGGAGGGGTTTGCACATGTTTCCCTTCCATTCATATTTTAAATGTGTCCTCTGAGGGAATGCCCACTGAGAGATCTCTCTTTGCACTAACAAACAGCCTTTACTCTCTGTCAGACACAATACTAGATGCTCTCTTTCAAACATCCCAACAACCATGGCCTCTGTGAATCCCCATTTTTCCAGACCCTAAAACCGAGGAGTAGATAGGTGGGCTAATTTGCCCATGGTCACTCTTTGGAGAACAGAGGAGCTGAGAGTAAATGTAGGTTTTCTATTCCCAGACCCCATGCTTTTTGCCTGCCCTCACATGCTCTAGCACCTTCCTCTTATCAATGCCCTGTCAATGTATAAAGTTGCTAGGTACATCTTTGACCTTGGCCTTTGATCAGTATTGATTACTCTTGAATTCATATTAACTCAGGTATGTTTGATTATGAAAATAGTTGTCAGTGCCCAAGGAACAATGATGCTGCTGTGCACAGGGACTTGTATATTTAAATAACTCAGAATCATAGAATTCATGCAGTCAGAAGTGATCCCTTTGTTTAATCTTTCTCCCTCATACTAGCTCTCCTGGTCAGAATTTACTCAAATCGTATGACACTCTACTTGAGTCTATCTTAGTTCCTCTCAGTCTCTACCTTTAGTGATTAAACTAATGGAATTAAGTTGTTAAAACATCTCTGGGCAGTGCAGACACATTTCCTTCTATGTCTTGGGTTGTTTTTAACTGTTTTAGATGCCCTAGCTATTGTGTATGGGGTTTGATGTTATCAACCAAACAAAAGACTTGAGAGTGGATTTTGTTTTGGGGTTGGGGGACAGGGGTAATGGTTCTGGAATGCTTCTCAGCAGAAAGGCTCTGAGAAATGGAGCCATAGTGTTCAAGAAGCAATCACCAAAACGCAAGTTGGCAGCCTTCGCGGAGCCACAAGCAGTGATGCGGTCAAGGCTAACACACGCACCACCGTCGCGGAAGGGCCTGTTCGGGTTCCTCACAGGCATGGGCCTGGTAAAACCCTTCAGATGGATGCTTTATCGTAGAAAATGTAACAATTTTCATTTGTTTTAATTCCATGATTAGTTCTGTTAATAAAAATGTCTATTTAAGCTATTTAAAACACCCACTAAAATGCTTTAATATTAATTTCATGGAACAATTCCAACAGAACTATATTAGTTTTTTCCCCATTAAGGTAACATTATGGACTTTTAATAGAGCTCTCAGCTATAATGGTTTTTATTGACCTAATTATTAAATGAATTAAAATCTATCTCAATGCTTTCAAAATTATGTAACAGTGTCAGTGAGAATGCCGTGGTTGGTTACTGAGAGGTAAAAAAGGAGAAATCCTACACTAGGCCTCCCAAAGGAAAGATAACAATACTCTAATTTCATTGAACGCATTTGCCTTTCACTATTTAGGAAATTTGTTATATCAAAATGGTACTTTGTTGTGAGTCAGTTATACTGTTATACAGGATTCCTCTGTGTAACAGCATGCGTACATATTGTGTAAAAGATTATACATATTACTCTGTGTAACAGTATACTTTGTTAACAATATACTGTGTAGGAGTATAACAGTATACTCCTATATTCCTACACAGGAGACTTCTGCTTTCCTTGCCTATCTTCTGTGATTTTCATTTTGATGGTTTCTAAAAATACTATTAGAATTTTAACAATAATGTGGAATATATGATGGAATCTTTGAAGAGATTTTTGTGATTACTTTCTCATACAAAAGTAATATGATCAATACCAATAGTGCAGAGGGCAGGGAGTAAAATATCCAACCCTTCGTTCCAGAAATACCACTGCTAAAAGCTTGATGAAGCTGTTTGTAAATTATCGATTTGTGCCATCCATTATTTGACATTTCTTTGGCACAAATAACAGATATGTGGCATTTGTGCCTCTAATCCCTTCTTCCTGTCCCAACATGGTTTCACCAAGGATTGCTGCCCCTTTTTTCATTGAGAATAGTGCATTTTGGGGATCACAGACCCGTGCTTCAGAAAAACCTGTCTCATAGCAATTGAAACTTATTTTATAACCTTTATAATCGCTCATAATTCATATTTTGTAAATACATGCATATGAATTTAATTTAAATTAAACCAATTGTGAGAAAGAGATGGGCAATTATCAGTGCAATTTAGCAGATAAACACCCAAAACTCAATAAGGACAGGACTAGATCGGGGCACATAGCAGGCGAGGAGTAAATTAGAATGAGAACACAGAGTTCCTGACTCCTGGTCTGTTGACGGTTCTGTCAGTCTTTTATTCTTCATTCCACACGTATTTACTGAGCCCTTTCTATGTGTCAGGTACAGGATTGTCAGCAGTGAGCAACGCAGTCATGGTCTCTTCCCTCAGGGAACTTCCATTCTGCTGGTGGAAGCAGATAATAGCCTACCAAGTACGTAAGATAATTTCAGGCAGAAATTTCTACCTGAAATGAATCGAATAGTGAGAGATGTTTAGGGGGTTGCAAGGAAGGTCTTTTTGAAGCCTGGCTTTTGAGCTATGACCCAACAGAAGAAGGAGCCACTGTGAAAAATCCGGGACTAGAGAGTCTAACAGAGGCAGAGGGAGAGGAGCTGGTATAAAGGGCTGAGGGTGGAAGGAGCCATATGTGTTCAGGAGAGACCTAAGAAGGGACCTGGGAGGAAGGAGAGAGATAAGTTGGGATTCCATCGTGCAGGACGGTAAGGGGTTTGGATTTTATTCTCCATTTGTTGGACACCCGTTGGAGAGCATTCAGCAATGAGTGACCTAACCCAATATACATTGGGCATAGAATGGAAACACCATGTCCTGCCTCCACAGCAATATCTACCTAATTACTAGACATAATTTTGCACTGAATGCAAACTAGGGTGAACCATGCCTTGCTGCAGATACGCACTTCTACTCTAATGAGCTCAGAGATTATGTTTCCTGTCTCCCTGTAGCCAGGGACTGGAACATTTACCAGGACCGGATTAGGATTGCAGGGCAGCATACTCAGAAGAGCTTCTGGTAGAGCCAAAAATGAAGAAAAGCTCGTTGTGAATCATAACAACACTTGAACAATGCGTAACTCCTTGAAAGGATAAGCTTGCTTGAACTAGTAAGAGAAAGCACATCTTTCAGCCACCATTTCTAACTGAGGGAAGCTCTGTTCTGCTTGGTGGGGACATCTCTTTGACCTAGGTAAAAAATAAGAACTGTTATTGTCATTATTATTATTAACAATACTAGCAGTTTGCTGAGTGATTACCATGGGCTAGACACTGTGCTAAGCGCTTTGCATTGCATTCTCTCAACCTTCAGTACTATTATTGTGCTGTTTTATATATGAGGAAACTTAGCCACAAAAAATATTAATTAGCACTTATCCAAGTTCACTCAGCTAGCAAGGGTAGAATTTAGGAGGTTTGCCTACAAAGTCCAAAATGGACTCTCGTGCATACTGTCAAATGGGACAGTGTTCATAAGCTTTGGGTTTGAGACCTGTCTCAGTTTCTTCAACTGTAAGTTAGGGGTTATGATGGCACTCACCTCGAAGTACTTTGGTGAGGTAAAATGACAGATAAATAAAACATATAGCTGAGTGCGTAGCACACAGCAAGGGCTCTACCAACCACATCACTTGGGCACTAGCCTTCGTGCCCTGACATGGAAGATAGTAGTTGCTGTCTCAGAGGACTGCTGAGGGGACCAAAGGAGGTCATGTGTGCAAAGCTCTTAGCACAGTGCCTGGTGTTCTCCCATAGCCTTCCGAAATAGCGGTGGCTATTCTTCATCTAGGCACAACTGAGGTCTTGAATTTGTAACATGTTATAAATCAAAGTAGCAACGGGGAAAATCCCTTCTCCACCCTTCATCTCTGAAGTAGGAATGAGCTCTGGCATTGGTAACATGAGTACATCTGAAATCAAGTTGAGTTAATGCTAATAAGCTGGTACATTTTTAATTCTGTATGATACTGTTTCAGAAGGAGTTGTTTGGGCCGAAATGGAAAATTTAGTGCAAGACTTTTGAACACAGTCTGATGTGTAATATTTAATTTAAGTCAATTCAGATGTTCTCAAGTCGTATAATATTTTTCTAAAAAATCACATGGGATATTTATCCCATCTGGGCACTATGGGATGTATTTCTTTCTTTGTGGTTAAAAAAATCTCTCCATGGTACTGAACTCTGGCTGAGCTCATGAGAAACATCCCATGGATGTGGCAGCAAGATTAATGGAATCCCAAATTGTGTCCCATTTTAAAGCTTGCCAAGGGTTCACGTTCATGTGAAACACAGTCAGGAAGTATTATGGGCTGTATCTGTCCCACTCTTGGGATGTCACAGGGGTCAGACCTGGGCTGATGGCATGCACTGAAGAACCTGAGTGACAAAGAAACTTCAGGTATTTTTCACTCTGAAGTCGCATTCCCCCTAATGAAATATTAAGACAGAATGGTTTCATTTTTCAAATGAGGCAGTAAGACAAGTACTTTACTCCATAGGTTTTCATAGACTTGAACCAACTTTTTCTTGGAAAGCCTTGTCCCCTGATTTGACCATAGTCACGTGAATCCTGCATTTCCTTACATTACCCTCTGGCAGGGCTCTGAAGGAAATTGTCACTGAATTCTTTCAGTGACTGTGTTTCTTGGAAGGCAGCATGGAGATGGAGAGGTGAGGGTCTGGAAGCCAAGGTTCAGGCTCTCTCTGCCACTGGTCATGTGACTTGGGGACTTAGACAAAGGTTCCCCTTATCTATTACATTATGTCACCACCAACTCCTTCTCTTTGGACCCATGCTTGATCTGCACATTCTTTCTGGCTTGTCATGAAGAAAGGCTGCTTCATTAGTTGGCTGGCACGTTTTCCACTTCATTTTTTAATGATCACCTAAAATAGATGTTCTTACTCTGGAGTTCCCAGACAGACCCTGAAATGAGATGCAAAAACTGAAGTGGAGGTTGAATATTTAAGGGATCAGGGAAAGCTTTATGATTTTCATTCATTTATTCAGTGAGTATTGAACACCTGTTCTCTGCCAGGCACTGAGCTAAGCAGGGGAAATAAAATAGTTATATGGGCAGATCCAGTCCTTGACCTCCCAGGGCCTCCATTATAATCAGAAAGTTTCTAGAAACAGGTAAGCAGACAATCACAATGCAATGGAATAGAGATATGGTGGGGTCAGGTAGAACTCAAAGGAATCAGGAGCTGGAGAGAGGGGCTCCTTGCACAGACTCCACTAGACTTTCAAAACAGTTCATGACCTAAAACTAAAAGCCTCCAAACTCAATGAAAGGGAGGGTGAGATGCATAATGCTAGTGTGAGCAATAAGTGGAGAATATGGCAGGTGGGCAAAGCATTCAGCATTGCAAAGCCTGGTATAAAAACTTGAAACCAATATGGCCATTCTCATCGCAATCATACCTAATGCATATTGAGCTCTTATTATTAACAGATTCTTGCTAAATTTTAACATCTGTAATCTCAATCTTCACAAAATGTCTATAAGGAGGTAGGATAGTCCTGTTTTACACAGTGAGAACACAGGGGCTCATCGACATTAAATTAACATTCAGTATTTTCCAGCCAACGGATAACAAATCTGAGATTTAAACCCAGGAATGGATGATCCTTAAGCTTAGCACCAGTATAGGCTTTTGGATCATAGTGAGGCTATACCTGGAATCCCCACCTTCCAAACAGGCTGGGAAATCTTGTTTTCTTGAATTGTTTTGCCAGATAGGGCCAGGCTTTAGATGTAAAAACAAAAATCAAACATTAGCACCATCTGCTCACCCTCACAGTGGAAGTCCTTCTCTTCTAGCAGGCTTTGAGAGGCCCTCAATTACCAGCTTAGATTGAGATGGTTTAATGCACCTGTCTGGGGCCCAAAACCAGTCATGGAGTTCAAAGAAGCAAAGCTCTAAGGGGCTTGTTAACAATTTAACAGTGCCAAAGCATGTGGGATTGTTAATTCCATTTGCTGCAGAAATACTGTCATAATGATTAAGACCTAGTCACTGTGGGAATGCAGAAATGTGAAATTCATTTTGTGGCTACACAGCTCCCACAGTCTTATTCTAAGCTGCTCTAAGATCCTCCCTACCTGCCTGAGTGTCCTTCTTTTTCTCTTCCAGCTGACCTTGGCACCTTCAATTCCTGAGTGTCTGTATGAATTCTTCCTTGTTCTGAGAGCTTGATCCAAAAGATACAAAGCCCCCCACCCCCAGAAGTAGCTGCTGTTGATACTCTGACCCCCAAAACATCTGGCCCTGTGGAAATGTCCTTGCCCTAGAAGTGCGTTGGCTTATCATTCAACAAAATTTCACTAGGGCAAGGCCTGCATTAGGCACAGAGGTTACAAGGATGAGTCAGCCCATGATCTCAACATGCTATGGTCGATAGACTCTGGTATAAGGAAATGAAGTGCTCCTTTGACTGCAAGTGACAGAAACTCAACTCAAACTGCTTTAAGGGAAGGTGGAAGAATTTATTAGCCTGTGTAACTGAGAAGTGTAATGCCAGAGGTGATTTGAGCATGGCTAGATCGAGGGGCACAAGCTGTGTCATCAGGGGTCTTGCATCTCTCTACTTCTCTCAGGCAGTGCCTCCCCAAGGAGGGTAATGTGAACACCAGCAGCCTGAGGCTTATCTCCTCCTATCTTATAGTGGAAAGATTGTTTTTCCCACCAATGCTTACAGTAAATCAACACAGAAGATTATGGCCCAAAACTTGAATTACATGCCCATTGCCAAACCAATAACCATGGCCAAAGGGATAAGGTGTACTGAGTGACCAGATCTGGTTCCTGAGCCCACCCCAAAGGCCACACAGAAATGAAATCAACCCCATCTGAAATATGAGGAATGGAAGTGTTCCTTGGAAGAATGGGGGGTCCTTTAAACAGAGGATGATAGTAGAAGGAAATCTGGGTACACAAAACATGGAGGAATGAGTATAATACATTAGTGGAGCCCAGAAAAAGTCAGGGGGAAACTCAGAGGTGCTTCCCAGAGGGGTGGACATTTGAACAAAATCCAGAAGGGAGAATAAAAATTCAACAATAGTGCAGGAGGCTGACCTGGAGTTGAGTCAGTCCTGCTTTGCTGATTCTCCAATAGGAATGACATAGGAAAATAATATTCGTTCATTCAAAAAAATTTACTCAGCATCTACCAACCATATACAGGGGCCATCTTAGTGGGAGAACCACAGCGATGAACATACAGTCACTATTCTGTCTCTCATGGACTTCACAGTCTACAGGGGAGACAAACATTAAACAAATAATTGCACAAATGGTAAAGTAAGTATCCTTTTATAAGTTCTTAGGAGGAAAAGATCACTACACTAGGGTAAAAGTACACCAGTGTCTTGTGTTACAGTTTTCCCAAAATGGAAAAGCAAAGTCCATGTCCCTCTCCCACAATCAATCAATAATACATTGAAGAACACAGATGAATTTACACACATGCATGTGCACACACACACGAGAAAAGCAGAAAATACCTTGAAATAGAGAGTAGAAGTTATGTAAACTTCTGTGTCTGCACCTAAATGGCTGGCTCCTGGAATGCCATTTTGAAATGCATCATTTCCATGCTGCCCAGTGATTAACTTGCTCTTATCCTTTTAGCATTAGATCCAGTATTGTTGTTGTTTTCATGTTTATACCCAGTGTCCCTAAACCATTCTCTATATGCTCCGTACAAAAACACTATCATCTGCCTTTCATTATTTCCTCCTACTAAGCATTTGGGGTTCAAAAAACACTTTTTGGGATAGAAGTAAGGAGAATCTGGAGATGCTGCTTTTAAACTACTGACTCTTTTTAGTAATAAGAATTGATTATACTATTCTGTAACCAATTTGGTTATAAAAAGATTTCATTGTAGAGTCTGCCCATGTGGGCATTTCAAATGGAGAATTTACCTGCCCGTTGATACACCCCTGAAAGTAGCAGTGGATCACAGAGATGAGCCCACAACCACAAAGGACGCTGCGGTGATGAACTGGTGCCTACAGGGACGCCTTCGCGAGACAGGAGAGGGGCGCCAAATGTGCTCAGATACACTTTTATATGGTGGCTTCAGTTCTTTATTAAATGAAGACAAATAGCATATGATCTCACCTTTAACAGGAACCTAAACAACAAAACAAACAAACAAGCCAAATATAACCAAAGACACTGAAATAGAGAACAGGCTGACAGTGACCAGAGGGGAGAGGAGAGGGAATTTCAGGGGAATTTCAAGGGAAAAGTGGAAGGGTTTACAGAAACAAGTATAAAGGACTGTGGACAAAAACTAGAGGGGGTGGAAACGGGAGGGAGGTGGGAAGGGCTGGGGGAGTGGGCTGGGATGGGAGTAAAAGAAAACTGTACGTGAACAACAATTAAAATAAAATTTAAAAAACAAAATGAATACCCCCAAAATAAACATCTAATTGTTTTTCACTATAAAAAAATAAAAATAAAAAATAAATGAAAGCCAGACACTTATCATTAACATTTTTAATGAGTTCACTCTCCTGGGTAGCTCATAAATCCCATTAAGAAGTCAAAGGGCTTTCTTAACTGAATTTTAGGGGCTGTTATGATTTTGCTGATATATTAGTGAATTAGGGGTACTGGAAGGTAGATACATAATTTTTTTTATCTAAAGTCTCCACTCACTCTCCTCCTTATACATCCTCCCCCCACCAAAACCAAAAAAGATTGGAAAAGGAAGTTGGGGATAACGGTACCAGTGTCACATCTGGCCATGTGTCTTCCACAAGACAAAGTGAGTTACTAACAGAAAAGTTTCCATGTGATTTAAAAGATACCATTTAAATTGTATTAGAATATTTTTTTTTTGAAATAAAAGGCAATGAGTTAAGTGAGAATAAGATGTAAACCTTCCTGCAATATTTGATAGCTAATAAACAGAATGTATTAATCTTAGCAACCAACAGGAGAAAAATGCATAGTGTTTTCCATTAAATCAACTAAATGATTAAATGAGTTAGTCAGTAGAAACCATTTTAATTTCCTGAATGTGAAATGTGCAGCTTATAACAAATAAATTCAATGCACCTTTCTTAGCAAATTTTGACCATAAAAAATGTGGATTATAAAACTGTTCGGTATTTTCTTCTCTGCAGTCAATATTTTAATGCAGTGACATTAATTGTGCAGAATGAAATGCCCCTACTATCTGGGCTTAAAAAATGTCGGCATCCAATGCAGCATCTCTAATGGATCTTCAACACTATTACAAAATGATTGATTGTTGTCGTAGTCACTGTAGCAGCTTTCAGAGCTGTTATATTTTTAATTAAATTGGCTGTGAATTTTTTAAGTGGCAAAGGTTGATAAACTAGCACTCGGCATAATATTACTGTTCTTCTTGGCATGACTGTCATAGTTGGTATATTTATGCGCATAATCTTCTTAACTTTCCATAAGTCTCTGGTCTCAGGCATTGATCTGTAAGATTACTTGATATTTGGAGATGGAGAGAAACACAAAATCAAAGAACATGGTTTTAAGATATTACTCAGACTGAGAGGAGACCTAGCCCAACCCCCACACCTCCCACGCCCAGCTCCCCAGAAATTAGCTACCATCCTCCCTTCCTGCACCTAATCAACAAGGGAAAGTAGTTATGGGTTGCAGATCAATGTGCCAGTACTTCCACCAACAGGTCTTGAGAGGTGCTCCTTTGGGCTGCGTGCTGGGGATGTAAGAACGGGTCTAGTGAGAGACCCAGGCACTGATCCACCTGAACAAATAGGGACTAAATCAGAGAAGTGCTCTGAAGGAAAGGGCCAATCTGTAATGAAGGAGGCTCCCAAGTCCAGGAGTCAGGCAGGCAAGCCTTCTCTTAAGAAGTATCGTCAGAGCTGAGATCTGAAGGTGGGATGGCAGCCAACCACATGAGGAAGAGAAGGCCATGTGGTCCTAGTAGGGGAGCAGAATGTCAAGGGGTCCTGAAGTGGCAGGAAACCATTTGAAGATCTGAAAGAAGGCAGGGGGCTGGGGTGCAGAGTGGGAATGAGGTGAGAAGGGAAGCTCTTTTAGCCCTGCATATAGTATCTGCATCCCCAGGAAATCCTGGGGAGCTGAATGACCAGCCGGAGCTGTCAAAATGGTTCTGTTAAGGCAAGACGTTCAAATGATCTTGAACTGGAGGAGGGCAGCCACACCTTTGATATATTTGGCTTCTATTTGGCCAGGAGAGAGTTAAAAATACAATCTAGGAGAAATGGTGGGGGAGAGGAAATGTGTTTAGTACAATCACAGAATGTTGGGGCAGGAATGGACCTTACAGACTCTGCTTTTCACCATCACCAGTTTGCACACCAGGAAGAGAGCCCCAGAAGGGCCCATGTCACACTTGGATTAGCAGTGACTAACCAGCCTACTTCATCATTAAAATGACGGTTCTTCCTAAAACACTATGCCACTTCCCCAAAACTTCTGATTTTCACTCTTGGATAAAGCAACTTTCTTATTTATTCAATGATAGATGCTGGCTAGGAAGGGTTTGTAGGAGACAAGATCGCATAGCAGATAAGAGCCAGAGAAGAGCCTGGGTTTGAATACTGACTGAGCTGACTGACCTTGGCAAGATACATACGCTCTGAGCCTCAGTTTCCACATTTGTGCAATGTAGGTAATAGTAGAGCCTCCACCATTGGGCTGTAAGAATCATGTTCTCCTTCAGGCAGAGTGCTTCATGTGATTCCTGGCATGGAGGAAGTTCCTAATCCATTGTTACCGTTAGTATCATAGAACAATGGAAGTAATCAATATATCAGCGAATTAATTTTATTATTTTCCCTTTTGTAATGAAAAGAAAACGGTGTTTCACTTTTTATAAAGAGTTGGGTGTCCTTGAAATGTGCTGAAACATTTTCTTTACTAAATGGTCTTCTTTTGCGCATGAGGAATTTCTCATTTAGGCTACTGGCTCTTCATGAATAAGTAAATTCCCATTGGTTTATGTATCCTGCTAGTGATGGGCACATGAAGATGTGACCACACCTCAAGGAAAGAAAGGCAGTAGCTTTAGTTCAATATTGTTCATCGTGAAAAGAACTCAAGCCTTGGAGTCACACAGTCCTGGGGTAGATCCTCGCTGGTACACTTCCTTTCTGTGAGACCTTGAACCAATTAGTTATCCTTTCTGAGCCTCTGTTTCCTTAATAGTAAAATGAAGATATTTCTATTTATTATATACTATGTCATGAGATTTACCTAAAATACGGAAAAATGCCTGATGCATAGCAAATACCTCACAATTTTGGCTCTTCAAATTATACAGCTCAATTCAATGGTAATTCCCATTGAATTTGCCATTGCATGTGTGTGTTGGGGGGTGGGGGGGAGAGTGGGACTGGATCCCAATCAGTTACTCAGCCTTATTTCCAAGGTAGACAAAGTAGATGTAATTTGGGGCACTGCAAAAATGACTTCCACACCTTCCCTGAAAGCTTTTGCATTTGGTACCATGAATACTTCAATGAGGCATTCACAGCAGCATCTATGGAAACAGCTTAGGGTATCAGGGATCCCCACAAGACCAATGACTACATGGGGAGATTGTATTAGTTGGTAAAAATTATGCATGGAGTAAACATAGCAGTTACTTTCAGTGGCACAATCACTGTAGTTTCCAACAAGAGGCTGTGCAAACTGCAAAGGAGGGAAAACAATATCTCAGTTTTCCTATACCTGGGTTACAGATGAGCCACAGAGCTACCATTTGTCTTTGCAGGTGATTTCAGTCATTCTGCATGCATGCTCACCCTGGCAACATTTCAAAGCATTATTCCACATTACTGTAGTATTTTATCACGCATCACAAGGCTGACACACTCACTTCTCTGCTTGGCAAGAAGGTGCTCCAGGCTAAGTTTCAGATTTTGTCAGTAGGAAAAAAGGAATTATTACAATCCAGAAATGGCTGGGGAAACATTTCTTCAAGTGCTACAAATTTGTAAAGGTAAAGCTCCAGGGAGAGAGAAAGATGAGCAACAAGCAATCTTATATCTTGCCATTTTCTGTGTATTCTTTGCTGTGTTCTCTAGTTGGGCCAAGCTGGGCCAAGCTAGGCCAAGACCCAGCACAAGCCACAGGAGTGTTTCAGTGCCAATGGAGGTCAAGTTCTGATGCTCAAAATGGAGAGGGAGATTACTCCAAGTAATTCAAATCACCAAGTCTCTTGCCTCAGTCACCAGGGAGGTGGTTAACATCTTCATTGACATAAATTATCTGGTCACCTTATTTGCCTTCTTCTTGGAGTGGCTCAGACCTGGTAGAAAGGATTATGTATTTCAATTAATTTCAACTGTGCAAACAAGATATATTTATCTGTCATCTTCTCTGGCAAACTTCTTACCAGACACCGTAGAAACCAAAGTGAACATGACAGATATGAATCCAGAGCTCACATGTGCCATGACAGAGCTTCTGAGGGGTGTCCAGGTTGCCACAGGAGTACATAGTGGGGCACTGACTGTACATCAAACTCCAGTGACTCTGTGAGAGGTGACAAAAAACAACCCAGTTCCTTCTGTTCTTGTCTACTCCACCTTCTTTATCTGTCTGAGGGACAGTAGGTGGATATGAAAGAGCATACTGCAAACTCAAATGACTCCTATTCTCAAAATATCAATCCTTACTCACAGTTTCTTCCATATATGGGAAGAACTTCTACTGTGTGTGTTTCTTCAAGTCAACTTTCTTTTTCTACCTGAGTACTTCATTGAAAAAAGAAAGATTGCATCACTTGCAATGGAAAAGCAATATAATGCGCCATAAATTGAAGGCAATTACAAAAGTAAATGCAATGAAAAATAGAACAGTGTTATTAAATTTCATCTGGGTTCTGTTGTTTGAGCCTGAGGCCTGTTCTTTGCTGGTATAAAATGGAAGATTAGCAACCCTAAGAGCTTGTGAGGACAAAGAGTATAGAACTGGACATTCTGCTACAGGGAGCCCAAGGAAGAAAAAAGATGCTGAACCTAAACAGTTTCTGTGTAGTCCACATTCTTTAAGGTCATGACTCTACTCCCTAAAACCACCTTGTGTATCTACCAAGGAATGTGACCCACACTCTGGGAGTAACCAGGAGTCCAGTGGAGTACCCACATGAAGTAAAGAACTGAGAAAGGCCATGCACAGATTTGCAGGACTTGTTGAGGAGTTTAAGTTTAATCCCGAAAGAATGAGAAGCCAGGGAAGCAACTGGATGGCTGGGTCGCATGATCTGGTTGGCATTTCAGAAAGACCACTCAACTGCAGTGGGGAGGAGGGGATGGAGAATGAGAAGCAAGATTGAAAGAAAGGAGACACACGGAGGTTTTGGAGGGACCCAGAGGAAAAACTAGAAGAGTTTTTTTCTATGAGAAGGGAAAGGAAAGAATCTACCAAACTTCCTGACTGGTTGGAATGAGAGATATAGTGCATGCTTAAAAATGTTCTGTAAATCATGTGGCTCATAGACCTTTACTCTAGTAAGAGCCAGATCAGTCCAATCATTTTTATACCAATTTTTGGCCAAGAATCCATAGTCTCAACTCAGCCTCTGTTCTGCTCTCCAGCACCCCTTCTAGCTTCCTAGTGGAGGTCTCTGGTTCATTAAATTCCTCCAAAGTGAGATCTGCAAACCAGGCCTGAATGTTGATAACAATGTAGTTCACTTTTATTCCTTATGGAGTTGGGGAGATGTCATTTTCTCCCATCATTTCCCACTTGCCTGAAGGCATTGGGGACAAATGAGTAGGTAGACACCAAGGATGTTGCTAAACACCCTACAATGCATAAGACCACCGCCCACAACCGAGAATTATCAGACCCAAAATGTCAATAGTGTCTGAGATTGCAAAACCCTGGCAGGACAGTGGGAATGTCAGAAAGTGTCCAGTGAGAGCAGAAAGAAAAAGCCAGGGTTGGGTAGGCATTTCTGTTGGGACCTGTGTATTATTACAGGCATGTATCAGAGGTGGGGAGAGTTGGAGTGGGGAAGCATGGTTTCCTCTGGATATTCCAGGATTGGGGTTAGGGCCAGGGCCAGACAGCCAATCAGAAGAGGTAGCAGCTCAAAACAAGCCCCAGTGGTCCCAGACACCCAAGGCTCTGGAGGAGGGGCTTGGAAGGATATAAGAGACCTTGGAGTGACTCTTGTAGGCAGATCAAGTACATCAGCTAACTTAGTCCAGTACCCCAGCAGGTGTGTTGAAATTTCAGGAATCTTCACACTGTCTTGGCTAGGTTCCAAGCCTGCCCAACAAGCACCTCTGTTTTCAAAGGATTGTAGCAATGATTACTTTTTCCTGGAGGAAAAAATGCCAGAAAGATAAACACTTTGTAAATCACTGCATGCCTCCTGCTTGCAAGCTTTGAATCTATTTATAAGACATTTATCTCCTTGTATATTCACCCCTCCCCAAATTATCATTTAATTAATAAACCTAATAGCCTGAGGTACACTGATCAATAAGACACAAAATGCAGGAAGCTGAATCTGACTTATCATGGTATTGAACTGTCTGCAGAAAGCTATGAGTCCTTCCTCCAAAATGAACAAGCATCCAATCCACAGAGATACTGAGGGGGCCAATGTGTTCCCACTGTATTTGAGAAGCTAGAGAAATGGCATATGCAGGCAACCTGTTCTGATTCGTGAGTGAGATGGGCTTTGAATTTCTATTTATTTCATGGATGTAGAGTCTGTGAACAGAAATGAATAGACTTTTGTGTAAAATAGGAGCTCTGTTTTCACTTCTGTGGACAGGAGCAACTCTGCTTTCATGGTGCATGAACAACCCAGCTAACTACATAATAAACTTTTTGAGAAAAATACCTCTGATCAAATATATACATATTGAGTCTTTTGTATACTTGTCTAAGAATCAGGCAGATCTAGTAGACACAGTAGGTCAGGATATGTAAGAAGTAAACAACTTCAAAGGCCCATTCCTCACTATAATTTGGAAAAGCCTGCTTCTATGTTCCCCTCCACATTCTCGAGTGTTGCTGAGAGGCCTCTGAAAGCTAGATATTAGATCAATGCAGATCTACAGTAGATGTGCTTAGAGCAAAGGTGTTCGTTCTATTTGGTGCAAGAACCAAAGTCCAATAAGGGGTTTAATAACATTCCTATAATAACTTTGGAGGTAAATGGTAACCTTCAAAGGCCTACCCTCCCAGAGGCTGTCTCTTTTTCCTAGGACTTAGACTTCAAGGGGGTACTGAGATAATCCTCATCTGGGACCAGGGACAGGCAAAGAAATGCCCTGGGTTCACCATCCAACAAATGCATCCTAGATGACTTCAGTAATCAATGTTGCACAATGAAAATATCACTAAAATTCATTAGCAGGACTAAGTCCATAACTTTTGCCATCCTTGAGACCACTGGGGATCCTTCCTTTGTGAATTCTTGGGCAAGGGATTATCTTTTCCTTGAATTATAGTGAAATCTGTCTTAAATGATCACCCAGGGATGATCCAAAATTGGTAACTTGGTAGAGGTTGAACTTTAGCTAAAGGTCAAACAGAATTCTTCTGGAAACCTTAGGGGTTACTTAAAGGTGAAGTAAGGAGCTAAAATGAAAATTGACTTAATCCCTGGTTTATGAACCAAGTAGCACAGCTAAGCAGAGTGAGGGATGCATTCAGCTCATAAATGCGTCTCGACTTATCTTTTTGAAATGCCCCAAGCCTTTTGTCAAGTGCTATGGCTTTTCTGGCTTGTTAATCATATGCCTAGCAATGCTTTATTTTTTACAAAGCGTTCATACATTTTGAAGACCTTTGGCAGCTTGTTTAAGACCTATGACAGGGATGATATTACAAGATCATTCCAGGTCAGGCTCTGCTCACAGTGCAGAGAATGTGGCTCATCAATAGCTTTAAGATTTTTTACCTGGGAAGAGAAAAATTGGCTTAACTAACATCAGAACATCTATTCAGTGCAGTAAGGAATTTTTTTTAGGAAGGAATCTTTATTGTTTGTTATTCAAAGAATTACCTTTATATTGTATTATAAAGGCCTAGCATGGAAAATAAAATATCTCTATAATCTATTTTAGGATCCTGTGAAGAACTTAAAGGAGAATTTATAGCCACCTTCAGGTAGCCCTGGTAGTCCCTGGGCTAAGGGTATGAAGGCAAAACACAGAGGAAAAGGAGTCAGCATACTTTCCTCATTCCTAGGAAGGAACTAGGCACATTGGGTTCAAATCCCAGTTGTGTCACATTCTGTAGCTTGGACTGGTCACTGTAATGCCCAAGCCTCTATTTCTTCTTCTGTCACGAGGATAAAGCAATAATAATACCAGCAGCTGCCATTTATTGAACCCTATGTGTAAAACCCTAGGCTGAGGAAGGACTTTACACACAGTGAGTGCATCCTGATGAATCCCCATAGCATTCCAGTGTGAGTAGTGGTGTCTCCATTTGAGGAGATGAGTGTCTGTAAAATATTGATTAAAAATACCTACTTTGCAGGGATGCTGAGAACATTCTGTCACATGGCAGGCAGAAGCCCCCAGCATGGCCTGCCTGCTGCTGAGCTATAGTTCTACAAGTCAGTTTGATTCCTCTTCCCAAAGAGATCGGCACTCATCATGTGTCCCTGTGACTGTGCATTTCAGAATTCTTGAACTCTGATGGGATGGCAATTTCCATTTTTGTTCTTATTCCTCCCATGTTTATTTGAACACTTGCGAAGTGCTGGAGGATAGTAAGGAACTAAGCAGGTGTGTTCTCTGCTGGCTGAGCTGTTGGGCACAGACTCTATTGTGCACTTTAGGTCAAGTTGAAACAGAGGTAGAGGAAAGGAAGTAGGGAGGTGGCCTGGGGAGAGGTGCTGATTTGAGGGCTTCTTGATGTAGAAGCAAGGTTAACGCAGTATGCCGATAAATGTATATTGAAACCTTTTATTATTCTATGTTAATGTTAGTGACTATTTGGGCAATCTATGTTTATATACAGAGGAAACCAGTGTTTTGAAATAATGATGTTTTATTGAAGTGAAGCCATACACACTTTTTATGCCTTCCTCATAGAACTACAGACTTATGTTAATGATAAGGGAGCAAATGTGGGTGAATGTGGCACACAGGATAAATCATCTTGGGTCCATTCTGAGTTGCAAGCTCCCTGGAAACCAGGCAAACAGTCCCCACAAAGGCCATCCAGGCAGAATGCCCAGGAGTGGCTCATGTATGTGAGAGTTTGATTCTCTTGGCCCAATTCCAGGAGCCTGGCTTTTGGTGCCTGTCCAGAACAACTATCCCTGTTCCCTTAACAGTAGTTACTTTTCTGATCGCATCCATTACTGCCAAAAGCACCCTGGAGCAATGGCACACAACAATGACATCTTCTTTCTAGGAATCTTTTCTTACGTCCAAGCTAATCATCCAACAACAAAATGGCAAAGTTTTCGTGAAGACCTGCACACTTCAATACGGCTCTCTCCCTGGCTGATGTCATGGTACATCAAGCTAACAGCTTAAACTTAGATCAGTATAACTAATCAAGAGCCCCCTTCCTCTTTCTTTCTAACAGGGGTGTAAGTGTAAGAGAGGCCCGCCACATAGTACCTGCATTAACCTCTTTCAATTATTCTTCATCAGGTTAAGTATGTTCAACTCCATGTAATTGCGAGGTTTCTTACAAAGGCTGGTTAGTGTGGAGAATTAAAATAAAAGGATTGATCTACAGCTCAGGTCTATTTATTATTTTCTAAGAGCTTTAGAGAGGATTTAAGGTAAATAATAAAGCTATCTTTGTCTACACAGACCTTTGTGATTCAAGCAAAGCCTACTTTTCTGTGTGATAGGCCTAGAACTTCCTACAAAAGAAGAAACCTATCCCTGCAGTTCTCAAACTGTGGTCCATGTGTCAAATTGGACCTGCAGCTTGTTTTTGTAAATAAGGTTTGAGTGGCACACAGCCATGTTTGTGCACTACCTATGGCTGCTTTTCCACTCTACAACAGTGGAGTTGAATATCTGTAACACAGGCTATATGGCCTGCAGAGCCTAAGAGAAAAAAATGCTTAACCCTATTTTGTTCTAAAATGGGGATGACAAGTTTAAACGGCACACTATAATACATGCTCCATGAGGGCAGGGGTCATGGCTGTTTTGTTCACCTGTATAGCCCCAAGGCCTTATGGGTAATTTGATCTTTCTCAACAAAAGAAAGATGTTAGACTTCTTCCCACTCTCTAGAAGTTCCCTTTTATTCTTTATTCCCTTCCCTCCCACTGACTATAGGATTAGAGTCCCAGCATTATCATCTGTCTTCAATCTTACCTCCTCCATTGCATTTTGTTAGCTTATAAACAAAGGTGATTTTCATTCAATAAATGCTATTGATCCCCATTAAAGTTCCTGGCACTGGAGCATATGGTGGTGAACAAGCCCCAGGTCAGTCCCAGGCCTCAAACTTTCAAAGAGATTACACTAGTGGGAAAAAACAGACAGAAACAAATAAACACACACACAATCTCAGATAGTGAGAGGAAATAAATTAGGGTAATATGATGAAATTACTTGCACAGGAACAGATACATTTGGACAGAGATATCAGAAAAGGGTTTGCCAAAGAGGTAACATTTCAGTGACAACTAAAAGACAGTAAGGCAAGTCTGGGTAAACCTGGGGACAAAGAGTTTTCCTAGCAAAGCAAATAGTAATTGCAAAAGCCATAGGTCCAGGATGAGCTTGGCATGTTTGGGAAAGAGGACAAAGGCCAGAGGGCCTGGAACTTGGGTGAGCATGCAGAGGAAACAGTTACAGAGGCAAGATACGGCCTAGAGCTCTTGTGGGCCTAGTATGCAATTGGAGTTGGAGTGCCTCAGACAAGGGAATGGCATGATGTAAGGTTTACAGGGCTCACTCTGGTTGGGCTGAAAGGAGGTCAGAGTGTAAGCAAGGGGACCAATTGGGAGGTTATCACAGTAGTTTATGTTAGAGACAATGGTACAGTGGAAGCAGAGAGAAGTAGGCCATTTGGCAATGTGTCTTGGAAAGACAGATGGAGTTGAATATGAGGGCTCAGAAGCTAAGAAGGATTCCTAGTATTTGGTTTGAGTAACCAGCTGAATGATTAGTGATATTTACCATAAAGTTGGGGGAGCTATAAGTCAGGTATTCTCTTTTAGTTATATAAGAAATATCAGGCATCTGTCATGCATGCAATAGGGATCATTGGAATATACTTATCTGGAACTTATTAGAGATTTCCAGGCTAGAAACAAGGAGATAGTATGTCAAGCCATCGCCTTGAATGAGATCACCTGGGTGGAAAGGGAACTAGAGAAAAAAAAAAAAGCTGATAATCAAGGTCATCCTGATGTTTCCAGGTTGGTATGAGAGAGCAGGAGAACTTGCTAGGCAGACAGAGAGTAATATAAATGCAAAGTACAGTACAAAGAATGAGCTGAAGCACAGTAAGCCTGGGAGAGATCGAAGCGATATGAGGTCAGAGAGGTGTTTAGATTTTATTTCATGTGTGATGGGAGGACAAGGACCAAAGAATAGGAGTTATATAGGGTTTAAGAGTCTGAATTCTGGAAGCAGAAGGAATTTGTCTATAAATTCTCCTGCTTACTGGTTCTGATAAACTCTTTGTGCCTCAGTCTCCCCATCTGTAATATAAGGATGACACTAGTATGTTCTACAGAGTGTCATTGTGAAGATCACATGAAATAATGTACAAAGTGTGCTTACGTCAGTGCTGAGCACACAGTAAGTACTCAATGTCAGTTTTGATTATTAGTGGAGAGGGTCAAGTGATCTGATTTATACTTTAAAAAAATTGTTCATTCTTTAATGATAAGTTCTTTTTAATTAAAATGTAGTTGACATACAAAGGTGTTTTGGGTATACTACATAGTGATTTGACATTCTTGTACGTTATGATGTAATCATCATGAGAAGTCTAGTACCCATCTATCATCATGCAAAAGAATTGCGATATTATTGACTGTATTCCCTATGCTGCATTTTATATCCTCATGACTTATTTATAACTATAGGTTTGTACCTCTGAATCTCCTTCACCTGTTTTCCTATCCCCCCACTCACCCAACTCTCTGGCAACTATCAGTTTGTTCTTTGTATCTATGAGTCTGCTTTGTTTGTTCACTTGTTTAGTTTTTTAGATACAGTATTTGTTCTTCTCTGACTTATTTCAATTAACTTAATACTCTCTAAGTCCATCCATGTTGTTGCAAATGGCAATATTTTGTTCTTTTTCATGGCTGAGTAATATATATTATATATATCTATATATCTATATCTCTATCTATCTATATATATATATCTATCTCACTTCTTTTTTATTCACTCATTTATTTATGGACACCTAGGATAGGTTGCTTCCATATCATGGCTCTTGTAAATGAGGCTGTGATGAATGTGGTGCAGGAGGGGTGCATATATCTTTTTGAATTAAGGTTTCATTTTCTTGGGATAAGTACCCAGAAATGGAATTGCTATGTCCATCCATCTTTGTCTCTTGTTATAATCTTTGTTTTAAAGTCTATTTTGTCTGGTATAAGTATTGGTATCCCCACTTTTTTGTCTGTTTCCATTTTTTAATCCTCACCCACAGATATATATTTATTGATTTTAGAGGAAGAAAGGGAGGGAGAAAGAGAGAGAGAGAGAGAGAAAGATTGGTGTAAGAGAGAAGCATGGATCATTGCCTCCTGTATGTGCTCTGCCTGGGGATCGAACCCACAACCTAGGTATGTGTTCTGATTGTGGATTGACATTGCAGGCTTTTAGTGCACAAGGCAGTGCTCCAAGTGACAGAGCCATTGAGTTCTGTTGTTTGTTTCTATTTTTATGAAATATCTTTTCTACCCCCTTTACTTTCAGGCTGTTGTATCTTTTGATCTGAAGTGAGTCTCACTTGGCTGTATATATAAGGGTCTTTTTTTATTATTATTCATTCAGCCACCCTATGTCTTTTGAAAGAAGCACTTAGTCCATTTACATCTAAAGTAATTATTGATAGGTACATACTCATTGCCATTTTAATTGTTTTCATACTAGTTTTATAAGTGGTTGGTTTAGTACCTTTATGATATGTTTGCCTTTACTGGTGAGATTTTTTTCTTTCATATATTTTCTTATTTCTAGTTTTGGCCTTTTCTTTTCCAACTGAAGAATTTTCTTTAACATTTTTTGTAATGCCAGTTAGTGGTGATGAACTCTTTTAGCTTTTGCTTATCTGGGAAACTCTTCCTCCCTTCTTCAATTCTGAATGATAACCTTACCAGGTAGAGTATTTTTGGTTTTTGTTTTTTCCTTTCATCATGTTGACTGTATTGTGCCACTCCATCTGGCCTGCAAATTTTCTGTTGAAAAATCAGGTCACAGTCTTATGGCAATTTCCTTGCATGTAAATGGTTGTTTTTTCTCTTTCTGTATTTAAGATTCTATCTCTTTTTTAATTTTCTTTTTTTTGAAGATTTTATTTATTTATTCTCAAAGAGAGAAGAAGGGAAGGAGAAAGAGAGGGAGAGAAACAACAACATGTGGTCGCCTCTCATGTGGTCCCCGCTGGGGAGCTGGACCACAACCCAGGCATGTGCCCTGACTAGGAATCGAACCAGCCCTTTGGTTTGCAACCAACGCTCAATCCACTGAGCTACACCAGCCAGGGCTACATTCTCTCTTTATTTTTAACTTCTAACATTTTATTGGGTTGGTCAAAAAGTCCATTTATTTTTTCCATTAAATGAAAGACACATTCTTTATTTTTACTAGTAACTTTATTGATTTGGATATATTGAGTATGTTGGCCATCTCCCATGTGGTAGAAAATTGATTGTTCTCAATTCATGTCTCAATTTGATCACTATTAACTTCAACTGGTCTACCCAACCATGGAGCATCATCCAGCAAGAAATCTCTAGCATAAAACTTCTTAAACCACTTTTGACATGTTCGATCACAGCACCTTCTCCATACACTACGCAAAACTTTTGTTTTGCATTTCAGTTGCATTTTAACTTTTCTTAAAATAATAAAGCATAATATGCCAAAAATGTATATTTTCTCCCATCTTCAGTATTAAAATGGCTACACAAAAATTCACCAATTTTGATAATTTTTAAATATACATTGATATGACAACTGCCATAATACAATCTTAACAAAGTTGTTTCAAATGAAGTTAAAGACAACCAAGCACTACTAGAGCCATCTTATGAAAAAGACGGAATGACCTTTTTGGCTAACCCAATAATTGTGATATGTCTTGGTGTGGATCTCTTTAGGTTCATCTTCTTTGGGACTCTCTGTGCTTTCTGGGCTTGGGTGTTTGTTTTCTTCATCAAGTTAGGGAAGTTCTCATCCATTATTAATTCAAACAGGTTTTCCATTCCTTTTTCTCTCTCTTCTGCTTCTGGGACACCTACGATGCAAGCATTAATATGTTGGATGTTGTCCCAGAGGCTCCCTTAGAGCCTCCCAGAGGCTCTCATTTTTTAAAATTATTTTTCTTTTAGATCTTCCAGTTGGGTGATTTCCACTATCCATCTTCCTGATTTCTGATCCATTCTTCTGAGTCATCTGATCTCTTTTTGCTTCCCTGTAGTGGATATATATTTTTTAAAAATTTCGGTCTATATTCTTCAGTTCTGATAGGTTCTTTTTTATTTCAAATTTTTATCTATTTGTTGAAGTTGTCAGTTTATCCACTTGTCTCAGAGTTTGATTAGCATCCTTGTGACCATTACTTTGAATTCTCTATCTAGTAGATGACTTATTTTCATTTTATTTAGTTTTTTTTTTTTTCCTGGGGTTTTGTCTTTTGGGGGGAACATATTCTTCGTCTCTTCATTTTTGCTTGTGTGTTTCCATGTATTAGGTAGTTCAGCTATATCTCCTGGATTTGAGAAAGTGGTCTTATTTAGAAAGTGTCCTATGAGCCCCGGTGGTAGAATCCTCTTTGTCACCAGAGCCAGGTGCTCCAGAGGTGTTCCGTGTGAACTAGTATGGCTTCCTGTTGTGGTTGAGCCACACTTACATGGACACACTGGCAGGTGAGGCTGGTCCCTGGCCTGGCTGGCTCTGAGGCCTGGCTGCCACTGTTGCAGGATCTTTGGGGCATGGGGCAAGCCTTCGGTGTACTAGCTACAAGGCCCAGCATCAACTATTGCAGACACACTACTGTGTGCTGGTGCTGACTGAGTCTACCCACCAGGCTTGGCAGGGCAGGAGTTGCTTTGGAGGGGTGCCAGCATGGGTGGGTCCTCAGGGAAACAACAGGGTGGGTTTAACAGTGTTAGTAAGGTTCATGAAGAATGTCAGAAATGGTGCCTGCCAGTGTCAGACCAACTAGGGGGAGGCAGAGCAAAGAAAGTAGAAAAAATGATGCCCCATCACTTCTGATTCTGAATAAAGTGCCAACAGATCCCTGTCCCTTCAGCACACACCCTAAAATTCATCATTGTATCAGCTCCACATACTTTCAGACCCAGGTGCTTTCAGACTGTTGCCTCTGCACTAGAACTCGGAAAGAGCACAACCTGGGGTTCCTGCAGCCCTTTGGCTCTCCCACATGCTAAGCCCTACTGGTTTTCAAAGCAAGATGTTATGGGGGCTCCTCTTCCTGGTACAGGTCTCCAAGGTAGGGATGTGGAACCCTCGCTTTTCAGGGGTTACCTCTGTAGTTGTGATGTCCCTTCCACTTGTGGGTAACTGCATAAGGAGTGAGGTATAAGGTGGTTCCTGACTAGACTGAGTCTCTGCCCCTCTTACACATCTCAATGTGGCTTTTTCTTTGTATTCATTGTTCTGTTAGTGTTCACGTAATTCTCAGAGATAGCTATTCTGTATGTAATTGTAATCTTGATGTCAGCGAGAAGAGGTGAGCTCAGGACCTTCCTCTCTGCCATCTTGAACCGAAGCTGGAAGCCTTGCTCTTGAATGCCAGCTTAGCTAGTCCATGAAATGTGGTTCCTTGCAGCTGGTGCACAGCCCCTACAATTAACTTGTCTCTCTAGATCGCAAGTCGCTGTGTCTCCTCCTGTGTTTGAATCTCACATCCTGATTTACAGTTTTAAATGATGCTGGAGTGTTGTGGCTCAAGAGTCGAAGTAAGGATATACTTGGGAGGTAGTTGTGGCCATCCAGAGGTGGAAAGGGCCTTTCTTCAAGTCCCATGGGAGTGGCTTTTTACCCAATGGACAACCACTATTTCCACTCTGTTCTCTGACTGATGCAGCCAGTCAGGCCCTTATTTTGCATCTTGTCTGTGAAATGTCTTATATTGTTACTTATCTCACATCTCTGTCACTGAGTCATGAGCCCCTCAAGAAAAGGGCTGTGTCTTGCCACTTTTCTTCCTTAGACTCTATCATTAGGTTCCTCATCAGCCAGCACGTGAGGGAGATAATGCGTAGCCACCACCCCAATGAAGAGAACAGCAGTCTGTGTCAGCCCATCACATTGGGAACCTAGGTAAACCAGAGCGTATTTCCTAGGAAATTAAAATTGTAGAACAGTGGAGCAGAAAAGCTGTGGGACTCTGGCCAGACTCTCTGGGACTCTATGGGACTCTATGCCTTTAGAAACCAGCCAGGAGAAGAGCCATTCCCCAGGAAGAACTTCCAGCCCATGCTGGGGGGGATGGCTCCTCAGTAGCCAATGGCTCATACAGCATTGTCGGGCTCATTTAAATCCTATAAATATGTGCAAAGATCAGGGCAGGCAATTCAGATTCATTTTTGAGGTCACAGCGCCAAACTTTGGCTCTGTTAGCTCACAGAACCATTAATAGGGTAATGTGCTCCATCACTGTAAATGGGA
Organism: Anoura caudifer; assembly: GCA_004027475.1. NCBI lineage: Eukaryota > Metazoa > Chordata > Mammalia > Chiroptera > Phyllostomidae > Anoura > Anoura caudifer. The sequence continues at coordinate 245,454 of PVKU01000478.1, read as the reverse complement.
ATCAAAAAGATTATAATGGGGCTTCATTATATCCATCTGTTCATCCATCACTTCTTTTCCATTGCTCACCACTTGACTCGAGAAACGGCAACACCCCCTAACTAATTAGATTTATCCTAATCTCTTTTATGCACCATCAATTCTCTCAGAGGCCATCTGTGAGTTTAGAGTTCAGACCTTTAAGAATTATGCTAATCAGTCTTTTTCTAATTTAAAGTGTTCATCTGATGACCACAATTTGAAACTTCTTGCTGTGACAAATGGGAATTCATTGTAAGATTTTGTTCTAATTTTAAACACCCTTATCCTCTGAGGTGCCACATAACGGGCCATTTCTAAGAAAATAGTTCGGTGAAGAGCATTGAACCTTGGAGCCAGGCAACAAGTAAGAAAAACGGAGTCAGCGCTGAAAGAATTTTAATTGGTTTGTAATATAAGTAAGAGGTGATTTGCTTTCATTTGTAGAATCAAAAAGAAAGGTGCCTGAGCTATTACATTTGGGAGTGGGTTGTAAATTTTGGTGGTGCAACCATTGGTGTGTAAAATGCAGAGGAGAACCAATTTACTGAGACAAGAGCCCACTGGGAAATGATCCAGGAGCGGGTTTTCAGAGCCCTTCCGCCTGCTGGAGCCCGTGGTCTGGTCACCAGAGGCTGCTATGGAATCATAAGCAGATTTCTGTGCAGTGATTTGAACCTGGTCAGAGAACGGGCACTTTCTGACACAGCACAGTGACATTCACTGTGGAGCCTGAACACCCTCGGACCTTTAGCTGTGTCATGAATAGAAATGACCAGCCCTGATATTAGGTGGTGGAAGCAGTGCTCAATGAAGAGATTTGATGATATTGTGTTAATTACTCATTCAATAAATAAGCAGATGTGTCTTAACTGGGAATTGTAGCCCGGAGTAGCACTTTTCAAGTGGAAAAGTATCCATGGATCTTTGGAAATATTGTTAAAATTGAGTTTTTGATTCAATAGTTTTGGGCTGGAACCTGAGATTTAGCATTTCTAACAAGCTCCCAGGTGATGTGGACACTGCTGGTCTAGAGACCACACCTGGTATAGCAGGAGAAGAGCCTGGGGAGCCACAAGGACTGGGCCTGAGTCCTGCCTGCGTATTGGCCATGTAACCTCATTCTTTTAACAAATAATTATTGAATCCCTGTTATGCACAGGAAACTGTGCTCACTTGAAGAGCTGGAACAAGAGAGAAAATGTCCCTGTTCGTCCAGTGTTTTCAGTTTGGTGGGGTGACACATGAGAAAAGAGATAAAGCAAAAATGTCTAATTATAACTCATGATAATTGTTAGCAATAATAGCAATAGTGACAAACCTACTACGTACAAGGCAGTATTTAAAGAATTTCACATTTACCAACTGATTTAATCTCTATAAAAGCTCTTATTCCTATTTTCTCTGTGCATTGAGGGACAGACATGAACTACCTCACCCAACTGTGTGTACTGAGAAGTGGTAGAGCCGTGATTTGGATTGGGCAGCAGCTCTGGAACCAGTGTTCTTGACTAGGGGTTGGCAAACTTCTGTAAAGGGCCAAGTAGGAAATATTTTAGGCTTCTCAGGCCATTCAGTTTCTGTTGCACCTACTTAATTCTGCTTTCATAGCACGGAAGAGGTCATAGACAGTAGGTAATGAGTGAGCATGACTGTCTTCCAACGAAAGTTTATTTATACAAATAGATACTGGGCACGATTTCACCCATGAGCTGGAGTTTGCCAACGCCCGTTCCTGACCATTACCCTAGACAGTGCTTCTCACATTTTAAAACAGCCCTGTCCAATATAAACTCAATGGGAGCCACACACATAACTTTTTTAAAAAATCATAATCCTCACCCAAGGAAACATTCAATTCTTTTTATTTTTATTTAATTTCTTTTTAGAGAGGAAGATAGAAACAGCGATCAGCTGCTTCCCATACATGCCCTGACTGGGTATCAAACCCACAACCTATGTATTTGCCCTGACCAGGAATTGAACCCACAGCCTTTTAATGTACAGGATGATGCTCCAACCAACTGAGCCACTCAGCCAGGGCCACACATGTAATTTTAAAGTTTATGTTATCCATGTTTTAAAAATAGAAACAGATAAAACTATTTTAATATAGTTTAACTCAAAGTGTCCAAAACATTATTTCAATAATCAATATAAAACAGTTCTTAATCAGAAAGTTTGCATTCTTTTTTGTACTAGGTCATTTAAATCTGGTGTATATTCTGCACATACAGTACATCTCAGCTCAGGCTAGCCATGGTTTACATGCCTAAGAGTCACATGGGGGCTACTGGCTACTGTATGGGACAAGGCAGATTTAAAGTGCTTAAGACTCACCTCCAGGCTTCTGCATGTCTAGCAAGGCCCCAGATGATGTTGGTCTGTGGTCCACACTTGGAGTAGCAAGGCTGCAGACTGTAACCCTCCGAAGGAAACACACCATGATGGGACTGGAGGGGGACAGGCAACTTAAGGTGGGCCAGGAAGGCTCTTTAAAGGAACTATTAATACATTCAAGCTCAGACCCAGAGAATAAGAAGGAGCTGGCTAAGAGAGCAGTGGGGAGTAAGTACTCTAAGAAGAATTAGAAAAAACTGTAGATTAAGTGAAGCAAAGCCTGCAGGCACTTAGCAGTGTGTTCAGTATGGTATCCTGGGTTTTTGCAATAATGTAAAGGCAGAGAAGATATTCAGCCTCTCAGACTCACAATATGCCACTCTCTTCCAGTCTAGACTACTCTCTCCCCATCAGTATTCCCATGGTTGACCAGATTTTCCTCATCACAGCACTTTCCACACTTTCTGTAGGTGCCAACTTATTTTCTGGGTGGCCCAACTGGGCCATGAGCTCTAAGAAGACAGGCTTGGGGCTTGGTCACTGCTCTCTCCCCAGCCCGTACATCAGTTACTGCCATTTGACTACTTGGGAGTGAAGTGGTCTGTAAGATGGTACCTTACAGAACAGTTGGAATCCCACCCACGATACATCTGGGCTGTTTTCCCCCTTGAAAACTATACAAGTGGAAACTCTCAAACAAAAGATTAGAGGGAAAGGGGGTATTGTTTGAAGTAGAAAGGAGAAGACGTTGGTGGTGTGGCATGAGCTTAGCACTCACAGGCAGGTGAGCCACAGCTGGACAGCCTGCGGGTGTGTGTGTATTGGCTGGCACAGTCAGTGCATGTGTATCTCACAGCTTTTAGAAGGGGCCTTGGCCCTCCACACCCACTGTATCAGAACCCCGGGTAGGGAGGCTGCTGCTTCCCTCCCTGATACTGCCTGGTCCCTGCAGGGAGGTCTGGGGGAGGAGGAGAGGAAAGGGAAGGTAGACAAATGGCAGGTACTTCTCTTTCACAGAAGGGCTATATCACAGCCAGTCTGGCTCTGCCAGGGGTGCTGAGGTTCATTAAAGGAGGTGAGCTTGTTGCCGTTATAACACTGAGTTCTTCCAGTGGTCTGACTCTAAAATCCCCCAGAGCCCCTCATGCACTACTGAGTTAATAGAGGCCCTGCAGGGCCTTTTGCCTTTTTGCAATAACAAATTCAGACATCTGCATGCCATTCATTGCCTAGTCTAGAGGGAGACAGCACATAGTGTCAGGAGGGCCAGCTCTGGCCCCACCTGCATTTGCATCCCAGGCTTGTGCCTACTAGCACCGTTTCCCAGACCTGTCTGGGCTCAGCTTCTTCATGCATTAAATTAGATAATAGCAGTACTAGCCTTGTAGGGTTGTTGTGAGGATTAATGAATTAATGTATGCAAAGTACATAAAACTGCATACAATAGGTCCTCACTATTGAGTAGGTGTTCCTCTTAGAAATTGCTTTCACTTGTTGCTTATGTTCCCTCCAAAGCCCTTAAGAAAAAGGAGGGCTAGCCATGGCATGATTTTGATTTATTAGTGTAGGTGCTAAAACAGAGAATCGTGGAGTGTAAGCAACATGACCCAGAGGAAGTGCTAGATCTCAAGTCCAGGTTTTCCGACTGCAGATTCACTTTAAACCTACTCTGTGTGGGGCATGGATGTACCAGCTGAATAAAGACAAAGCACAGTAGAGCTTCACAACAGTGGTGCAGACAGATGCGGTAGCACAGAAGTACAAGCCAGTGATGGAGGAGAGATGCTTTTCTGATCAAGGTGGACAATGGTGCATTATGTGTGTGTGTGTGTGTGTGTGTGTGTGTGTGTTATCATGATGTTTCTGTGGTCATTTGGGGCATAAATATCCTTTATGGGTTTTAAAGTGGAGACTCATGGACCCCCTGAGAAGTTTATACAAGTGTACATTTATGGGTTTGTCTATACATTTTTTTTCTAGGGAAAGGAATCATTGCTTTGATCAGCTTCTCAAAGGTGCTGACATGCCTAAAATTGGTAAGAACTGTTCTAGAGGACCTCAGGTGTAATTTGTAAAAATTCTCAACAGTGTTTTGAGTTTCAGCTTGCACACATATCCATAAACATAGAGACACCACTGGTCTAAGAGGAGGAAGGCAATTCTCCTGAAGACTCTTACACAGTGTCTTAAGGACAACTCCATTGCTCTGATGTTCTGTGTAGACATTGCCAGGATTTTTTGAACTGGGGGATAGCTGGCCTTGTGCTAATTTGCTTACAGTTCAGAGCCCCAATTTCTGTAAAGTGGGGGTGATAGATTCTACTTCACAACATTTGGGGGAAATTGATAGGCTAGACCCTCAATGGATTTGAGCTTCCTTCCTGCGCCTGGTGTCAAGCTTTCTTTTGGGTTTATTCCAGTAGACATTATTGGAAAATAGTCTTGATTTGGGTTTTTTTTTGTTTGTTCATTTTTTCTTCTTCTTATTCCTATGCTTTCCTTCCTTGGCTAAGGTAGCAGCTCTTCCTGAGAATCACTCTCAGTCCATGTCTGTGGCCTTTAGAGAGGAGGCTTGTTTTCCCTTTTGCTCTGTCCATCCATTATGATATCTTGGGAAAGCCTACCTGTCCTTTCTTCTCAGATTCTGTTCTTGAGTTGTGCTGTTTTACTTGTTTTTTTCCCTATGCCTTTCATAATTGGCAAGTGATATTTTAACCCATTGTTCTGTGATGTTACAGGTAGAAAAAGAACAAAATAACACTACTGCCTTCACTCTAAAACAATTCTGTGTTGTTGTCAAGACCTAGGAAGTAGGCATTTCCAGCAGTCATTTTCTGTTTTAAATAAAAGCGTTGTATTTAAACTCAGAAACAGCTATCACCTCAGTCTTACTCTTAATTTAGAAGCATTGAATTGATCATAGCATGTCAGCCATTTCTGGGATTCATTGCATTGATTTTCCCTACCTCCCTGGAAAGAAGCAGTTGGCAGGGGTGTGGGTGAGGTCATGGTGTGAGCTTAGGAGTCAGAAAAACCTGGTGGTAGACTCCATCCCTGCCATGTGACAACTGTGAGCACATCACATAGGTTTTTGTAGTTTTAGCATCTGTAAAATGGAGAGTGGAGGAACTCACATGGTATGAGTTTGCTGTGACTTCCGTCACAAAGTACCACAAACATGGCAACTTAAACAATGGAAATGTGTTGCCTCACAGTTCTCCATGCTAGAATTCTGAGATCAAGGTGTAGACGGGATTGTTTCCTTCCAAGGGCTCAGAGGGAGACTCTGTTCCATGCCTCTCTCCTAACTCATGGTGGTTTGCTGGCAATGTCTGACCTTGCTTCACTTTCATCACCACATGTCTGTCTTATCTTCATATGACACCCTCTCTGTGTGCATGACTGTCTCTGTGTCCAAATTTCTTTTTGTGTAAGAATACTGGTCTTACTGGATGGGGGTCCACTCTAGTGACCTTACTTTTAACTTATTACTTCTGTAAAGGTCTTATTTCCAAATAAGGTTACATTTTGAGGTACTGGGGGCCAAGCCTTCAACATATTTTTTGAAGGGGACACAGCTCAACCCATAACACATGCCCACTACATGGAGTTGTTGGGATGATTGGATGAGACAATCCATACAATAGGCTTGACACTGTGCCTAGCACGTAGCGAGCCGTCAGTGGGCTGGTTGTTATTTGTGTGGGAATTTGTCATGGCCTAATTCAATCAGAAGCTGACCTTCTCACTTACAAGTGTTGGAGGTTTTCCGTTTCTTTTGCTTCTCCTTTCCTCTCATTTTTCATCAACCCAAAGGGAAATGTAAATGGAAAAGCAAAGCCAGGCAAAACATGGAAGATACTGCCATTTAATCATCAGAACTCTTTATACTTTAATATTTCCTCAGCCTGGGGCTTTTATATTAGTGAAAACAGATTTGCATGTGTAAAAATATGTAGAAACCTATTTCAGTCTAGTCTGTGTTAATTATTAGAGAAACTGTCTTAAATAGCAGAATGATTTTGTTTAAGGGGAAACTTTGAAACCCAAATAATTATCAGATGGCCATTTAAAAAAATAAAAACTAACCCACTGTCAGAGAAAACATGTTATTGGAATCAAATAAGCTGGTGGCATAATCTGCAAATTCCATGCCTACTGCTATGGTATCTGAAACATAATTATCAAGCTTAAGTTAATTAGACCAATGCTCAGAAAATCTGGCCCAGCAGCTTGTGGTAAGTAATTATATATACTGATTAAAAATGTAATACACAGTGAGCAGAGGCCAAAAAAACCCATCCATTTGTTACAGACTGTGCACACACCCGATTAAGGAGGCCGTAGAAGAGTGCCAACAATGAGAAGGATGTGTGCAGAGCCTGCAGGTGTGATGCAGGGCCTCCTGCAGGGTGGGGTGCAGGCACCGGCCTCGGCCGCCCGCCCTCCCGGTGGAAGGTCTGTAGGTATCACAGCACAGCCGGCTCAGGAAGGGGATGTGGCCAGGGGTGCTCATGGCCCACCCAAAACATACATCCCACCGTAGTCTCTGCCCAAACTGTTGTTCCCATTTTTTTCTCAAGCTCCTCCTTCAAAGGATGATTGGCTCTGGGACAACCAGAGGTCAGCTTTCTTGGTGACTATCCGGCCTGTGAAACATTAAAACTGTCATTAGTTATGGGTCACAAATAAGGGCAGGATGCTGACCTCTGAGAAAGCACAAACATATCTTTCATTTGCCTTTCCGCTTGCTGTTTGGTTTTCTTTCCAGTTATTCTTGAAAGGGGGACCTGCCATTGAGATCCAGGGGCTATGACTAGGGACACCCAAGGTCAGATTCTTTTCTACTCAGATTCTTTTTAAGTGTACTGTGTCATAAAAATTTATTAAGTAAAAATAGTTAAAGTTCAGATTGATGAGGGTGACAAGAAATCTTAGTATTTATCTCTCACAGCACATGTCTCTGTTCCTGCATTAGTATTATAACATTTTTTTTTTGAGAATATAAACTCTTCTTTGCAGCTACAGATGGCTATAATTGTGCCAGCCTTCTGAATATCTGATATGATTGTTTATTTTGGAAAGGAATATTTTGTGAATACCTACTATGTGCCTAATTCTGATTTTATAAGGTCATTGCTAAGGTATTGGATGGAACCATGTGAAATTGATGTTCTGTAGGTTAAAGAAAAATTGAATATTGCTAAGTGACATGATTTTGCCCTCACAGAACATACAATTTAGTGGGAAAGATAGACAAATTAGAAGACACTTATCCAAGAATAAATTTCCTGGAACCACATGAAAGGGTCACTTAGTCCAGCCTTGAGGAGCAGGGGAAGAAATGTATTTCATGCAGAGAGAATAGCACATGCAAAGGGCTGGTGACGAGACAAGGCAGGTTGTTTAAGGAAGCATTCCTACTTACTAGGGTGGGAACAGATGAAAAGGGTTGAGAGATGAGGGCAAATTGGTAAATAAGAGCCTATCATACCAAAAAAGCTGTGTCCATGACCACATCACTCAGGACCAGAGCATTAGAAGGAAAGGGTCAGGGGACTGAGCTCCAGCTGTCCCGAGCCATTACCTAGAGTTTAATTCTGCTTTTTAAACAAGAGGGGCCCCTGTATACGCTTCTTCAGTCATGTTCCGGTTCAGAAACTAGATGCAGGCTACCCCTGTTATTTTTAATAGAGGGTCGTTTTTAGTAGAGCAACATGCAGATGTTCTGCGTCCAACACTGTGGAAGACTCAAGCTATCCATCCACTTGATCTTCCTGGGCCGTTGTTTCCTCCTCTGTAAATGGGGACGACAATATGTGCCTCTTACTAGTTCAAGTTGATCCAATGAGATTCTATAAGCAAAAGTGCTTTGATTAAGGTACTTCAACTTAGTCTCTGTTGCTCAGCAGCTGGTCAGTATTGTCCGCGAGACAATGAAGGTGGAGGGAGTGGGCCCTGGAGCCACACCATCCACAAGCTGTAAGATATCATCTCTGAGCCTACCTTCCTCACCTGAAAAGGGAGATGACTACACTGTAGCACAGTTAAGAGGATTAACGTAGATCATTTCTGCACCAGAACTTGGTACCTGGCACTTAGGGAGCAAGCACTTGATAGAAATCCTTTAATAACAGTAGAAATAGAACAACAATATGATTATGCTGTCATTACCCTTGGGCTCCCATTCTTTGATGTTTTCACCTCCCTAGACCAGAAGGGCCACTGTCATTGGACAGAAAGCCTTTCTCCTTCAGCTAAGGACAGGGGTCCATTCTCCATGGAGCAGTATTTGTTTCTCATGATTTAGCTGCTGTTTGGCTTAATTATTAAGTACTTAATCCGACTCCTATAAGTAGACAAGCTCTCTCTCCACTGAAGGCCCCAATAACCATTTACAAAGTGAAAGGAGAGCCAATCAGTGGGTGGTTGTGCTTCTGGGGTGCCAAAAATTAGTTTGTCTGATTTTTAATATTTTGAGTTTTGGCATCTGATTGGCACAGTCTGAGTAACCAGTTAGGAACACCCACAGATCTTGGGCTGATAAATCTGCTACTAGGCTTTCACCTGATGTCAACGAACTAGAGTCAGTTTTTGCCAAAATCAAAAATTAAAGAGGGAGAAGAGCAAATAGCTTGGAAATTAATGGCATTTTTTTCAACATCTTGTCTGCTTCCTGCCTAAATTTTAGTCAGCAGTCTGTTGGTTGTCCCGAAACGGCAGGAGCTGAGATGGAGCTAGCGCTTCACAGCCCTTAAAATACAGTCCCAGTGTAAGAAGCAGCATATACATAAAAGGACTAAAGCAATTATGAAATGTAGAAACCATGCGAAATTTATATTACTACTGTAGACATGTGTATTAAAATCCAGTTAAGTATTACTTTTGCTTCAGAAATAGGACATAAGAGCAAATTTATGGAGAGGAGAAGGTTTAGATGACTGTCTCACAGATGTAAAGCTCTTAAGGCAGAGCTGTTTTAATTAAGAACAACATCCTGTGTGAAGTGTTATCCTGAAAATAGATCCTAGGGGGGAGTTCAGTGAAGGGATACATCAATTTCAGGCATCTGGAATTCAATTAATAACTCCAGTGCTCTCGCATGGCAAATGCGACTCTGACATAATCCTGCGGAGGTTCTGGGCTTGGAAGCCGGATTTCCATAGTGAGGGAGATTGCAATCGCTCTATGCTAGAGTCCTACCTATTGCCCAAAGATGGTCAATTTTGCTTGTTTTTTTACTTATGGCCTTTTATGTAGTCATTTAATTAATGTTTAATGACTAATGAGTATCTGTAAATCATCACCGAAAACAGAAGGTATGATTTTAATAATACCCTACATCTCACAGGCCCACACAACAATGCTTGCCCAGCACCCCGCACCCCCTCAGTGAGGAATCCAGCCACCTGAATCCTGTGGTCCTCACTGCTTCAGGGCGGTGGTGGTGGTTCTTCTTGTTGTTGTTTGTTTTTAGCATAGGTCTAGGCATCTCTATGCATTCCTAGAATGTATATTTTATGCATTCCTAGAATGTATATTTTTCATGGTTATTTTTTAACTTCACAAAAGATCATCATGTTACATATTATCTTTCAATAGTTATTTTTTTAATAATATGTTAAGATTCATTCATGTGGCTTCATTGTCTCTATCAAGCAATCATTTTGATCACTGTCTAATATTCCATTGTATGACTATATCATAGTTTATTCCTCTACTCTCTAAAGGATATTGATTATTTCCAGGTTTTTCCTATTTTAATCACAGCTGCTTTGAACAGTGTCATGCATTTCTTTTGGGTAGATGGTGGGAATAGTATTGCTGGGTCATAGGGTTTTGTGAATGTCAGCTTTAGGAGATAAACCAAATTGTTTTCCAAAGAGGCTGTTCCAGTATCACCTCTGACTAGCAATGCCTGAGTGATCCTGAGGGACCACATCCTCTCAAGTCCAGCATATTGCCAGATTTAGGTAAGGCTCAAATTCACCAAATTGCTCTTGTGCTATGTGACTTTAACCACTGGAGCTAGGACTTATGGGTAGGAAGGGTTGGGGGAAGGGAGACTCAGACACATGGTGAAGAACAATGGTGTCAGCCTCATCCCTGGAGCATTCAAGCCAAGGCATGAGTACCCCTTGGAACCAATGGCAGAAAGGAGGCAGGTATCCTGTGGATGTTTGCACTGGGGAGCATTAAAAATCAGTATCAAACACTGACTCTACAAACATTTTTATGCTAAGTGAAAAAAGGCAGGGGGTGAAAGACAAATACCATATGATCTCACCTATTAGTGGAACCTAATCAACAAAACCAACAAGCAAACAAAATATAACCGGAGACATGGAAATTAAGAACAAACTGACAATAAACAGGGGGGCAGTGGGAGGGAACAATGGAGGGAAAAGGGGGAAGGGTTTTCAGGAACATGTATAAAGGACACATGGACTAAGCCAAAGGGGGGTAGAATGAAGGGTGGGGGAAAATGGAGGCAACTGTACTTGAACGATAATTTTTAAAAAGTTAAAAAATATATTTGTTTCTGGGCTTTTGAATTGATACCTGAAATTATAAAAAGCTATTTTAAAGCATTTTGATCTTTTATGCTTTAAAATCAACCAAATAAACTTCCTTAAACCCTTCAGTGGCACAGAGGTAAGATTAATTAAAAGATTAGGGCTCACAGAAGATTTTTATGGGTTTTTCATTCACACAAGTGTAACACCCAACAGTAATATTTTCAGCTTTAATGGAATATCAAATATACTATTTTTAAAATCTAGCTATATTAGATCTATGTATATGAGCCAAGCCTAGGATTTATATATATAAATAATTTATATTATTTATATTATATATATTTATAATTTATATTGTTATGCATATTATTTATATACTATTTATATTTATAGTATAAATATTAATCCCAGGCTTGACTCTTTCTACAGGGTCTCTTGAGCATCTCAGTAATGAATAATTGGGAGGTTAGATGCACAGTCAGAAGCTGAAAAATGAGGGTATCTCTTTTTTACCCTGATGCCTTCAAACAGCCACAAGTCTGGCATTGCATCTTAATTTTTCACAGCAGTGGGGAAGTGTATGGGTTTGCAGTTGCCTTATGTCACTGCTGTCGGTGCTGATTTCTGGATTATGGTCTGTTATAGATGTTATATAAAATTGAGCCTGCAACAAGGAAACCCCTGTTTCTTTCCATTTAAATATTCTGGCTTAAAAAATTTGAAAAGATGTTTACACCAACCTGGAAGGGGAAATAGCATGATCGCCAAGGTGGTTTTCCCAGGGTGAGGCCGTCCGTTGCTCCGCAGGTGTGCTGACCCCTGCGATTTCTCCATGTGGGAGCCTCGAGGGCAGAATCTGTAGTGGTGGAGGGAAAACAGACACCGGAAATCCTGTGTGACAAAGATCTGCTGTCACACATGGTAAACTTAGCATTTCAGCCACATCCAAGGCTTTATGTCTTTATTAAAGAAGGTTTTAAATGAAATAGAGAAAGAGGCATTTGGGAAAGGTTGGCTCCTAACTTGTTTGTGCAACTTACACAGGCCAAGCTCTTTGAAGGGTATCAGAATAGCTCCATCAGAAGTGAAGGCATTTGTGAGTATCAGAGGGGAGGTTACTCCCAAGGGGTGCAGTTTTGTAACCAGAGGCAGAATGACAGTCTTGTAGAAAGAAGGGATTTTGAGTAACCCAGCAGAGTGGTGAATACCCTTGGAATACAGATTTCACATTAGGCATTTGTCATCTGCCAGCACATGGGTGGGTGCCAGGTACCTGGCTGGATGATGCTGGGTAGCTTGTGTAGCTGTGCCAAACATATGGTAACTGTTTGGAAAGAAGTTTGCGAGGTCAGCCTGCTCCACAGTGGTCACTGCTTGTGCAAATAGTTTGCCGTTTACCTGCTTTTCTGTGGAAAGTTTCCTATTAGCAGGCCTGATGTCAAGGTGAGAGAGAGGCCCAGGAAGCACACATCAGAGTGCCATTGGCTATGCTCGGAGCCAAAGCTGGGCCCAGCCACTCTGGTGGGCCTTCCCACCTTCCCTCACCTAGTCTGGACTTACTGCGTTTCTACCTGGTTTTCATTCTTCTGAGCCTAGCAAAAGTAGGTGCTTTGTTAAGGGTGATGTGACTTCATGAATCACCAATCCCTCTCTCTTCTGGCCCCCAGTACCAGAGGGAGGGTGTTTCCCCTTTTCTCTGCTGGCCTTTTGCCCTCTCTTTGGGCACTTCCTCTCTCTGTGTCCGCACTGCCCTGCAGCCAGCTCACAGACCATGCAGATACCTCTGTCCTTCCTCTGGGTATTTGCACTTTCTGATCCCTCTCAGTTTAACTGTCGCCTCCTCAGAGCAGTGTTCCCTGACCACAATGTCTAATGTAGTTCTCTTTATTATGTTCTCTCATGGTAGTAACAGATTTGATTACTTGCTACTTGCCTGTCTTCTTGCCTAGAAAGGAAGCCTCCTACAGGGCTCTAAGCCTTGTCTGGCTTGCTCCCCACTGCATGGTGCAATTCACTGTGCCAGCACATGGTGGACATAGTACTATTAGCTGAATAATTGAATGAGTTCTGCAGAGAAACAAACCTTTGATGCATAGGGGACCTGTATTGTATAGCTCCCCAAACTGGTTCAGCTTCTCCAAATGGGTTTTATCTTGAGGGCTCAGTCATTGCTGCCAGGAACATGGTGTGAGCAGGAGTTTGAAGCCATGTTTATGGTGGCATATTTTTTAGTGCATTTTCTGTGTTGGTTTAAGTTCTTGCAGTGCTGACATTCCACCACCCTAAGGAATTGTTGTCTTGCCTGGACCATGCTTCTAAAGGTTCTCTAAAGTGCCTTTGAAAAATGAAAACATAATATATATGAACCAAAGGTTTAGAAGATTCAAACAAAACCAGAAATTGGCCCTTTGCCTTTTCCCTTTCCTCATTCTGAGTGCCACAGGTTGCCATCACTCTAGGAATAAAGGACAACCCTCTCGCTCCAGCACCAATATCCCCGAACACGGGGGAACAGCTTACAGAATATGACTGGCTAAGAAAATTGCTTTTTGGATAAATGTTTTCTTCTCCCAAGTTTGCTGCATCACAGACCTTCCTTTCAGAAGGACTTTCATTTCATTTCTCGGTGAGCATGTTTTTAGAAACAGGAGGCCCGAGGAAATCAAATTGGTAGAAATCTCTAGTCCTTGATGCTTTCCCTAGTTTCTTACCCCTTGAAAAACCAGGAAAGCTCAGATGGGATGGAGCCTAGGGCAGGTGCTGGTCATCAGCATTATTTACTGACAACCGACCTGAGATGTAATTGCCATTCCAGAGGAGACACCCAGCGGGACCCTGACCCAGCCAGTGTGGGGCACGACCTCTGTTTGTAGGCTCAGTGGTTCTTTTTTCCCCCCATACTGCCTTATCAACCATGTTTGCTAAAATGTTAACCAAAAGAATGCTCCCAAGAATTTACAGAGTGGATTCATGAGTACTCTAGGGGCCACAAACTGTATTTCTAATCCCAACAAATACTGTTCCTAAGTAGCCATGTGATGGCAGTTCCTAAGAGACTTAGATGTTTCATCTGGAAAATGGGGATGAAGTGAGTTGAGAGGGAAAGTGCAATTCAGTGGCACATCTGACAAATGCTTTTGGAAATTCTTCTACTGGGTGTCAGACGCAGTGAGGATACAAAGAACGGTATTTCTGTGATTTGGTGATTTCTACCACGAACATGGGAGCTAGGCATGAGGCTTTTTGCTAAATTAACTATTGTTGAGGGCTTACTATAATTTGAAGAGGAAGGAATTACTGGGTGAATGCAACTAATTGCTCTACCATGGGCTGAGCTGTTGCTCTAATGGGCTTTTGACTTTCCATCTGAAATGCTAAGCCCAGCCACTAGGCGGGATCAGTCTCATCCCTTATAAACACAAGGTTCACAAGCGTAAGCTCTGAAGAAAACCCTAGCAGTAGGGCATTCTAGGAATAAGTCAAGATTGCACTTCACTCTGTGCAGATCATTCTAAAATATAGTGATTCCCATGTTATCCCTCCAGGACACCCCCACCCATAGTCTGGTTTCCAAGTCTTGTTCCTTAACCCCCTGATGTCTTGTAAGGAGGTTTGGGATGGTGGTCAGCCAGGAAGCAGTGCAGCAGATCCAGGAGGCCCTTTCTTATCAACCTTTCTCAGGTTTCAGGTTAGCCTCCCTGATTGCTCCCCAGGCAGGAAGTGACTCATTGGATGTTTTAATTGAAATCAACTCTGCACAGGACCAGAAGCCAGAGCCATTCTTTTCTGAGTTGCTCCTAACAAGCTTCCCGTGGAAAGCCTACAACTCCAACGAATTAAAGCCATTTTCTGACAGCAGGTGTGAGCTACCCACCTTGGTTTGCACAGGTTTTACAGGGTGTATAGGGTGCTCTGCAGACCACGTTCAGTGCAGTCAGCTAAGGATTATCTGGTCCAAATTGTGATGCTGGCAAAATCTCATTTGTTGCTTTGGCAATCGGCTTGACAATGTGATACTTTAATGTATAATTGGATAAGCAATTGGGTTCTGTTATAGTACAGTGGTTTGGCATAATGATTTTCCAGTGCTGTGATTTCCTAGTTAATAAATACTTTGGGGGGTTACAAATTCTTAAACATCAACACTCGATACTCCTTTAATTAAGAGCTTATTTCAGCATTTTGAACCCATTGGCAGCGCTAAAAAACTTTGTTTTACTGAAGCAAGTCGGGCTTAAGTCAGAGGTTGGGCAACTAATCAAATGATGAATGCTTTGTTGATTGCCTGAGCTTCTCTCCACAAAGGGCAAAGACCTGAGTTTGATTGCACTTAAAGGTCTCACCAGCCAGCAATCAGTCTAGGGTTCCAGCTCATAAGACCCCTCACAGAGAGAGTAAGAAGGAAGGCAATTAACATTTTGATAAAAGGAATAGTTGAATAACCCCAGGGTTCTACGGGAGCAAAAGTGGTGGCCAGAGGTTGGTGGCATACCTTTTTTTTTTTTTTTTTGTACCAAGTGACAGCATGAAGTGATTGATTAGGACACCAAAAAGGCCCAAAATGAGTGACTATCTGCCCAGTAACCAGCACTTAGAGAAAAAGCATTTGGTGTTTAGAGAGGAAACATGGGCTTGAAGGATGCTGGCTCTGTGTGTGTGTGTGTGACGGAGAAAGTGAGACAACATCCAAAATCATGAACGATAGCTCAACACCAACTAAATGGCCCAGACCTGGGGACGTGGGGACTTTGGGAAGTGTAAGACTGAAGAGAGGCAGGTACTCTGCAGGAAGGGAGTGACTTTTCACACTAGTTTAGAGCAGCCTTGAACAGGGGAGCCAGGATCAACGTGCGCCTTACAAAGTGCAGGGAGGGAAGCTGTCAGAGGCCCAGCCTGTCCACAGGGCGGGTGGAGCCCCACTCCCAACTGCTCGTGTTGCCCCCGATTCACCACCACCCTGTTTCATGGGGCCCTTGAGCCCCACTCCGACCCTCTGCCCCTATCACTTCTTGTCTGGCTGCTTCTGTCTCCCTCTAATTCATTCTCCAGCCAGGCCACTTTTTAGGAAAAGTATTCTTGTCCTTTTACTTCCCTGCTTCTAACCCTTTCATATCTTCTTGGCCTCAAAAATAAAATCCAAATTTTTTAGCTCCCCCCACAGGCTGCAAATAATCTTCTGTCACTCTACTAGCCAGTCCCTCAACCACCAGGATCCCTTTTTCCTGGACATTCTATACTCGCTGTTCCCTTTGCTTGAAATATCCTTTCTCCCAGCATTTTGTTTAATGGATTTCTAATCATTATTTACCTCTCAGCTTAAATGTCAGCTCTTCAGTGAGGCCCTCCTCCACACCCCCGCCCAAAGTTCTGCCATCTCAGCAGACAGACCACTGTGCTCTGTTTTCTTTGGAGCTCTTATAATATCAAATTATTTTGATGTCCAATATCTGCAAAAAAAATCTGAAGCTTCCTATATTTCAGCCCAGCAGAAACAACCACACCCTCATGTGAGGGGTCATCGCCCCTCACTCAGCTGCCCTTGCCTGCTCCAGGCCATCTCCCAAGGTCAATGCCATGTGTAATGCCACATTTCCCACACTGGTTTACTTAATATTTTTGGAATCAACTCTCATTTTTAACTTAAGTAATGACATCATAAGTAGGAAATAATTCTAAAACATGATCAAAACCAGCCATTTTCAACCGGTATGCTGCAAAAATTTTTAAAACATGCAATACCTGACTATTTATTTAGTCAGGGACAGTAACCTCTTTTTCCTTAGATTTTTCAGGTAAAAAAATGACAACAGCTAACACAACCATAGCCATCCAGATGAGTGGATCAAAATTATACTTATTTTTTTGTCAGATTGGCAAAGATATATGTTTTTGGTGTGCCGCAGAATTTTAGCAATTAGTGTGTGTGTGCCATGAAATGGAAAAGGTCACAAATCACTGCTCTAAACAAAACTGTTTCTGTAGCCTAGGCTAGAGTCTGCGCGGCTCCACCCTTGGGCGCGGCGCTTGCTGGTGCCATGCTGAGGACGTGCTAGCACCCCGGAGACCTGCTTTTGATTAATCAGAAGAACTGAAAGATGATTGAAAGGGGAACAACTTTCTCAATAGGATTTAAAGTTGCTGGCATCTTTGAACTGAAGAACTGGAGGCCATCTCCAGGGCAACTAGGCTGTGTGTTTTGTCTTGAAACACTGGAATTTAAGATTTCTCACGATGGCAACAAAATTTCAGCTCTGTGGAGGCCTCTGATAGATGGTCAGGTGGTCAGGCGTGGCTGGAATGCCATGTTGGGATTCACGAGGGAGAGTAGTACAAGCAATTGGTGAAGCTTCGTGGGAACAAGCGGCAGGAGCGAGGGCACACAACTCGTTTTGTTCGCTGAAGCTGACCCCTGGCCCAGGAGAGCCCTTCTGTAAATCCCAGTGCAAATCCTGGTCTTTTATAGTTGACTCTAGACCCCTAGTCCAGCAAGAATTATTCTCTCTCTCTCTCAGATATTTTGAGAATACTATGATGGAAATTCTCATCCAATATTTATACCAGACTGACTTGTATTAAATGCAGTATGTATGAATACGTCTTTTCTTTTGGTGAGATTCCCATAAGGCAAAGATTTTTGGCTTATTTATTGGTGTAGCTTTCATAGGACCTAGAACAGTGCCTGGAATATATCACGTTCTCATCAAATGCTGGTTGACTAAATTGCAGGTAGTAATAGAGGATCAGATCTAAAAAATTAAGTATTTAATTCCCCATCCATTGAAATTATTTCCCTTTCCATGCTTTATATAAACACCTGAACAGAACCATTGACCCATAAGAAATGGTTTATTTAAGCTTTCTGTTCTTTATGTTGTTTTATGAAACTTAAAACAATGGAAGATATTAATTTTAAATATCTTAATTATCTTAAATATCTTAAATATCTTAATATTTTAAAACAGCCACTAGCTTCTTAAAGAGGTAGCTTTAAACTGTTTCCCTCCTTTGAAGATAATTTGGTATTTTACTACATCCTAGTTATGAATTCTGAAAAACAGTTAAATCTTGGTTAATCATTCTTCTGCTGCATTCCATCACAGAGCTCCAAAAATGTCAATAGCCAAGGCACTTTGAGCATTACACCTGGGAATTATTAACCCGCACATCTCATGATAACACATGTCAGTATTTCAGTCAGAAATCCTGTTAACACTGCTTTCCCTGAAAATCATTTCAAGCAGATAAAGTGGGATACTTTTTTAAAAAATCTCTTTTCAAAGCTGTGTAGAAATAGAATTCACTTTGAGGAGTCACCACAGACTGCATTCACTCTGTTGAATGTGAATACAGTCTTTGGTGTAACTTGGGCACATGAACCAGGTCTCAGGGAAAACAGTTTCAACTCTTTTGTTGCACAGGAAGACGGAGAGGAACATACATCCTATTGGCCATGGTGCTGAGCATTTTCACAGCTTAACTTTGTGACTTCACTGCAGGGAGGAGAGATGGAGACTATGGTGCGCTGAATGCCCCACACCTGGAAGAAGTGTTGTTATTTTACGTACCACTGAGAAAGAAAAGCACTACCAATTAAAGTGTGACACACCATTGATTTTAGGGCATGCTTCAATTTCAGAGATGTTAAAATGTGAAAAACAGCACATCTTAGAATTAATAAACTGTGGAATTTAAACAGTACTAGGGATTTACTCTGAATTTTGTGTAATAATAATAATAAACCCTGGAGTAGACAAAATGGTAGCCTTGAATTTGGTCATCCTTTGGACAGTCTCCTCTGTCTTTCCCAAGATTCTCAGCTAGGCAGGCTTGGGAACAACCCAAATGCAAGCTAAGTACTTCCCACGGCACCTTCCTATGGGGTCTCCTAGACTGAGTTGTCAGATACCATACAGTAAGCCCGGTTAAATTTGAAGTTCAGATAAACAATGAATTTTTTAGTATAAGTATGTCCTCAATACTACATGAGATATACTAAAAAAATATTAAGCGAGCATCTTATTTTTATTTGCCAATCTGCAACCATGCTCCCAGGGGGGTAATTTTGAGTACATTTGACCTTTGCCACATGCTCTCACTCTAGGACCTTAGCCTTTACCGTAATACCTTATTCACTCCTCACCACCACCCTGAGAGTTAGGGGTTATTGCAGGTCATTTTAGAGCTATAGGAGCTACATTGCCTCTCAGACATAGATTAGTTGGTTTGGGTCTGGATTCTGATCATAGCTTTTAATCCTTCTTACAGGGTAGAAAGGTCCAAAAGATAGGGATCACTGGGGAACCATGAAGATGGTAAAGGCACTTTTACCCCTGGAAAGGACCTCTGTGGGTTGTTCATTGTTCACTGTCATGGGGATGGTGTATCCATCATCATCATCATCATAGCAAACACTAAGAACCAGTTACTACTTGTCAGGCATGTCACAACTCACAATTTACTTTACTGTCTCCTTTTTATGAAGAGGTAAACTGAGGCACAGGGAATTTAAGGAGCTTGCCCTTTTCATTGTTAATGTATAAGGCCTAACCTCATCTTCTTAGAGATCCCTTGCTGGGTGCTCCTTAGATAACCCTCAACCCTATCACTCTCTATTCTAATAACTCTGTTTCTTTGTGAAACTAAATTGACTCTCAAAACCCTTCTCAAACTAGGGTAGCTCCTCCTAGCATCTTTCCCTTTGGTGTCTACCCTCCTTACCTGGGTGCCCCATGAGAACAGTTAAGGGGTCTGTCTAGCTCAGTGCTTTAGGGAAGGGCCCTGAATAAATACCTGGTATATTAATAAGTAGTCCCTGTCTTTCCCTCTGGATGGCTGAAGGTACTCTAGAAGATTCATTAGGCATGAAACCCCTTCATTAAAGCTTGCCCTAGGCCAACAGTGTCTTGTCTTTCTCTTTCTTTCTTTCTTTCTTTCTTTCTTTCTTTCTTTCTTTCTTTCTTTCTTTCTTTCTTTCTTTCTTTCTTTCTTTCTTTCTTTCTTCTGTCTTCCTTCCTCCCTTCCTTCTCTCTCTCTCTCTCTCTCCTATTCAATAAGCCATGTGTTTAAGGTAAGCATGGACAATGGCTTCCAGCCACCAGGTTCTTCAGTTGCCTTAGGAAAACAGAACTGTACTCCACCCACAGCATGTTTAATTTCCAAGTCGCCTGGGTGGCTCTTCCAAGACACCACATTTGTCTACCAGGACCTTTCCCAGGATCCCTACCCCTGCAGAGACTGAAATCCCATTCAAAGGCTCCTGAACTAGATCAGTAGCCCGGTGTTGCTGGGACAGCTGTGAGGCCCAGACACCCCTTTAACAAGGTGTGTATAGAAGAGCAGTGAGGAGCAGAGTTTGCAAAGGACAGCCTCCGTTCTGTTGGGAGGGGCTCAGGCAATGGGCTAAAAGACAGATACATTCTTTCTCTATGTGCATGGGCTTCATCTGCATACACACAGGTTTTTCCCCCTCAATGTGCTGCTTCTCAACAGTTAAATGCATCTTAGAATTGCTTGAGAAATTTGAAAACAGTCCCCAAACATGGGCTGCCTCACTTTAATTAAATCAGAGCAGTCTTTAAAGTTCTCCCCATTCCTGTGAGGAGCCAGGGTTGGGCACAGGTCTTCTAAAAGCCACAGGCTTGCATAGGGGCATTTAGGAGGAAAACAGAAGTTTTAAAAACCATGTGCAACAGAGCTTTACAAATATGACCAGTTTTTGTTGTATTTATTTCCTACTTCCCATAAACAACTCCTAAGTGTTGGCACAACGTTGCCATCTGTAAGGCATATGTCAATAACAGACGGTCGCCTAATAATCAGAAAGGCATTAACATTTGCAGGCTCTAAATTATTTGGATTCATCTGGTCTGATCTGCATTGATGAGGCCACTTAATGCTTGATTCTGTGTCTCCCAGTGGCTGAACCAGAAGTGGGAAGACCATGCTTTCTGAGCTTTGCATTGTTCTTGTCATCCTACTGATTTGTTACAAGATGGATTTATAACAGATCCAAAGCTAGTATCAAAATGAAAATTAGTTCTTGAGTAGAAAAATCGCAATCCAGTTTGACTTGCCTGTAGCAATTGTGTCATATCTGCCTCTGCAAGGAAGGAAATGACTTCTTAATGTGGTTTCCTTCCACTAAGAAGAATTAAATCTATGTGGCAAAATGTAAAACCAGCCTCTGGCAGCCGGATTCTGAAGGGAAGATCCATGACCCTCATAAACATATCTGTGGCCTGCCTGGTTATATGCTAATGAACCTCATTTAGGCTCAAACTGGAGAGCTGGGCTATTGTTCCCTCACTGTTTTGCCTTCTGTATCAAACAAAGTTTGCTCTGAAACTATGGGACAATTTCTCCATCTGCTGCAAGCTGCCAAGGTGGGGGTCTCTGGGTTAGATTTAGAATAATTTGGGCCTGAATTAGCAAATTCCACTATTTTAGTTGATAGATTTTTTGCTGAGTTAGCAAGATTCTTTGAGCTGGACCTGACTTTGGGCAAATGCACCTGGTGGGGTTGAGGATTGGTAGAACTGGCCACTCTTTAGTGGCATTCAAGTTCCTCTAGGATGGAATAAAAGGCAAAAATTAATTGTTGGGAACAACTCTGGAGCTCCCACTTCCTAGCTGGGTGATCTTTGACAGGCGAGTGAACTTCTGGGGACCTCAATAGCGCCTACCTTGTGTACGGGTAATTGTAAGTATTAAATGAAATGATACGTTATGAAATAATACATGCCAAAGAAACTGCCCTTCACATCCCAAATACTAACCATCTTTGGTGCTATTAAATTGATTGCCTTAATCTCCTTGAATGGTTTAACACAAAATACTACACTGTGCATCCTATGGAGAAGTATACTTTTAGCATTTACAGTGTATAGAGCCTCATACGGGAATAACAAATGTAGTTAATAAAACTGAATTGCAATAGGAGATTAAGGAGAAAATTGAGCTCTTCTAATGGAGAGTTCTGAAAATATTCCCTCTCTTTGAAAGAATTGAAACTTTATTCACTCTATATGTAAATTTGATACATATAAGAGATATTTTTAAAAGAAATATGGATATCTAAGAGGATTTTTAAATGATTCAACTAAGACCAATTCCTAATATTTTGATGTTTCCTAATTTAATTATTTTACTGTTGGCCTGCTTGAAGCCTTTTTTAATATATATACTCTTCTTTCTCACTCAGTACTCATGGCCCTTGTATTATTATCATAAATGTGCTTTGGCTATTTTGGTTCACTGAACAAAACTGCTCAGAGCTCATATAAGACAGGCTAAGCCAAAAAGAGTGGTATGCAAACCCCAGGCTGGCTCGGAGGACTGATCATGGGCAGTTAACGCCTTTAGTGTCGCTAAGGGAAATAAGTGAGTGACGATGGCTGAAGCCAGAGATTAGAGAGTTGGAGGGATTGGGGTACATGGCAAGATGCCCCCTCAATCTGTGACCCCCCACTCCCACCCTCAGCAGACAATTATAAGCAGCAAACGGGCAACAGCATAGCCTAACTTGGTTATTGTATTGCAACCAATGGAAATATGATTTTATACATGAAACTGCTCCATATTCAAATTAGGGCAACTAGCAACTAATGCGATTAAAAGACACCCACTTCCCAGATTTGCAAATTCTGTTCAGCTACCTCACAATAGTTGTTCAAGGAGATCCCAAGGACCCATTAATGAACTCATTCTACTTTTTTTTTTTTTTCTCCAAAGCTCCAGAAACATGACAAAGAGGAGGAGGACTCCCCAGCCTTGTGGAGATCGGAGGAGGAAATGGCAGCAGAAGCCGCAGCACTGCGGGTCTACTTTCAGTGACGCAGGTAAAGACTCCACTTGCTCATCAGGCCACCTTCCAAGGAGCCTCAGGAAAGGGGCTCCCTGCCCAGTTTAGGGCATAGAAAAGTGGCTGCACCAACAGCCTAGGGTGGTGGCTTCAAAGACACAAAAGCCTGAGTGGAGAAAACCTTGATTCCTGAGGTCTTATTCCAATATGCAAGTCCCCTCTTCCTCCCTGTCTGTTCACTCCCTTCCAGCCCACCCCAGACCACCACCACCTCTCATCCGTTTCCTCCTCTCTGGTACTGCTCTCCTGCAATCCAGTTTTCACAAAACTGGATAGTTTGTGGCTCGTACCTGATCATTTAAGAGGTTCAAGTCCTTTAAAGGAGTCACATTATCTTGAGGCTCAACTCCCACACTTCCTCTGTCAGTTTGCAAGGTGCTGTGAGCTGGCTCTGTCCACCTGCAGGCCAGGCTGGCCATGCCAAGGCCAGCTCATTTTCACTGTGGGCCTCGGCTCCCCAGCTGCTGTTTGGAAAGTTACCCTGTGTTTTCCCTTCAGCTTTGGCTGCTAGGAAGCTCAGGACGCAAGAAAAGGTCAAGGTGAGAATGAATTATTTCTTTACATTAATGATGTTTAACTATTGGGGCAGTCACAGATTTAAGATGCTGGTGGAAAGTTATAGCTATCCTCCTTTTCAGAATACATAAACACACAAAATTTTTATACAATGTCAAGGGGTTCATGAGCCATCTGAAATTTATTAATAGGATTGCCATGAAGTATGGGGATGAACCTAGATGAAAAACATTACTTGTTGTTTATCTGAAATTCAAATTTAACTGGAAATCCTGTACTTTTTCTGGTACCCCTGTTACTAAACCTCCTTAGGAATTATGCACCCCCGATAAGGGGTCTCTCCTCTGAATAGTTTATTTCCCTCCTTAGAATTGTCTTCTTCATCTGGCCTGTGTAAATGTGTTTATATTATAAGCTACTGCAGTAGATCAGATACTAAATTAAAACACAATTAGTGAACACATACTAGTAGCAACTGAATTATATAAAATTGTATCAACCACTTAGTGATTCAGATTTGTGGCTACAAAACACATTCCTGTGTTTCCTTTTTACTGTGAAATGTAAGCCCTTTTCAGTTAGTTTAAAACAGATGTGCATTTGATAGCCTCTCCCCCCAACCTGCTTTTTCAAAGCGTTCTCATTACTTGAAGCCCCAGTAGTCACCTCCTCGCCTTCATTATGGTACACGTATGTTGTACACTGGCCCCCGTGCATTCTAGAAAGCTTATTTCATGTGCCCCTGTCACTGGTTTGTCAGCTCAGCACTCAATTGCCTGAAGGGACATATATGGTGCTAGCAGCTGCTTTCTTTGCTGTTTTATTTTTACCCTGTTCACTTTCTCATTTCTTTCTTTTTTTTTTTATTTTAAGGATCAAGCTAGTTTACCTGAGAACATAGGCCTAAGGGCGTGACTGCAATCCTCTTTCCATTCCTCTTCTGAAATCTAGTGTGTCGTTTGGAACGTCCTGTCCAAGTGGGGTCACCATTCTTCAGGCTTGGCTTCCTTCCTTGGCTAAATGTTCTTCTGCCTGGGTTTCTTATGTAATAGATACTTTCAGGTAGAGGCAAGAAAGCTCTGGGCCTTCCCTGAGGCTTGCTGAATTGTAGAGTTTTGTCTTACAATGTACTTTCCAGACACTTTAAGAGGATTTAAACTTCTCATCAGAGATGCCACTATGACTTGTCTGTTTTGCTCCTGTCTTGCCTTGAGGCCTAGCATCTCCTGCCTACCAAGTAAATCAACATGTCTTGTGCATCTTGCCAGAGAGGCAGTTACCTGAACTTGTTATATAATCTATTGCACTGCCTGTAAGGTTTTAAATGAACTAACATGAATTTTTTTCTTTTTAAGGGTTTAGTTTACAGACCAAATAACTCACCCTCAGTTTTCTGGCCAGTCAGACAGTCCGATGTGGGAGCTGAGACCAGGACGGGCAATGTGAGTTGCCCAACAGTACACTAGTAATTTGAGGTGAAGGACTTAAATTTAGGGCCCTAAGATTTCTCTAAAAGCATCACCATCTCCTGTTGTATAATGGGACTAAATATACCTCTCTTTACAGACAAAGGGGAAAGGAAATATCCATTCAGGAAACCTGCTCATTGGGTCCACCTGGTCCTTTGATACCTACCTCCTCTCTTCTGAAAATGCATCTATACACAAAATGTTTATACAGTGTTAAATGGGGCTGCCATGCAATATTTGGACATACCTATTCATTGTTTTTCTGACATATGGATGAACTTGTTCTCTCCAGGCTTCCTAATTGTACTCTCAGTGGGCAAGTCAGTCTCAGGCAGAGCCAGTTTAAAGACTTTGACGGGGCTTACTCTGCAACACTGCATGACTCGCAACAGGTGCAGAGGCAATGTTAAGGGGCTAAGCGTTAACATTGGCAATAGCCAGTGTTACCAAGATTTATAAGACAGGGGTTCTATTATCCATCTGACAGGTGATAAGAAAACCGAGACTTCATGATATTAGGTTTTATTCCAAGGTAAATGGTTAGTAAATGATGGAGCTCAGGCTTGAATCCAGGCAGTGCAATCCCAAAGGCCATTCTCCTAGTTCTCGTACTGCCTACCTCACTGAAAGAGCTCATTTCAGCCAGCAGCGCCTCCCTACCCCAGCCCCCCTGGACCCCTCCAAATATTTTCTTTTTTTCTTCACCTGGTCTGCTGGCCTCCCTGGTCCCACTCTGAGGAATTTCCTCTTCCTCCCCTGTGGACTTCCTTACCAGCCTGGCTAATGCCACCTTCCTAGCACCTGCCTTCTCGGCTACATTGCATCCAGGTCTCAGGAGTCAAAATGGGACTGAGCTTGCGACCCTGCTGAGGCTGCCCACCCTCTTTTCTGCCACATCTGACCATGTGCCCAAGCAGTATGTTCCTGGACGAGTACAGTGTCTCCCAAATTCCATCCATTCCAATTTTGTCATGATTTCTCTCATTTTGTCTATAACCTAGCATGTTGTTTACTTATTATTTACTTGATTCACTTTTAAAATTTCAGTTTATTTATCTTAAACTTTATATCAGAGCCTTAATGAAAAACAAGTATTACTGTAATTAGAAGTTAAACATACAAACAAATATAAGAGAAAAACAATGCTGATGAATTGCAGCTCTGCATAGTTGCTTGCCTGTAGCTATCCAGACCAGGTTCATTCTTTCTTTGTTAAACACAAGGTTGGCCATCCTTAGAGAGCCATTTAATTTCAGCACTAAAGTGAGACTCTCCATTTGACCTATTCAAAAGAATTAAAAGAGAATCCTCTACAGAGGGATTCAATGTAGATGATCTAAAATTACCTTAAACAGGCAAATGATGCCTGTCTTTGGAAAACAGCAGTGGAGGCCAGAATTCAAAGCCAGAGCAAACTGACTCCAGACCTGCTGCAGCCCCTGAGTCAGTGCTTCCTATATCTCTCGCCAGGCATGTGGAGGAAGTTAAGGCACATGTGGGAAAGCCGGAGTCACTTTCCCTAGGGATGAGAGGCCACACTCTTGTATCTGGCAGAGGACACCAGGCGGGAAGGCCTGCACCATGCCCCGCTGCCTCGCATGGGCACGCTCAGTCTCTAGGCCGATTGGAGCTGTTTGCAATCACCCCTTCTCCTGGGAGGCCAAGTGTTAAGGGCCGGACCTTAACTCTTAATTTGCCATTAATCATCTTTAAAAACAAGCATGTTGCAAAGTAGAATGTACAAACCAATAGAGATGCCCTATATAGGAAAATGGAGTATAATAGGCAAAAAGCTGCTCTCTGGTGAATGTTTGGTGTGGAAATACCTAGCAAACAACTCAATTAGCAGCAAACCCTGTTCTCTATCTTCATGTATGAACCCAGATCAGTCCTCTGATGACAGAACTGCCACGGGACCACAAAGATAAACATTCCAAAACTATCAACTGTTTCCTCAGCCTCTTGAAGCCATTAGGACATCAACATTAGGTTATGTAGAATAATTCTCTTGATCATGCCATATAATAATGTTTTGGCTACTCTCTGAATCCTTTGCCTAGCAGAAAATTAGCTGGAATTGCAGTTTTTAAAACATAGTAGAGAGGAAAATAGATATTACCTTCACCATGCACAGGAAAAGACAGCCTTCTAAGGTTGCTAAATGAAGCTGCAGTTGTCTCAACCTCCATCTGACAGATCCCTGGTGAGGCTGGTAACCCTTTGGTTCCAGAATTCGACATCTGCCTCCTGCTTAGGTGAGTTTATGCATTGCCTCCCCACACACTGGGCTGAGTTGAGAGGAGGGTCTGCATTCCTTACCCAATGCATCCTTCCTGGAACATAACCATTTTTAACCACTTGGTTTTGCTGCCCCTACACATCCCTGATACACTTCCTAGTTAACTTTAAAGCAAAGTGTGTACTAGTAAGGGATGATTTTATCATCTCCCTGTCCCCATTCTTACCCCATGTTGGGAGTGGGGTGTATTGTTTGTAAAATATGCAAGCATTGCCCCCAACTCTGAAAGAAAGTCAGAGCGGGGCAGCATTCCATGCTCTGCTGTGTCAGCAGAGTTTACTTGTAATTCATCAAACTCTCCTCTGTGCTTGCATGGAGTTTATAGATAATTGGTTGCCTCTTGTTTACTCATAACAGAGCCTTTCAATTTCAAAGCAACTGAGTCAGCCCAAAACAGCATTATTAGTAGTTACAGATATACTGTCAAGGCAAAATTTTGACACTGGCATTTTTGAAAAATCACCATGATTTCAGCCACTGGGCCACTCATATCATAATCATGGCCGGTTGAGGTAGACAAGAAAGAACAGGTTTGCTTTGTGAGTATGTGTTCTGGTCACTGAATTATACCTATTAAAATCTATCCTATAAGCCTGGAAAAATCCTCAGCCTTCTCAGAGGGGGTCTGTTCTCAGCACAGCAGCCTGTAATTAGAAAAGCCCAGGGGTTAGATCATAGTCCTACTCATGTTTTCTCCAGGGAGGGAAAGGGTTACCCTCAGTTCCTTGATGAATTCAATTCTAAACTGACTAGGTAAACCCCACATGGGGGTATCCTCAATACCAATGAAAGCGTCTGCCAACACTCTTTCAGCCATCCCCAAACTGATACGATAAAGTTTTCTTCAGCCTAAAGTACAAGAGGAGATTCCTTGTTTAAGGCCATTGATACTTTGGTATGTTCAAAAGCTCTTCACCAGGAAAAGGGCCCATCATCTTAAGCACTCCTGCTCCTGTTGCTACAGGATTGTGCTGTCTCTTCTCTTATTGTGTATACTATGTTTACAGGACCAAATTCCAGGGGCAAAGAATTACTGACTCAATTGTTTGGATTAGAAAAATATAAATCAAGTCCCTATGGCCTAAATTGGGAATTGCAAACTATAGAATCATAAAGACTTTAGAAATAATGAAATCTAATGTCCCACTAAATGAATTATTTCATGATAGCCCAAAAGAATAACCATCTAGTTATAAGTTATAAACCTGCCTTTAATAAATGTTCTATGATCGGTTCCAAAATATTTTTTTCTGGGGGAGGGGTTAGTTTAATTATTTTAAAAATGTTTTCTCAAGACCCAGCTTTCTTTAACATGTACCCAATAATTCTGGCAAAAGATTACTGCAGGCCACTATTGGCTAAAAAATATACAGAACTGTTCTTTTGAGATTTAGTTTAACTTGTAGAAATGACCAGTTTCTTATGATTAATTCTAACCCTTATGAATTTGGGACTACATAATCCATCAGCACAGAATCCAGTTAAGACCAGTGTAATCCAAATGCCAAAAATATTTTTAAGACTTCCAAGCTTTACTTAAATCATGCAAAATGATAATAAAGTAATCATCACCTTCTTCTTCATCCTATCTCATCTCCAGAAACAGATAATTTATTATTACACATCAATCTGCATACTTTCATATGATTAAAAAACCCTAAAAATATCTACCCACTCCCAAGACTTACTTTCTTTCTCGACTTGGTTCTCTCTACTCTGTTGTTCTTTCCTATTACTTTTCTCTCTTCATCCTTGTCTCTGCCCCAAGGAAGTGTGAGGAAAAAAGACTCTCGTAGAGATCATGGGAAGTTTCTATGAAGAAAGGTTATAAAAATTCACCTTCATAATCTGTAACCTGTCCCTTAATACTAGTATTAAAGTATTTATGCAGTTCACTCCATCCTCTGCCTACAATGTCCTTCAGCGTCCCCTGATGCCAGTGCTGCATTGTTCTGACATTCCAGAGGCACCAGGCAAGTTATCACGCAGGCACTTGGTCAGTCAATCAGGAAACACTTAGCAAAAGTGGTTCTAAATTGCATTTCTTCTGGTTTCAGTACTTCCCTGAGGATCCAAAAGATACCACAGTATGTTCTACTACCTCTAATTAACTGTGAATGGTGGGCAATGGGGAATTTAACTCCAGTGTCATGGTTATCAAAATAAAGTCCAAAAACTGGAGGGAAGAGAGAGTAGGGACTAAGGAGACAATATTTAGAGAATTAAAATGTCCCATTGAAACTGCTTGTTGAAATGGCGTTACTAAAATTAAATGCCAGCCCAGTTCTATGTAATGTGCCTTTGCTTCCTCCTCTTTCCCTTCTTTTCCCCTTCATGGATAAGTGAGACGCAACATGTTCTTTGGAGAGGGGCTGTACAAGGACAGGGGAAGAGAGGTCTGGGAAGCCATCCTCAGAACACACCTTCACTTTCTTGCACCCACCTATTTTAGGGGATGAGCACCTGCAGCCCTCTCTGTGCCCTCCCCAGACCCCACTGAGCAGGCCTACTTCATTCATTATTAACATTTCGAAACCCAATTACAAGGCAACATTTCCTCTACTAGCGCTTCTTTAAATAATCTGGAATGAAGAGAATATATCATATGGCAAGTGATGCGCCCCCTAAAGCATATCAGTGTCTTTCTAGAATGTGCTTTGTAAATAAAAGAGTGATAAGGTGAACATTATAGTTTTATAAAAATTATGTCCCCTGCCAAAAAAGAAATCTACTTTTCAATCACTTGTTCTAAGCGCCAAATGAAAGTATAAACATTCTGGGATCTCCTAATAATAATGTCTTGATTGTCTGTCATTTTGCTTTCTACTCTCAGTGGAAATGTTTGTTTTGATAATTTAAAGTGGCTCCCCATCAACATTGCCACTAAACTCACTCTCTGAACTTGGACACATCACTCCTTTGTACCTCACTCTTCCTATCTCTAAATTATTACAATGAAAAACATTTTATTGTAGGGTTATTATGACACAAAACAATGGGTAGGAAATGCACTAGCAAAAGCAGCTCTGAATTCTGCTTCTTCTGGATTTAATACTTCTCTGAGGATCCAAAAGACATTTTGGTATGTTCTGCTACCTCTGATTTATTGTGAATGGTGACCAGTGAAGACTGTGAGATCCATTAGGTATGTTAATATGCAGATTCATTATTTTCCCTATAAGGTGTATTATATTTTAAAGATGATAAATTATTTAAATGTTCAGATCATTAGAAATCAGTTTAAACAGTAAAAAATAAAACCTGTAGGGCATGATGTTTCAGACAACCAGAAAAGAGTGACTTCTGCTCCTATTACTAACAGACCAAATAATTTGAATCAAACTTCCCACTCTTTTCAACTAGAAAAACTGTACAGAATATTAAAAAAAAAAAACCTGTTGAAGGTAACAAGGTAGAAATCCATAGAGAGAGAACTCAGGGAAATTATTTTCCCTGAGGTACAATAATTTGTGAGTGCCGGAGAGGTAGACAGAACTAAAGCAATAAAAGCTGGGTTGCCACCTGGGTGGAAATACAAAGATCTGAAAAAGTGATACCCTTGGAAAAACAATGAACCAGATGTAAGCCAGCCCTGGTACCAGCTGCAGCCCAGGTACAAATCATCTGGCAATTGAGAAAGTCTTAGTCCAAGGAATTGAATTAAGGTGATCCAAAATTGCTAGCCCCATTAAGTTTCTGGAAGAAGCAAAAACAAAAATCATCTTTGAAAGAAAATAATACTATTGAAGATCTTAAATTATTTCTACAAAAATGTTTTCAAATAGAATGCCCAGTATAGGAGTGTGTATATATACACACACCACACTTAGGAAGTGATAAATCAACAAGAATAAGAGTAGAATTGCAGGGTACCTAAAGTTGAAATGATAAGATACAGCCATTATAATAACTATGTTTATTTTGTTTCTGGATAGAAAAGACAAGATTAAAAACATTCAGAAGAGAGCTAGAATCTATAAAAAAGACAGATGTTATAAACAAAAAACAAGCAGAAATTCTATAACTGAAAAATATTATAACTAAATGAATGAATTCACTGTCAAAAGCACCAATCAAAAAATTCAAGAACATACCAAAACCAGAACAGGGATTATAGAACCTTAGAATGAGATACATCATGATAGAACTGCAGAAAATCAAAGGCAAAGAGTAAGTTCCTGGATTTAATAGTGAAAAAAAATCCTATCTTTCAAAGGAGTAATAATTAGACCTAAGACAACAACAACAACAAAAAGAAAATGAGAAGACCATGGAATGACATCATTAAAGAACTGGAGGAACGTAACTGCCAACCTAGATTTCCATACCCAGTTAACATATTCTCATATAATGAAGGTGAAATAAAAAACATCCTGACAAAATGTTAGATAACTCATTACCATCAGACTCAGTCGAAAGCCATTCTAAACAAGAAGTCAAAGGATGTTAGAAAAAATTTTGAACTGAATGAAAAAAAACTAAAACTTGATTCAACTAAAGATGTGTTTAGAGAATAATTTAAATTATAATATGCACATTTATTGGAAGGAAATAAAAGGTGAAAGTTAATATGCTAAACATCTTTTTGGACATTGCAGTCATTAAAAAGGAGAAGAGTATACAATGAATAATTTTAGACCAATAAATTTGAAATTTGGAATTAAATTGATAAGTTTCTATAAAACACACAGTTTCACCCAAACTGACACAAAGTAAAATAGAAACTAAATAATTTCATATCTGTTAAAGAATTTAAACATGAATTAAAATCCTTCCCACAAAGAATAGATCAGAGCCAGGTAGCTTTACAGGGAATTCTACCATACAATGAAAAAGAAATAAGAATATTACCAAGAATAAAATTCTTAATGAGAATCTTACAGCTATGGAACAATTTACAAAAGAGAAGAGGGGGAAAAAAACAACTCTTCTACTTCTTCATACAACAAATGATGTTGTATGAATTGCCTTGCATATGAACATGACAAGAACATAACAGAAAGGAAATCTACAGACTAATTGTACATGGAAACACAGATGCCCAAATCCTGAAAGATGTTAGACAGACAGACAAATAGGTTATTTGTGCGCATGTGTATATATGCACAATCCACGAAAGGGATAATACATTATAACCAATGCAATGTCAACTTCGTATACTATCAAGTAATGTCTTTCTCCAGACTAATAGAGGAGAAAATAATAGGATCATCTAAGTAGATGCAGAAAAAAGTAAGTTCAATATCTAACTTCATAAATATAAAAGTTCTAGGAAAACTAGAATTAGAAGTGAATTTATACTTAAAGGTGTAACATTGAAAAATATTTATCTGTGATTATAAATCAAATAATATTCACTATTTGCATTGCTATTTTACAATGTATTCAGGGTCTTAGCTAGTACAGTAAGTCAAGAAGAGAGTATTAAAGAGGAAGAAATACAGCTGTCATTATTTGTAGACAATATGAAGAGTGCAGAAAACTCAGAACCAACTGAAAACCAATTAGAATTAATCAGTAAACTTCGCAAGGCCTCTGAATATAAAATCAGTAGATGTGAATTTTAAATTTCTCTGAATCAGTCACTGTATTAATCAGCATAGGCTTCCAACAAAATACCATAGACTGAGTGGCTTAAACAACAGGCATGTATTTCTCACAGTTCTTAAGGCTAAAAGTTCAAAATCAGGGTTCCTGCTCGTTCTGATTCTCATGATCCCTCTTCCTGAGCTGTATATGACTGTCTTCTCACCATGTTCTCCCATGGAGAAGAGCACACTTTAGTCTCACCCTTTTTGTAAGGACGATCATACCACCTCAGGGGTTCTACCCTCATCCAAACCTAGTTACCACCCGAAGACCTCATGTTACTATCGCATTGGGAGTTAGGCTTTCAACACATGAACTCAGGGGGACACAAATATTCAGTTCACAACAGCTAACCAGTTAGAAAATGAAAAAAAGTAAAGTTAGCTTATTTAACATCAGAAATTAAATATCTAAAAATAAAGATATGGAATTTTGAGGCAGAAAACTACAAAATGTTATTAAAAGGCATTAAAGAGAAGTCACATAAATGGAGAGATGAATGACTCAATTTTACAGTCTCAGTTCTTTTCAAATTGACATAAATTCAATGCAATTCAGATAAAAATCCCCATGGATTTTTAAATATTCTTCTTTTGGTGAAAACTGACAAATTGATTTCAAAATGCTCATGGAAATGTAGCTGGAGACTATTAAAATAACAAGATAGAAGCATAGGAGGGCTTACTGTACAGAATACTGACTTATTACAAGGCTACGAAGGTTAAGAGAGTACAGTACTGGTGCGAGGATAAAGTAGACTGATAGGACAAAAGAGAAGGTCTGGAAACAGGTCCAGGCATATTAGAAACACTCAATTTACACTAAAAAATAATGAATGGAGTTCTTGGAGAAAGGAAAATCTTTTCAATAAATGGTTCTGGGAAACTAGGATTCCATGTAGAAACCTAGTGAAACTATACCTCACACCACATGCAAAAGTCAATTCCAGGTGGCTTGTGATTCAAAATGTGAGGTATAAAACAGTAAAACTTTTAGAAGATAATATAGGAAAATATCTTCATGATCTAGCAATAGAGAAAGGCATTTTTAATAGGGCACAAAAATATTACCATAAAAAAGTTTGATAAAATGAACATTCAAATTAAGAAATACTGTCTATCAAAAGACACCATTAATAGAAAAAAATGACACAGGATTGGAGAAGACACTTGTCACATACACATCCAACAAACCAGAACCCAGAAGATAATTTTTTAAAGAGAAAGAAAAATAACCTTACAAATCAATGAGAAAAGATTGACAGTTCAGTAGAAAATATGAAAGGATTTAAACAGACACTTCATAAAGTAAGTTTCGTAATGACCAATAATCTTTAGTCATCAGAAAAATGTAAACCTAAAGCACAATGGAATACCACTGTATACACACAATCGTCAACATTTTAAAAGACTGACAATATCAAGCATTTGCAAGAATGTGGAACAACAGAAACACACAAAAGAATACATCCTGTATGATTACATCCCTGCGAAGTTCAAACCAGGCAAAACTAAATTACAGCGCTTAGAGCTATATTCATTTTGAGAATAAAATTATATGGGAAGACAAGGAAATAATCCCCATAAAGTCAGCCCAATGGTTTACCTTGGTGGGGAGGTGGGAAGGAGGTTGTGATTAGGAAGGGGCTGTGGGGTGGGATGGTGAGCAGGGGCTGGCAGTGTTCTAGTCCTTGACATGGGTGGTGACAAAATATGTGTTTGTTTTATATTAATTCTGTGAGTCCTATATATCTACTGTACTTTTCCCTATGTGTTATATTTCACCATGAAAAGGACTAAAAATAAATCAGATAAGTGATTTTTTTTTAATTGAGGACAAACGAAAGGGAAGGAAGAGATTGACTTTAATGTGCAGTCTAATTGCTGACTGAATGTTCAATTATTTCATAATAAGCTTAAACAAAAAATGAATAATCACTGCATATGATCTTTACAAACACATTGCTACAACAACAGAGAGTCAATTCTCCCCTCTAAGCCATCCTCTCTGACTTTAACAAGCCACACTGGCCAGCCAGACGATTATTTCAGGAACCAAGTAACAGAGACCAATACAGAGAGGATGCTCTGTTATTAATGATTCTTAATGATACCACTAATGAAGAGCTTATTATGGGGAAGCAATACCAAGAATTTTACAAGCTTTATTCCAATTAAACCCCACAACAATCCTCTCATAGTGTCCTGATTTTCAGAAGTTAAAACTGAGGTTCAGACCACAGTGGGACTAGCCCAAGGACTCACAGGTTACCTGCATAGAAAGTCAGGGTTCAAGTCCAGGAAGTCTGACTCTGGAGCCCACATTTACCTTTACACTAACTTGGTGGGTCTCTGTTTAGAAATGTCCTTCCTACTTAAACTCTCACTAACTGAAGACAAGAGTTGTACAATAATACTAGAGTGTGAGACAGAACTTACTCTTGCTTCTTCATGGACTTCAGGAAAAGAGCCAAGCATTTAGTGATTCCCATGTTGGGGGCTTTGTGAAGATCAGTCTATCCACTCCTTAAAACTATCCACCAAAGAGACAGCATCTCCCATGTGTCCCTATGAAGCAGCAGTCAGGGGCTGAATGTTTGCCTGAAAGCTAACACTGTATTTGATGAACAGCAGTGAATCATCGCTTATCAACTTTGGGCCATCATGCATTAGATGTTGCATTCTTGGGATCAGTGAGGACTCCCAGGGATTCCATTCAAGACCCTTCCATTAGGGCTTCCTCTGGAGATAGGGGGTTTTCACCAAGAGTCTTCAATTAACTCTGGGATTTCAAAGTATTTAGAAGATTGTTGAGAGATTTCAGCAGAAAAATAGGATGGGCTATGGCAGACATTTTAATTTGAAGCTGCCAACCTCATCCAGAGACCACGGTTCTGGGCAAGGTTCTCAACCAGAGTTCTTCCCTACCATTTGTTACATGGGCAGAGAGAGAAAAGCCCTTGAAGGGGCAAGGTAGACTTGAAGCTCCTGACAGTCATTCTGCTCATCATTTGGAGAAGTCTCATGCAGGGGTAGACCAGAGTGAAGGGAGACAAAGGTAAAAAGTGGAATGAATTCCTATGTCTGCTCATCCTTCATAGTTAAATGGTCGGCACGTCACTTTTCTCCTGAGGCTCATTTGAAATGGGGTTCCCTTACTTGCCATCAAGTGTCATGGCTACCACATGGGTATAGACTGCTTGCTCCTTTGGCACATTTTTAACCTTGAGGTTCTAGGACTCAATCACCAACTATTTTTGGAAATTCTGCTTTAAGCAAACACTGTCTGACAAACAGTAGGTGAAGTCCATCCTTACCTGAGAGGAGCAGGTGGTGAACCTGAAACAATAGGACTGATTCAAGAACAAGCAAGCAGTACAATGTCAGCGGTACCTGTGACCAAACTGATTTCTCTGCCTTACCCGCCCCATAAAACAGTGGCTTTGTGTCAGTTTTATCTAACCCCCATGCCCACACGCAATTACATGCTCTCCAAGAGCCACTCTGAGGTCTAGGATTAGCATCAATTTTAATGAGTATTTAAGATATTTTTCAAAGTGTTCAAGTCAATGTGTAAGATGAAAGATCACATAATAATTAAAGCATTAAAAGAACCCAATTGAGGATCCTCTTCTGCCAGCAGGTATCTTTAGGTCAAAAAGGTCTATAAAAACTGCCAGATCGTGTTCATCCCTTTAAGACAGGCAGAGTGGCGTTGAATGTAATCACGTGTTCTGCCCAGTTTTCCTTGGCTAAAGCTCCACATCTTGTTGCAGGGAGGCCCACAAAATGTCTAGAACTGTTGGCATTACAGACTGATGAGGTGGTCTTGCTTTGAAGAACGGAAAACTCATGATAGTGCCTGAATTATTTTTTAATTAGAAATGATAAGAAGCCAGAGTCATAGCTGTAGGAAAGGGAAGTCTTCTCACCGACTGGCCAGTCTTGGCCCTGTGGGGCTCTGGGCTCCTCTCGGAACTCAGCCCTCTTTCTTATCCGGTCTCTCTGCTGGCTCCTACAGACTTCAAAGTTAACAATGTAGAACGAGGACTATGTACAACGCAGTAAATTAGCATTTACCTTTGACACCACCATTGGAGTTTTGCTTTATTACTCTCCTCTCAAGGATCTATTATTTATCAAGGCAGTTTTGGTTTTTTCTTAAAGTGGAAGATCTTGTGTGTGGTTCATTTTAATTCCTTCAATCCTTTAAAGGATTCAATGATGAAAATATAAATGAAAAGTATTTTCACTAAAAAGTTAGAACTCCCTGTGTTCTGGGTAGGCTTTCATTATACAACATTTAAAAATATAACTTCTTTATATAGAATATCATAGTCAACTGTTGAGTATATACCTTAACATTACATTATAGATCTATATCCTGAAATTCAACAAAGACCATTCAAAAGGAAATATATATTTTATATATAATTTATAAATATATAATGTTTAATTGGCAATGTATTAGGATTATGAGCCTTTTAAATGGGAAGCCAGATCATGTCCCTTCTCCCTGCTTTGGAAAGCCAGCCAGGATCTAATCACTTATAGACCACAGTAAAGGACTCAGATAAAATCTAGATTCACCTTCCATGATTTCCACCCCACACTCTCACTTCCAGCCTCCTGCATCCTTGCTGTTAGCAGATCCCTTCCAACAGGTCCCACCTGGGCCCCTGGCACCTGTTGTCCTCCTTGGTCTGGAATTCCCTTGTTTCTGCCTTCTATTCAGCATTTGACTCAAATGTCACTTGCTCAGAAAGACCATTTAAATTAGTGCCCCTGTTTCTTGCAGTACCTTAAATTTGCCTAATTTTTCTTCATTGTATTCACCATCATCTACCATCAAAGTATAGGTTTGTCTTCATCCCCCACTAGCAAGTAAGTGTCCAAGGGCAGGGCCGTTGTCTTTCACACCTAGAACAGCTCCCAGCCGGCCACAGTGCTCAAAACCCTTGCTGAGTAAATGAGTAAGTGACAATAACTGACATTTCGTTAGAGTCTGGACCTGTCTCTGGGCCAGGTTGTATGGTAAGTGCCTTACTTGTGCCCTGTTTTGTCCTCATAACAGTTCTGTGAGGGAGATACGACTATTTTCCCATTGTGTAGATGATGGAAACAAGGCACAGATAGGCAAAGTAAGTTAGTTACACAGCAAATAGTCACAAGCCTAACTTGAGCCCCCAGCCCATGCTCGTAAGTACTAAATTAACTCTTCAGACACTCATGTAGCCCACCCCATTCCGGCAACCCAGGCCAGCGCCATTCGTGCCCACCCAGACCCGGGCCCCAGGATGTCCTCACCGAGCAGCACTGTCTGATGGGAACA
Source organism: Anoura caudifer (assembly GCA_004027475.1). Classification (NCBI taxonomy): domain Eukaryota; kingdom Metazoa; phylum Chordata; class Mammalia; order Chiroptera; family Phyllostomidae; genus Anoura; species Anoura caudifer. The sequence continues at coordinate 207,513 of PVKU01000478.1, read as the reverse complement.
GCATGCCAGCCACACACATCATTTACATTTTCCAGAAGCCACATTAACCACAGTTAATGTTAGTAATATGTTTTTAACCCAATATATCCAAATGTTATTATTTCAATATCTTTATAACAAAGATTTATAATATAAAGTATTACATAAAGATAAAAAAGCTATTGAGATATTTTACATTCTTTTACTAGATTAAGTTGTTGAAACCTAGTAGATATTTTACACTTTCTGAACATCTCAGTTTAGACTAGTCACATTTTTAGTGCTCATTAGCCATATATGGCTAGTGGCTATCACATTGGACAGTGCAATTGTGAAAAGAGGCTGATCTCTGGAAAGAAGCAGATCTGGTTCCAATCCTGCACTAACTGTGTGAGCTTTTCTCAGCTGTGAAATGGGGGTGTGGCATCTATTTCAGGGAGTGGAAATGAAGACAATGAGGTTTCCACATATAAGATTGCATGGCCCCCCTCTACCTTAGCACAGGCATTAGCTGACAGGTGCTCTGGACAGATGGCTTTTTCTTCCCACCCATAAAAAAGAATGTGCTGCACACAGCCTCCAGCCTCTCTCTCGACTCCATTTAAGCCTGCTGAGCCAGGGCCTCTATGTCCACTGCCTGCCCTGAGCAGGGGGAGGTCTCTGGTGGGGGTGAGACTCCTAGTTTGAGGCTTTGTCTCCTGGGCCATCTGGCTGAGCTTTGGAGAATAGGCGAGCCTGTAGCCCTTTTCAGGGCACATTGCTATGGCTCTGTGTATCCTCAGAGGCCCCTTCCTGGGAAAATTATCCCCAAGCCCCAAAAGTGGGCAGTCAGCTATCTCTCCTATCAGTGGGATTCTCCTTTCAGTCAGCTTCCATGTCCCTACTGAGCATCAAGAGCATGCAATTCAACCCATTGTTTTACAAAGGAAGACTGGTCCAGAGAGCGGATATAACTTTCCCAGCACATAGTGACAGCACAGGCTTAAAACTGGACCCTTTGTATATGCATTCTCCATCTGAAAACACACTGAGGTGGATCCATAGAGATTTCCCTTATGGACTGCTGATGCTTCTGTACGTGATATGTTCATCTTTGTCTTTTCACAATCTGCATTCCATTCTAAGCACCAGCATCTAAGGACAAGCAGGTTGGTATGCATTACTCTGTTCTCAATAGCCTTCAAATGCATTTTCTTGCCAGTTTTCAACCCTTGATCAGGTCCCAAGTGAACTTGAATGTAACCCAGATTAGCCTATTTGTGAGTAGCTGAAGTAAACCATAACCTATTTGACCATCAATTTCATGTTCAAACTATAGTATGAAAGATTTCATCTTTGTATTGTTGATAAAAGGCCCTGCTCCCCATAACAGACTTTTAGCCATTAGCCTAAGGATTTTTAATTGTAATATAAGCTCACATACAAGGCAAAAAGAACAGACCAGTACCAAATATACAAAATTCAGTACCTTTTAAATGGCAGAGAGGAAAAATTATAATCACCGACAAATTCTCAATGTGACAATCTCTGAGTATTTGTCTATAATCCCTCAGCAAATGCACCTTTTATTCTCACAGTTGTACACACTCCAGACACAAGTGCCATTAATTAAATAACACACTCAGCAAACTCTCAGAGCCATTAATTATCAAAGGTGGCCTGCTCCATGCTTGGTTCTGAAATTCTATTAGAACAGGAGTGCGCACTGGAGCAAAGGGAGATGCCGGAGGAAGGTCACCCTCAAAAGCACGATAAGGAGGAGCTGTCAGACAAGGTAAATGGCAAATCACGCATGCCTTTTAGCTTTTGCTTTGCCCCTTTGGAGGGCTTGAAGGAAGGGAAAGTGTTTCACATTGCAGGAACTTTCTTTCCCAAAATTAGTTTCTCTCACAAAAGACGCCAGTATATATAAAGTAATCTTTTTTCATTTTGACTGAGTCTCAGGGAAAAGTAATATCAGCTGAAGATTTAGAGATAAATAAAGCCTGTTCTTCATGAGCTCCATCAGAATGAGAAAGCCTTTTAGGGAGATTCTTTGCTAGGCACAAACATGGGCAAGTGGATGTAAAAAATGGAGCAAACGTGGAAGACAGAAGCCTTCTGACTTTGAGGGGCCAACAAACACATGCCCAAGGAGGAGCCTGAGTCTTCCAGGGTGGGTTTCTCTGTTCTGCCTTCTCACTTCCACCACTGAGCCTCAAGGCCCGTGGTATGTCTTTCTCCAGGACACTGTGGGATAATGGATGGGATGAGCCCTCCTGTGGGTAAATCACCCACAGCGACAAACTTGGCAATCATCTTTCTTGCATGTTTGCTTTCATATTTGATTATTTCTTCAAAGAACATGCAGTGCCGAGTCTGTGGTCACTCCACAAAGGACATCCCCAATGTCACTGCAAAAACAGAAGTCTGCATCTCCCCTCCTGAGGGGGCTGACCACACCACATGGTGCCCACAGCTGCTTTCTTTGCCCTGAAGGACATGAACTTGGAGCATTGGGAAATAGACCCTATTTACACTTTCCCATCGCAAGAAGTTGTGTTAATCAGCATGTGTGACATGTCAACGGAAGAACAGTTGTGAGTTAGGGACCTTGGTGGGAAGTTGCCCTGCTCTCTGAAGTCCAGCCTCACAGTGCTGGGTTTCTGGCCACTGCACTTGGGATAACCCTCCCTGTGTCTAGATGAAAGGACGATTGTGTTGCCATGGAGATACTAATCAGAGTGGCTCTCTGATCCTTGCCATCTCTCCCCTACTTTTGCCTTTATCCACTTTCTGTAAGAGATTGCTACCAGTGGCTTTGTGGTCCAATTTCTGATTTCAGTTTATTAAAAAAAAAGCTAAAAAGCAGAGGTCAGGGGTGCCTGCCCTTAGAAAATTGCTCACCTTGTTTTTGGTGTGAGCAGAACGACCTTTCCAGGCTGTCTGCCTCTAGCCTGCTAGGAAATGAGAGTTCCTTTTCAAAGAAGGGAGTTGTTGCAGAGGGATTTCATGTTACATTTGGGAACATGATCACTTGGTTCTAAAACCATTCTGTGCCAGCCCTGGTGCGGATGTAAAGCAGGTCACTTTTGTCCTTCTCATGGGCAAGACTCACTGCCTGTGAAGAACAGCACTTGTCCTGTTTGTGTGGCTGTTCTAAGTGCAGAGGACGGAAGACCTTACTAGAGACTGAACGTTTGCAACTGGAGCCTGCTGAAACCTATCTCTGGCACCTGAGTCGCTTTGCAGCATGTGGAGTATATTACGGGACCAAGAAGGAGACAGCTTGGAGCTTCTCACCATCACATGACTGTCAGTGATTCCCCTCCAGAGGCCAGGCCCACACTGAAGGCTGCAGAATCTCCGCAGTTGGAAGGGCAGCAGGGCATTTCTTAGACCTCCCCAGGTGATTACACTAAGCAGCCAAGTTTAAAAACATTACCTTAAGGAACCAAGAAAAGCCTGTTGAGTTTTTGTGGTCCCATATCTGCCTTTTACACTCTATCAAGTCAGACTGACCGTGGCCAGTGCCCATCCACATTCACCTATGGAGGAGAGAGACACTGACCTATTTTTGAGCTTCAAAGCAGAAGAGGCTCTTTCTTTGGGTCAATGGCCTGTAAGCCTCCAGATGCACACTTAGTAAAAAGATGTTGCTTTGAATGCCTGCAGAGGATGGTGAGATCTGTTGAAAACAGGGGACTCAGCCTCATTTTTTTTGTGGAGAAAGACTTTATCAAGCCTAATGGCACCTGCATGTTCCAGGAGAAGTCAGGGTGGTCCTTTGGCACCCCAGTCAGGGTCCCTTTGGTACCTCTGCTTTCACCCTTTGCTAAGTCCTGAGAACAAAATGCAAACTGACTTCAAAGACCTTCCTGAAGGTTTAAGGGAAAGACGAATGAGAAGATCACGGTGCATCCATACAAGAAACCATACTTAAAAATCAGCCAAATGTTCTTCATGAGCCATTTTTAATTTCCTTCCAAATATAAAGCTCCTCCAAAAATCTCTTTACTGTTCAGAGCGATGGAGTTTCCCCTTTGCCTTCATCCCCTACTCTGCAAAGCAAACTCCTGAAAATGAGCTTCACTGTGTGACCTGTTATTCCTCAAGCACAGCCTTGCACGGTAGGGGGGTCAGTCAGTTCACCTGCCACTGTGTTTATTTGGAATTTAGAAATATTTGAGAAACATCGTGATCATTCCCAGGTTCATCACCAGTCAAACTTCAGGCACCCTGAGCTCTCTGCTCTCAGAACTCGGAAAGCGCACATTTTGCGGACTGCTCACCTGAACCTGATCAGCTCCTGCACTGCCTCGCTCTGTCCAAGTGTTTCCCCAAATGAGATGGAAGCCCCTTCAGGATATCATCGTTCACCTCTCTGCACCTCCCTCTAAGCCTTACATGTCAATAAATACTTTTGTCGATCATCCAGAGACACTGAAAACACTGCTGTCTGATGGTGGTATTGAAGAAAACTAGAGACAGGAAGAAGGGTGCATAGCGTGTGAAGTCCGATCAGAAGACGAGAAGATAAGTACATTGCCCAGAGGCACCCTTTCCCAGGATGAGGCGTAATCTCCCCCATGGAGCTAAGTACTGACACGCACTTGCTTGGACACTCATGGGTCTCTGTTGCCTTCTGGTTTCTGACTGGCACTGCGATAGAGCATAAATAATAATAATGACAGTAACAGAGGCCTACACTAGTGAGTACTGACAAAGCACTGCTCCACGTGCTTTCCTGCATCAGCCCACTCAGTCATCTCCACACCCCTCCACCCCCAGTGTGTTTCACATTGCCGGGAGACACATAGCCAATATATGACAAGGCTGCCCTTCAGGCCCAAGCCTTGTGAAAGCCAGGCACGTCCACTTGCTGTACTCTGGCAGGAAAAGCAAAGTCTGCTTCCCATGAGCTTGCAGGCTAGTTGAAGAAAAGGAAAAAAAAAAAACCTGCAGAAGACAGAGCCTTAAGAAGTTAGGCCAACAGTCTGGATGTCAAAGCTGTCTGAGGGATGGGTTGCAGAGCATTGTAAGTGCACTGACAGAAGCCTGCTCAGGTATGGATAGCGGCACCCGCGGAGATTCAGAAATTACAGGGCTGGGTTGGGAAGGGTGGGTGCAGGAAATAACAGGGGGCCACAGTTTTCAAAAGACCAAAAATAAAACTGAAAGAAACTTCTCCTAGGACATAAATCTGCCCTAGACAGGCAAGGCGGAAGAAAAGAAACGGCACATCCATTTTCAGGCCTGCACAGGTGCCTCTGACTCAAAGTCAATAACTATTCAAGGACAAGGGCAATGATGAATGATTGGGAGATGACCTGTGTGTCCAGACAAGATGGGTGGTGCTGGGCACAATAGGGGATGATCCCAATATCATAAAGGAATGAGACAGGCCCCTCTCTCCAGGGGGTGCAAACCGACTGGTGCATACACCCCACTCTCCACCTCTCACATACAGACATCAATGGATCTAGGGGGAGGCAGATTCTACACTCAGATGTGAAGGCTGAAGCAGAACTGATTAGACTTCCATGTTCTGGATTCCAGAAGGGGCCAGATACAGTTCCAAGGAAGGTTCCACCTGCCCTTTGCTCTCTGACTTTGTTATGAGGTTATAGAAAAAGGGCAGTGCTAGACTCACCGAAAACCCGCTCCATGTACCAGAGGCTGTGATGTATTGGGGTACCCTTGAACTCACACCGGAACTGCCAGATGGCTGGATCTTTGCACCTCAGCTTCCCAGGTGCGTTGCACTCAAAGCCACAAATAAAAAGTAAAAACTATTTAAATCTTCACTGAAATCCTCCGAGAACACTGAAAGGGAGCTCCATCTGTGCTTCCCAATGCCATTCCTTAGGATCTCTTCGTGTATCACACCTATGGCAGGTACCCCAAACATCTCCTAGTACCCCGTCTTTCAATCTTCCCCAAATTTTATGAAATCTGGCCCACAAATCCCTCATGCTTCTTCCCCTCCCATTGAACTTTCTTTTTGCTGCAACCCCCTGTCCTCAAATGTCCTCAAAGCCTTTCCAATGTCCTCAAAGCCAGGAGCCGCACTTACTCCTGTTCCTGACCACACCCACTTCTCACTAGGGCTAGAAGCCAAGGCTTCTACAGATTCTCTTTTGGGCTATGGGAGGGTGTCAGAGCTATGAAATGTATTGCTATGATCTAGGAATTATCTTTCCTAATAGGATTAACCCCCAACTACCACCACCTTTTCTATTTTATAAGAAGAAATTATTTGTTTTAGGCCTGGCCCCAGATACTTGAGGTGACACGGCCTTGAAGCAAAGCTGATTCAGCCTGCTACACACTATTTCAATAATTCCCCAAATTCAGGGGCTGAGAATGTCAGACTCACATGAAGAGCTTGTTAGAAAGTTCTGTCCAGATTCTTGGGCCTCTCCCCATACATGCTGATTCAGGAAGTTGGGGAGAGACCCAAGAAATGTGTTTGCTAACAAGCTCACCAGGTAATTCTGATAACGGCTCTATTTGAGAACCTATACTGACCTAATTACTAAAGGTCTGAAATGGCTTCAATTTTATGTAAGCCTTGTGTCCATAAAATAGACTCTTACATGGGGCTGACTTCTGGGGCAGGGGCTGTGGGCACAAGCTGTAGAAAACGTGAGGATCAAGGTGAGACAGGCATCAGGAGGGTTGGAACCTACCTATTTCACATAATCTTCCCACAACTACCTGGCCTCTTGTACAATGTTAATGGCAATCTAACAGATTAGTAGTAAGCAAACTTACATTTTATTTATTGCCCTGACTCCAAAATTGCTATTGGCTCTAACTTAAATGTCTGTTTTTATATTCCACCATTCCCAGGCACGAAAAGGAACGCAAACAAATCCCAAGGCATGAGGAAGTAGGCCTCGTTCTCTAGGACCCTGCGGCATTGGAAATGGCGCTGAGCAGACTTTATTACAGCCTACAATTCTGCAACCTTTCGCCAAGCATTTTATTACACTTGTGGAAGTCAACGGGGTTACATTTCAATCATGATGACTGACAGGCTAACTTCAAAACAACAGCATCAGCAGCCTTCCACGCTTCCTGGTCTGTCTACTTAGAACAGAACCCCTCCTGAATTGTTCCTTGGCCTGGATGGAAATAAAAGGGTAGTTAAAATATTTATCTAGTGTGTTGGCTAACTTAAAAATTGATGTTTTGAGGCTCTGAAAGTCACAATGGAGAAAGTCTGTCCCTCAGAACTACTTCTGCGCTCCCTGTAAACAAAAGGTGTGTTAAGGCTGAGGTAACATTTAGAGAATTTCCATCTTGGTAGGTAAGAAACTAGAACAAGAAATGCACAACCTTTCCTTGATCATAACCTTCTCCTGCTGAGAAGCAGAGTTGAAAGAACCTAAAATGGCTAAAAATTAGCTTCTGGAAACTAATAAACACTTAACGCGGGAATCAGACACCTTGCCAGGGCTGTTTGAGTGGTTGGAATGTAAGGAAGGGAAATGGAAAAGCTCTCAGTATGTCTTAGGAAGCACAGCCCATGCCCACAATAATCATTTTTTTAAGGGAGGGTGACAGAAGTAGGCCTTTTCTTCTCTTGATATATTAAAAGGAGGGATTAGAGTCCAGCGAGAAAAATAAAATACATCAATAGCACTACTACGAAGAAGCAAAAGCAGAATTTTTTTTTTTTTTTCATGATTCTCCTTGAGAATCCCTTTGGTCTATGGGCCCCTCCCTGAATTCAACACCATCGCCAACATGTTTCCTATGACTTCTGGAACAAATGGTCACCCACTGGGTGGCTTAAAGCAACAGAAATGTGTTCTCTCAGGGTTCTGGAGTCCAGACATCCAGAATGCGGCAAGGCTGGGCCCCTGCAGAGGCTCTGGAGCAACCTGTCCTGGCCGCTGGCGGCTGCTGGCAGTCCTTGCCATCATCTCCATCTCTGCCTCTGTCTTCGCATTCCTCCACTTCAATCTGTGTGTCTCCCCTCCGCATATATCTTATAAGGACACTTGTCATTGGCTTAAGGGTCCACTCAGATAATCCAGAATGATATCTCAAGATCTCAATATCCTTCACATAATTACATTTGCATAGGCCCTCTTTCAAAATAAAGTAATATATCTTTATGGTGGGGGTGCTATTTGACCCACTACTGGGGACATTTGGTCTTTGATTGTTTCTAGTCCGGTGTAAGTCAATAGACTATGACTGAATTGCATGCCATTTCAAATCTTGTATGTCTTTGTCAAAGCCCTGTTTGTTGACAATGATTGGAGGTGACTGCTTCAGACTTGGAAGCCCTCTGGTTCCCAAGCCAAATCTGGGAGGCTTCTAACTTAGCTAAAGGTAAAAACTACTACAATGTGAACAGGATGTGCTCGGAAGATAAAATGCCAGTGAGGGGAAGGTGGCAAGTACTAGTAACTTCACCAAGCTTGAGGGCTACTGATTTGTGGTCCAGGTCAAACACTGATCTCATCTCAGTTTTAATTGCAAATGCCACCAAAATGCCCGGCCCCTAACTCTAAGGCTAATTCCACATGTCACTCATTGGCTTTCAACCAAAGGAGTAAATAAAATAAACAGCCACTGATGAAACAATGAATTGAGTCATACTGCAAGCCTGCCTGCAGTTTTGTTTCCATTTTTTCCGTGCAATTAAAACCCTATAAGAGCCTCATTTCCACACCCCCCCCCATCAGCTTCCTCATTCTAAGCTCTTTCTATGACTCTGCTGTGATTTGCAGGCTGTGGGCATGGAAGGCCAGCCCTAATCTTAGCTTCCATGCCAGTCCACACTTAGCTGGAAGGCATGATGGCCCAACAAGGACTGCTTAAGAGTGCTTTTTAAGGGACGCATTAAGAACTAACAAAGCCTTGTGATACCAGTAGGGAAAAAAACAGCTATTACTCCTTTTGCTAAGGTGGGTCTGGCCTGCACTGAGAAAATACAAGAAACAAAGGAGAGTAATGCTTAAGTTGGAACAATGTTCCTGGCAATAGCTGCCTTTTCTCTCTGATTTTTTTCTTAGACATAAATACCCACTTGGCTGCTTCTGGTTTTCTTAAGAGCTGGAGACGTGCTAATTTTGTGGTAAACAGTAGATAACTTGCAGGTAGATTTGGGTCCATTTCTATTGTGCGGGTCCCTCTCTCTATTGACAACATTAGAAGGGAGATGTCTTCTGCTTATCTTTGTGTGCTTACTCTTCAAACCCTAGGCCCGTTTCTTCTCCTTATTGCTCTACCTGAAATCAAAATCCAAAAGGTGGAAGAGAATGATGCTCTATTTTTGGCAAGGAGCTTGAAAGAATATTTTCCCATGATTACCTCCACCACAGCTACCCAAAGTTATGGAGCAATACTTCTCAAACCCCATCAGTTCTTTCAGATGGTAAGAAGGGGCTGTGTGTCCCAATGAGCAGAAGCTTCTCCCATCTCTCCTCCTCAGTATCCAAGCTTGAAACTCAGGTCTGGGCATGGACCTACTTCTTCCAGTGGTCTGTACTTTCTAAGTATACTGCCCAACATTTTGATATAAGAAGGAAATGAGCTTTTGTCATATATTTATTATAGATATATTTGCAAATGTTTTATTTAATCCACATAAGATCCCTACATGATATATATGGAAATTTAGGCTCAGAGAATTTAGGCAACTAGCTCAAGGTGACAAAGTTGGTAATAAGTGGGTTTGGGGTCAGCTTAGGTCTGATTCCCAAAACCTATGCTCTTAGGAGAAGAATCGTAACCAAGGACTCAGCAAATTTAATATATGCCTTTCCCAGTTTTCTCCTGAAATGTCTATTGAGTTGGCAGGTTGGTCCTTTATACTGATGTTCAAAGGAAAAGGGGGCAGGGATAGTTAGGAAAAGGCAGGGAATATCCAAACATTCTCAAGTGAAAGCATCCCTCTGGTCATGTAAATGAAGACAACAAATGGCATTCCTATACCTTAATAACATGTGGGAAAGGTGTTACTAAAAATTCTTACTGTAACTCTGAGGTGAATGTGCTCACTAAAAGGTTAATAATTATGTATCTTAGAAGTAAAACCCTAGTGCACTGTTGGTGGGAATGCAGACTGGTACAACCACTATGGAAAGCAGTATCGAATTTTCTAAGAAAACTAAAAATTGGTCTTCCTTTTGACCCAGCAATTCCACTGCTAGGATTATATCCTAAGAACCCTGAAACACCAATCCAAAATGCACCCCAATGTTCATAGCAGCACAATTTACAATAGTCAAATGTTGGAAACAACCTAGGTGCTCATCAGTAAATGAATGGATCAGAAAACTATGGTACATTCACACAATGGAATTCTATGCAGCAGAAAGAAAGAAGGAGCTCCTACCCTTTGCAACAGCATGGATGGAACTGGAGAGCATTATGCTAAGTGAAATAAGCCAGGGGGTGAAAGACAAATACCATATGATCTCATCTTTGATAGGAACCTAATCAACAAAACAAACAAACAAGCAAAATATAACCAAAGACACTGAAATTGAGAACAGGCTGATAGTGACCAGAGGGAGAGGGGAGGGAATTTCAGGGGAAAAGGGAAGGGTTTGCAGGAACAAGTATAAAGGACACATGGACAAAAACTAGGGGAGGTGGAAATGGGAGGGAGGTGGAGAGGACTGGTGGGGGTGGGTAAAAGGCAGAAAACTGTACCTGAATAACAATTAAAATAAAATAAAATAAAATAAAATAAAATAAAATAAAATAAAATAAAATAAAATAAAATAAAAAGCCTTAACACACACACACAAAGAACTAAAACAACATAAAGTAATTCATATGTAATTACTTAATTATGAGGATTGAAAAATGGGTCAGTCCTACTTGGAACAACCACCACCATCAACCCTCAAGCATCGTCACACACTTGCAGCTCATTTCAGTTCTGAAAACATCTTGATCACTTACTATGCATCAAAGGCTGTGGCTCAACAGCCAAAACTGAGGTTGCCCCCAAGGTACAGCTAGAAAGCAGAGTAACTGGGTTGCAGAGGGGAGGGGAATAGGAAAAGCTGGGCTAGTTTCAACAAGAATATAGGCCTTACTTCTAGGCAACAGAGGATTTCTTTTTCTGAATCTATTATTATTACTATTACTATTCTTTTTTACATAAACCTCATGAAAATCAACCAGTCTTTCTTCTTTCCTTTCTCTCTTCCTTTTTCTAATGTTTATTTAATAATATTTATTCAATAAATATGTATTCAACACCTATCATGTGCCAAGTATTGTATGTACTAGGTGTCGCTGCTATAATGTAGAGCAAAAACATTTGGAAGTGACTATTACCCTCCTCTGTAGATGAGGAAACTGAAGTTCAGAGAGTTCATGACTTGCTTAAGGTCGCACACTAGTAATGAGGCGTTTCTGTGCACCGAAGCCTGGGGCTCTTTCCCCTAAGCCAAGCTGTTTCTCAGAAGGCAGGACAAGAGATAACAGGAGATGCTCTATGTGTTAACTCATGGTTTTCTGTATAAACCACGCCCGATAACCATACCTACTTTCCCCACATCAACATCAGCTGAGGAAACTCAATGTAGGCCTCTAAGGTTCAATTTCTGTCAATTTGATGAACATCAAATTGATGTTCCATCTAAGTGCCATCTACTAAGTGCCATCTCTGTGTACTCCCTGAGGATGGGGGTGGCTCTCAGAGAGCAGTTTGGCTCTTTATTTCACCCTGCAAGTGCCCTGCTGTCCTCTCCCTTTTTGACAACAGAGCAGTGTTTTGGTCCCTCGCTGAGCATTCTGCCTGGTGACCCTGGCCAGGGTGAACATCTCCCTGTCTGATGCTGTTCTTAAGGAAGGACCTGGAGTAAGACCCCCAGATTCCCAATGAGCCCCATACTGCTGGCCCAAGGTCGTGCTTTAGTAAACAGGCTTCCATCCAAGTTGCTTAGATGTCCTTTGCCACTTTTATGTTTTTCTATCCCACTTCCCCCATTTTTCTCTGCTTCTGTTCTCATTCTTCTCTCTGCCAGGAGGTAGGCTCACAAACTCAAGTCCATAACCTTGAAAGACAATAGTTTTCCATCAGTATCACCTGACAGGGAGGGCTTGTTAAAACTGATTGCAAGGTTCCACCTCCAGCATTTCCCACTCAGTAGGTCTGCAGTGTGCCTGACACATCCCCCGGTGATGTTGATCCTGAGCCCACACTTTGAAACCACTGGCCTAAAGGAATGTGTGTGTGTGTGTGGGGGGGGGGGGGTTGTTTGTTTGTTTGTTTTTGTTTTTTAATACAAGTAAAATAATTTGCTTTCAGTGCAGAATCCAGCTTGTTTTCCAGGCCTTGCATTTACATATCTTAGTCTATAGGTAATGAACTGCAAGTTAATTCCAATCGGGCCACTCAAGCATCTCCAGTAGGTTTTTAGAGTTATTTAACACCACAGAAGACTTCTTCCCTGGGCTAATTAAGTGATTAGTTTAGATCGATAGTAGACGAACAAAGGAAAAGTGGGGCAGCTACAGCTCACTGCCAACTTAATAAAATGGTGCTGACTTCAGCCAAGAGAAGCAGCATGAGTTTAAAATTGGGGTCAGCTGCTGAAGAGTTCAGTGTTATTTTCTACCACTGAGGTACAATTGACATAGAACATCATATTAGTTGCAGGTACACAACGATTTGATATTTGTACATATTCTGAAATGATCAGCACAATGAGTCTAGTTAACACCCATCACTGCACAATTACAAAATGTTTTTTCTTGTGATAAGAATTTTTAAAATTTACTGTCTCAGAACCTTTCAAATATGCAATAGAGTGTCATTACCTATAGTCACCATGCTGTACATTATTTTATAAAGGGAAGTTTATACCCTTTGACCCCCTTCACTCATTTTACCCAGATCCCACCCCCACCTCTGGAAACCCCCACTATGTTTTTGTGTCTATGAGCTTGGTTTTTATTTTGTTTTTAGATTTCACATGTAAGTGAGATCATACGGTATTTATTGAAGACTTCAATATTTCTACCTTGAGGGAAATGGAACTTGCCCCTGTTATAGCTGGAACTCATCGAAAATCTATTCTAATTTAAGGAAGGTACAAAAGCTTTGGAAGTTTGTATCAGCTCACCAGTCTCACAGTTTCAGAATAGGGAATAGTAGAGAGCCTGCATTGATTGTGCATCAGCCATGTGCCGTTAACTTTTTGATGCAGGTAGTACTATCCTGATTTTACAAACAAGGAAAATCAGGGAAGATGTCACCCAAGGTGGTAGTGATGATGATGATGACAATTAATAATAATAGTGCCCAACATTTATTGAGCACTTATGAGATTATGTTCTCAGCATTTTTTTCCTAAGTACTGTATGTTATCAGCTCAGCCAATCTTGACAACAATCCTATGAGTAAGTTCTATTATCCCATTTCACAGACAGGAAAATTGCAGCACAAGGATGTACAAGTGACCCCAGGTTATTCAGTTAGCAAGCGTCAGACGTGGACTTGAATCCAGACAGTGTGAACCCAGAATCTACGACATTGTCCTGGCTGAGATGCAAAACCAAGCTGACCAAGCGTGGAAGTCCCATTGCAGTCCAGACCCTTCTTTCACTCACACCCAAAGACTAAGGCTAAATATTCCCCACCACTATCTCTCTGTCCCTCTTTGTATATCCATAAAGGCCCTTAGAAACTGATGCACTGAATCCTCAGGCTTCAAGAGAAGTTGGCTCTACCTTGGAAGTAAGCCCCAGAGAGGGAAGGCATGTCACTACTCTGAATGCAGTTTTCCAAGCTTCAGTTTTTTGCAACCGTCCCAGCCTTCCACAGTTTCACCATATCTACATAGTATCTATGTTGTTTACTCAGTGTGTTTTCTTCTACTCACCTCTTCTTTTTACTTACATTTGTTCAAGGAAACTAAAAACTACTCTGCCAAATGGAAAACCAGTATCTGTTGCCATCAATGGAACCTAACCATAAGGATGAATAAAAAGTTACTAAATTCTGGTTACCAACTGTCTATTAGCTGCTGAAAGCCCTGCCTTCTCACTTCACTGTAAAGGGACATCAGTGCTGGAGAGGTGTTAAAATACACTAGCACCAGGCAGAGTCCTGCTCCTTAAGGACGGAAAGAGAAGTGGAAAGGGGATAATGTGTCACCTTGTGATCTGATGGTTTTTTGGAAGTTTGGTCCGCTGGGGCCACCCGACCGCTGTGTGTGGCCTGGCTGTGCCCTGCAGCCAGTGAGCAGCCCCGCTGCTTTCTATGCAGCAGGCACATCTTGAAAAGCTGCCTCAGGGAAACAGGCAGAAATCAAGAGAGAAAAACAATCACACTGCTAAAGAAGCAGAAGGAAACTTCAATGGAAATAGTGATTATTGAGGAGCTTTGTCTTTGAAGGACATACCTTTGATAGTGCCTTCTTCTGTTCTGTTTTTTGGTTGCAAGAATGAATAAGCAGGAGGAAAAAATGGGCACTTGTGTGTATTTCCAGCCTCTGACATAGAAGAAAAGTGATGGCCCAACTTCAAGGGGCAATTCTCTATATCTGTATTTCCATCTCCATGTCCATCTGAAGGCAGAAAGAAGAGAGAGGAAGGAAGGAAAGGGAAGAGAAATAATTCAGCAAAGAGGGTTTGGTAAGGCACCCCTACTCCCAACTCCAAGGACCCTAGAACATTCATAGTCTTCAGTGACCTGAGAAAGCAAGTGTATGCTCCTCCTCCCATTTTTCTCTTCTCTGGCTTGGTTAAGCACATTTGGGGATATAAATAGTATAGATAGTTATAAACTTTAAAAATTTATTGCAAGGCATTTTAAATAAGGAAAAAGGCAAACCAACAAACTGCCTTTGCATCAAGTGTTTGGAGCACAAAGACAAGCCCTCTTGATGAGGTCTTTGCAATGGTGGCCAAGCACGTTCCATGGAGCAGACACTGTGCCAGGTACTTTATCGCCAATCACCAAGTAATCCCCCCAAGAACCCAGTGAGATAAATCCTATCATTCCTCCCATTTTACAGCCTAGGAATGGAAGCTGGAGAGTCTCAGTAACTTGCCCAAGATCATGAAGTTAGTAAATAACACAACCAGGCTCATAACTATGTCTGTTATGCACCAAAGGTTTTGGTCTTAACTACCAAGCTCTGGTGATTCCCTGATGGAAAGGAAATAAATGTTCATTATCATTTCTATCTAATTATATATAATTAATTATATAATTAAGGCCAACAGAGAAACTAATAGAAGCCAAATATTTCCCAAAGTCTCTATTGACCTAATGTTAGTTTGCATAGTTTGCGAAAGATGCAGGAGGCTGATAGCTTTCTCATAGTAAGATCTTATCTCTCCTCCCTGAGCATATCACAGATTAAGTAATGGTAAGAACAATCACATTGTTACTGAACAGAAGGTGGTGCTCGGTCGCCCGCTGCCTGGTCACAGGCAAATTCTGGAGGCAGATGTTTGGTGAAAAAAGAAAGAAGTCTTTTATTCAAAAACTGCAAAATTTTGTAAATGCAGACAATTGTACTTGAGCAACAATAAAATAACTTTTTTAAAAAACTGCAAAATTTGGAAGAATGGCAGGCCTCTCCCTCAGAGCCCATCTCCTCCAGAACACCCAGAGGAAAACCCCACCACCCTCTGCTAGATCAGTCCAAAGCTGCATCTGGAGGTCCTTCTCCCATTTAAAAATACCATCCTTTGGGAACCACAGGAAGCTGCAGCACAACCGTCCAGGTGGCTTAGTTTGTTCCTGGTTGTAGTGCAGCTGCAAGCTATTTCCTGGAGTCTGTGTGTGGGGGTCTAGGGCAGCTGTCAACCACTGTGGCTGGCTGTTAGGAGACTCCATCTGGCCAGCTGTGGGGCTCAGCACCCCATGCCCATTGCCAGGGCCTGCTGGTCCCACAAGAACTCCGCCCTGCACATCTATGCTGTGGATCCCAGAGGAAGATGTGTGAGTTTCTTCTTTTCCTCTGTTTAAACCTCCCAGCCCAAACTTTCCCTCAGAGAAAGTCCAGCCTCCCCAGCCAGTCACATCCTTTTCCTAGGCTAGATTGACAGGTCTTACTCCAGTACAGCACCTGCCCCTTCTGACATGTGCTAGAAGGGTTTTCTCTTATGCAAACATTTCACTAATCTCATGGATGCTCCATCCAGTGCCTCTTCCTGCTGCATCTCTGCCTAGGGGTAGAAAACCTGTGGGCATGGCCTTCCTAGAAGAGAGGCTTTACCCTCCCCTGCTGCCTCCAGAATTTCCTGTGGCCCCTCCCTCTGAGCCTGGCCATGCTGTCTGGCCAGGTCTACCTATATCAAAATCACAGTAATTGAGTTTTATTGAGCACTTATTAGTCGCCAGATGTTATGCTAAATATATCCCATGATTCTCACTTCTGGCCAAGATGGAGGTGTAGGTGGACACACTGTGCCTCCTCTCACAACCAAAACTAAGGACAACAAAGATTTAGAAACAAGAAAACAACAAGAACTAATAGAAAATTAACTGTACGGAAGTCCAACAACCATTCATCCTAACCGGTAAGAGAGGTGGAGTCGCGACAGGAAAAAGTGGAGTTTGGCTGACCCAGGCACACAGGCAGAGGCTAGGAGACCCCGGTGCACAGGCGGCTAGCGGACTCCAGGCATGGGGTGGCAACCGTGCAGACCCAGTGAGGCCAAGCAAGGCGGCTGGCTGACTAGGTGGTCCCACATTCACACACAGATAATCCAGGCAAAGGGGAAGTGGTGGAAGGGACTGGAATCCAAGAGAGAGAGAGAGAGGACCAAGCACCATTGTTCCCTTTCAGACCCCGCCCTACATACAGCATCACTACCCAGCAACTGGGCTGCCCCACCCTGGGAAAACCCAAGGCTCCACCCCTCACTATCTAACAGCTGTGACCAGACCAAAACAAAACAAAACAAAATGGCTCTAACAGGAGAACAAAGCCCCAGAGACAATTCACCTAAGCGACCAAGAGATAGCCAACCTATCAGATGCACAGTTCAAAGCACTGGTGATCAGGATGCTCACAGAATTGGTTGATTTTGCTCACAAATTAGATGAACAAATGAAGGCTATGATAAGTGAAATGAAGGAAAATGCACAGGGAACCAATAGAGATGGGAGGAAAACTGGGATTCAAATCAATGGAGTGGACCAGAAGGAAGAAACAAACAACCAAACAGAAAAGAAGGAAGAAACAAGGATTTAAAAAAAATGAGGAGAGGCTTAGGAACCTCCAGGACATCTTTAAACATCCTAACATCCGAATTATAGGGGTACCAGAAGGGGAAGAAGAAGACCAACAAGTAGAAAACTTATTTGAACAAATAATAAAGGAGAACTTCCCCAATCTGGCAAAGGAAATAGACTTCCAGGAAGTCCAGGAAGCTCAGAGAGTCCCAAAGAAGGTGGACCCAAGGAGGAACACACCAAGGCACATCATAATTATATTAGACAAGATTAAAATGAAGGAGAGAATACTAGAAGCAGCAAGGGAGAAGGGCACAATCACCTACAAAGGAGTTCCCATCAGACTGTCAGCTGATTTCTCAAAAGAGATCTTACAGGCAAGAAGGGGCTGGAAAGAAGTATTTGAAGTCTAGAAAGGCAAGGACCTACAGCCAAGATTGCTCTATCCAGCAAAGCTGTCATTTAGAATGGAAGGGAAGATAAAGTGCTTCTCAGATAAGATCAAGTTAAAGGAGTTCATCATCACCAAGCCTTTATTATATGAAATGTTAAAGGGACTTACCTAAGAAAAAGAAGATAAAAATATAATAGTAAAAAGACAGCAAACTCACAGATATTAACAACCACACCTAAAACAAAAGCAAACTAAGGAAGCATCTAGAACAGGAACAGAACCACAGAAATGGAGATCACATGGAGGGTTAGCAACAGGGGAGCAGGAGGAGGAGAGAGGGGGAAAAGTTACAGAGAATAAGTAGCATAGATGGTAGGTAGAAAATAGGCAGGGGGAGGGCAAGAATAGTGTGGGAAAAGTAGAAGCTAAAGAACTTATGAAACATGGACATGAACTAAAGTGGGGGAATGTGGGTGGGAGGGGGTGTGCAGGGTAGAGGGGAATGATGGGGGAGAAATGGGACAACTGTAATAGCATAATCAATAAAATATATTTAAAATAAATAAATAAATATATCCCATGATTCTTTTCTTAATCCTCACCAACCATCTCATGACATAGGTGTTGCCTATGAGAAAACTGAAGCTCAGAGATATTAAATATCAAATTCAAGTCCATGTTCACTGAATCTGTAAGGGTCAGAGCAAGAATGGTGAACCCAGCCATCTCTCCGCAGTCTGCAGAGCCCACATGAGGACAGGGTACAGCAGGAAGATCAGGAAGCACACAAGTTAGGGGCTCTGCATGTTTCTTTTTCAAGATTGCAATGATAGATCAAAGGAACTCACGGGAATTTCTGAGGAACTTCTGGAGGAACTGCTAAGTGACTTTCAAGGAAAGTCATCCAGATCAAAGTCTAGCTAGAGACGGGCTCTTAACAAAATTCCTGTGCTTTCTGGACTGCTACACGAAAAAAAGAATGCCATCTTCTTTGAGGGTCTCAGGGAGGCTGCCTGCACATAGCCAAATTCAGAATTGTTTGTGTATGTTAATCAGAAGGTTGGAGAGCAGGAGAATCTGAAAGCCTTTCAGAGTTAGTGTTCTCGAAACTCTTTAAAGTACCCACCCTACATATTTTATATTTCCTGGTCTAGCTTCAATGTGCAACATTGAATTGCATCTTATGGTTTAATTGTGCAGAATGAGAAGCTGCTATACCTAAGACTGACCCACACTGGGATATGCACAAAATCCAGAGGCAACTTGCTCAAGAAATGCATAAAGCTCGGGACCTTTCCCTGGGAATTATTCCGTTATTCTGCCCAGGGAACTGCACCCTGGCAACCAATCCCAGGAGACTGTCAGAGAGCAGATGAAAAAACACCGTTAGATTTCTCCTCTCCCTGGACGTTACAATCTCAAATTCCGATGCTTCCTTCTCCAGCAAATCTTCTCTGACCGCCCTCATGCAGCTCTGTACCTCAGTTCTGAGATTCTATTGCCCTTGGACCTTCCAATTTTTTCATGTATAATATTTCATGAATAAGTGAGTGAAAGACACAGGGATGGAATGGGGTTGGGGAAAGTGAATCACACACACACAGAATAAAGAGGTAGGGAGGAAGAGGTTAAGTTGTAATCATATGGTTTGAGTTTCCTGGATCCAGCTATACCTGAAGCCAATATAGCTCTGACCCTTTTAGTTTTGTGAGCTAATAAATACTTTCTTGGGTTTAAGCTACTAAGCAGGTGATTGACAAGGAAGGAAAGAATCAAAAGGAATGAATCTTTTTTTTTGGGGGGGGGGCTTGGAAAACAGATAAATGTGAATAACATTATTGTTAAATAAAATGACCCAACGCCACTTGCCCTGCCCTTGTGAGGCTGAGCCAGTACCCCAGCCCTTTGCAAGCTCATCATCACCATTAATATGTCGATGTAATTTTGTGGTTTAATTGCCCAGGATTCAGTGCCCTGGGGAGCCATGAGTAAATAGTTGATGACTATGGTTCCTCTATCAGAAGGAACCACATTATATCACAACATATTAAAACAGAAATTGTGTCATGTCACCATCTTTCTGTTTCCAGTATCAGCAGCTGATTGAAAGAAAAAAAGCCCCTCTGAAGCAAACTCTGAAGTCTCACTGGTTTGAGTTTTCATGCCAGAGGCTATAAGGAAAAGAGGAAGCAAGTCAATGGAACTAGCTGCCTTGTGTAGCCCTGTAGCTTTCTATGACAGACTGGAACCAAGAATCCAGCAGGGCTTGCTTACAAGTGCAAAACAGTGAGGGGGTTCCTTGTGTCTCTTACCATCTTTAAAAATTTTTAAAACATGTCTTTCTTTCCTCTTTTGTGCTTTAATTTTGGATCTTATGTTTCCTGGGATCTCAGGGGCCTGAATTCCCATTTTAAGTTTCTGACTTTGGTTCCCTGATATCGAATTGTTGTTTTGAAGAGAGAAATGGGATTAAAAGCTGGTCCATGGACCCAGAACATCCACTGCTTGTTCTGGGCTGCTGAGCTCCAGTGGACAGGCCAAGGTTGACTCTTCCCCACTGGAGTCAGAAGCTTCCTGCAGCTCCCAAACTTCCTGTGGCTGCGGCTCAATGGCTATCCTACAGCCGAAGTCTGTGTTTGGTGCTTCACATCCATTCTCTCCTTCAGTTTTCACAATTGCCCTCTTTGGTTGTCCGTCAGCCCACTTAGCAGATGAAGAGAGCCAAGCTCACAGAGATTTCTAGGACATAACCCAGTGAGCAAGCAGCAGAGGCTGGATATAAGCCCAGCTCTATGGGACCTCAAAGCCTAAGATCTTCATCAAGAGCCTGGAGGAGCAAAAATGAGCAAGTATTTAGGAACAGGGGTTGGAAAACTATGGCCCATAGGCTGCATCTGGCCACACCTGTCATTTACATATTGTCTATGGTGCATTTCTTCTACAACAGAGGAGTTGTGACAAAGAATATATGGCCTGCAGGGCCCAGAGGTCTAAAAACAGGTACTATGTGCCCTGAGAAGAAAAAAATTACAACCTTTAGAGCACTGAATTAGGGAATCAGTTTGACTTAAAAGTCTCTTCCCCTTGCTAGCTATGCACCCTCATGTTTTCTCTTTGAAGTTTTGGAGATCCTCCCTGGAGCACTGGCCACAGGGAGGCTGTGGAGAAGATCAAAAGAAATACTGCATTTCAATCAAGCACCTGGCACAGCGGTAGGCACCGCTAGGAAAGGTAGACTCTTCCTTGCCCCACAATACTATAGAACACCCAATGCAGCAGGATAACATGCTACTTCCCACTGGAGGACCAAGAAGCAGGACTGAAGGCCTGGCTGGGGGGCGGAGGGTGAGGACTCAGGTGAAGGACAACCTAAACTGTCCAACCAGCCTTTCTGGAAGGCCTGGGGCTCTGGTGACTGGCGTCATCAGGGAGGAGCAGCCCCTTGCCTTCCAGACCCTCCTGAATGCCCGGTCTCTGGAGTCGGGCTCTGAGAAAGAATGCCTAAGAATCAAGGTCAATAGAAGTTGTTCTTCACAGAGGACACAGTTTTATTTTCCTTCTTTTAGCCCAACATGAAAGGTAGCTATAAAAGAAAAATTAAATGGCTCACCCAGGACTTTATTATCTTATTGATGTGTTGGGGATTCAGATGAATAGCTGCTCTTAACACCGATGAGAGTGGAGAAATATGTGGGGTTTTTTATTGCAAACTTTAAATGTTTGCTTATCATCTGTATTTTAAAGTTAGGTATGTGCTGAATAGGACATGTTGAATGCATTTTTATGTCAGCTTCCATTTCTTCTCCTTAAAACATGAAGATATATTTAAAAAACCACAGAGCTCCTGCTGGCCTCCTTGGAACACACACAGGGGCTCTTTGTGATTATGCTAATAAGAAATCACAAGGATACTTCTTTCTTAACACAGCCCAGGGCTTTATCCCACTGAAAATTATCTCACACTAATTCCATGCAAGCACAAAAGTGAACATCAGAGACAGCTCAGAGTTACAGGGAAGAAACTCACTACATGAACGTGTTCTCTTCAACACCACTGCCCTCAGTTTTCCACACCAAGTTGTTCTAGCCAAGAGGAGAGATCGTGGGCTCAGTGATATATTGAATGCTTAACTCAACTTCATTAACTAGAGCTAAATGCTAACACACACTGTCCCAGCTTCCAGCACAAATTAGCATTCATAATGTTCATAATTAGCCACCACCCAAATGTTCTCCATGATGAATAAGCCCTCAAGAGCCTCAGGACTGCTGTTGGATTTTATCAGATGGGTCTGTGGTAGCAGCCTAGTTCCCACGAATCTCTTGTCTATCAGCCAAACGAGCTGTGAATTGACAGGGCTCTGGACAAACTCATCCAAAGTCAATAACGGAAGGGCAAGGAGTGTTAGCTGCTTTCCTGCCTATATATAGGAAAGGCCCACACGGAGTTAAGCACAAAGTCAAGGTAGAGGTGGAAATAAAATGCAGTTTTCCTGACCACCTGCACTCAAACCCTGTTTGGTGAACACAAACAGCTCTTCAGAAAATCCATATGGGCACTGACAACTCAAGAAATGTCAGTCCTCACCAAGACACCTGCCTCTGGGTAGCCTGCCATGTACAAAGGACTTGTAGCTCTGCCATCCCTTCTGATCCTCACTGAGAAGTTAAAGGGTTTCCCTGAATGGTAATGGAATATGATACCCCAGAATATACCACATCGGCATGTGGAACCGAAGGCAATCAAGACCCAGGTGACTCAGGAAAAACTTTTCACCTTTCCTGTTAACTGCCTGAATTTAGATGGGGACCTGAACCAAGCAGAAAGCTGTTACCAGAGAACTTTTTCACCAGAGAGACTTCTCCAGATGACTGGGTGACCTTTGTTTACCAAACATCTCTTCTCACCTTCCCATGAATTGCCTGTTCCCTTCTAAAGCCCCTAGACCCCGCCCCCCTTTTTTATAGCTCCAGTTGTCTGGCTGCCTCTGAGTGTTATGTCTTTACGAGGTTCCCATAAGTGCATTCATAATTACATTTGTTTTTCTCACGCTAATCTGTCTTTTTATTATAGAGGGGTCTCCGCCAAGAACCTAGGAGAGCAGAGAAAAAAAAAAAAAAAAAAAACGATTTTCCTCCTCTACAGCCCAGAGATGCACAAGGGGCAAAGACTGGAGACGACACTAAAACTCCATATGCAGTTCACTTCAGACCAACCCTTCTCTGAGCCCTGTTCCTCACCACCCACTGTGCTAGCATTTCGGATCCCTCCAGTTTGAGTGCCTGGGAGTCTGTCCCTTCCTCTCTCCACCTGTTTCTTTGCTCTTGTTCCTCAGCCACCACTCTAGGCCAAAACATGGTCACTGGTCACTGTTATCCTGATTTTGGTGACAGGCTCCTGGCCCCTTCTCTCGGATCCCATGCTTTTTAAAAATAACTTGTCCTCTACATATTAGCTGGATTCTCACTAAAAGGTGTCAGGCAGAGCCCATGATGTCCCACTTAGAACCTTTTAATGGCTTCCTGCTGTACACAGAATAAAACCCAAATGCCTGCCCTGGCCTACAAGCTCCTCTAGGGTCTCACTCTGCCAACCTCTCTGACCCTTGCTCTCTCCTTTTTTTCTCACCAAGTTCCCCTTCTTATAAATGCCTTTTCCTTTTTGTAATTTCAAATACACCAAGCTCTCTCCTGCCCTGATTCCTTTTCATTTTCTATTTTCTTCTGCCTGGAATGTTCTTTTCCTCAAGGTTCAAGTCTCAGCTGAAACACTGCTTCCTCCAAGCAGCCTTGGCTGTCCAGTCTAAAGTGTATCTCCTCCGTGTCATCCTCCTATTTATTTCTGTCCTCCCTCTTGTCACATTCAGACAACATTGCATTTACTTCTCTGGGAACTCACAATGGAACAGCAGTACAGCATCTGCTCCGTTATATCACAGCCACCTTCATACATTAACTGGGCTGCGGACTTTGAGCAAAACTTCTCCTGTCAGACAGAGTGACTGCATGACCGAACTGCAAAAAATGTCCCTAGAATAACAAGTATTCCCAGGTCTTTTCACTCCCATGGACTGAAAAGCCACACCAAAGCATCCGGACGAGGTGATATATTGATAAAATGGACGAGCTCCTGGGCTTGTCCTGGGAGAGGGGCATTCTAGCATCCCTCCTCACTTGCTAAGAAAACCTCAAGGATCCCTATTGCTATGGGCAAACCAAGGAAAGAGGCTAACAGAGGGTATAAGAAGGCATGATCTTCATGGAAAAAGTGGCTCCAAAATCTATTTGCCATGCATGAATACCCAGATCCATTTCAAAAGTGTCCCCAGCGGTTCCACTCATGGACTCTTTGCTGAGTAAAATCCTTTCTAGGCTAAAAGGATTCTGTAGAAAAGGCTCTTGATTTTTCTGCTCTGGCTATATAAACTTTTCTTCAGCCAAATGCACAGGCTTGGAAAGCTTGTCATTCCAGGCTTTGGGCCCAGGTAGTTGAAAATGCTTCACCCTGTGACACAAAGCCAGATCCAAAGCTCCACCTTCTGGGCTTCCTTTGGAGCCACGCCCATCAGCAGAGTGCATTTTGTCCAACTGAGAGGCCAGTCCCAAGCCCCATCCCTCAGGCCCTGTACTACTTGGGTCAGTTTGGGGGAAACTATTAAAAAAAAAGAACAACAATCTAGTCCCAGGCAGGATGTCCTGTTCAGTGTTTTCTATGGTCAAACCTTCATAAGCTCCCAGTGGGCAGAGGTTTTATTTAAGACTCTGTAGAGGGCCCCTGGTTTACTCACAGTCTATGGCAGAGATATGGGACAATATGGCTAGAAAAAGGAGAATTTTAGCAAAAATAGTTTATTGCTCCAATACTAAGAGCAGTGACTCTGATAGGTGTTTGAATTCTGAGATTTCCATAAGTTTCCACACAATGCAGTTATTGAGTTAGGCATATATGTGTGATGTGCTGTAGGTTTTTTATAACTATTTATTTTAAGCCTTCTTCCCTTCACATTGCAAATTAATACATCAAACCAGATGGTGAGTATCATAAGGGACTCATCAACAATGGGGTATTGATTTCTCTGTGTAAGGATGCTCCCCATTACAAGGCTAAGAAACTAACCTCTGCTTACTTGGAGATTTGAATATAGCCTTCTGACAGTCCTGCAAGCAAGAAGGTAAGATTTTTGTTTCAAAAAATTATTTGGCCACTGTGCAATAAGTGTTTGAAAGCTCCCATACCACCTTGTGGCAAACTAATTTTCCATGGGTAGTTGGTCTCCTGTGTACGATAAGTAGGTCTGAAGAAACTGCTGAATATATTCATTTAAAATAGTCTCTGCACTGATGGCTGAGAAATTTCCATGGGCCTGTTGCACTAGAGTGCTCTGCGTAATTGAACACTGTGTCTACAAATAAGACAAATAACCATTGTTGTTCAAAGGATTACCACATCATAGATCTTAATAGTCTACTGGAAATGCTTCTGATGGTAATGTTTTTTTCTGTGATCAGCCAACCCTGCACTGTCAGTTGTCCATACATATGGAATGGCCACCCATTTCTCTTTTGGCTATTTGCCTACTCATCTCTGTTCTTGGCCAAATTTCTCTACCTACAAAATATGGAAATTGGACCAGATGGTCTCTGAGATTCTTGAAAGCTCTGACACTCTTTCTGGGCTTGGAAGAAAGAAACCATCCTCTTCTGAAGGCTCAATGTGTATTGAAATGTGGAGATTGGCTATGGTTACCAGCAAAACTGGTATTCTGATTATCCCTACAGCCTTAGCTCTAACCAGTGTGCTTCTTTGGGCAGAGGAAGAGTAGACAGTGAAGTCACTCACTCTGTGACCTGGAAGAATTATCTAAAAGCCTTAGAAAAATATGGGTATTTCCTGCTGTTAACTGGGCTAGCAGCGTCCTATTCTCAGTACAGTTGAACATGGAGCTCAGGAAACCAACATCGCGAGACTGGCTCTTACATTAGTTGATGGAATTCCCTCTACAAGTTAGTTGTATGATCTTCTGAATTCCCACATGGTAAGTAAAGATGGGTCTGCTAGACTCCCAGAATTTGGAGAGACTGAGTCAGTAGCTCGGTATAATTCCCTCACTAACACAACCAAACACATCTGCACACAAGCACACACGCACAGCTGATGGCAGCAGCTCATTATAGCACATCCAGGGGAGGCTTATTTTTTAGTGAACTTAGATAACAGCTCTTCATGAAATGCGATGCCCAATGGGCACAGGTGAAATATTTCAAGTGCTCATTATGGCACCAAAGTCTCCAGTCACCAAAGCTATTACAGCAACCTCACAGTCCACACCTCTTCCTCATGGCTGTGGACCCTGGAGGAGGCCAGGCTGAGAGCTCTGCAGGCAGAACAGGCCAGTTGGGAGGCAAATGTGGCACTGCTCCCAGGGCACGGCCTGCACTCCAGTTTCCTCCAGGCCACCCACGACCTCTGCAGCTTTGCTCCCGCTGACCCTTCTGCTTGGCAGGGGCAAAGCTGAGTGACGCAGACCTTGAGCTCCAGCTCCTGAACCAAAATTATGGTTTCTCCACTTCCTTTGTGGCACTTGACTTATCTGAGCCTCACTTTGCTTCTTTACAGAATGAGTATAAACAATAGTATCACCTTTAGTCAAAGGGCAGTTAAGAAGATAAATTGAGATTATACATAGTATGAGGATCAAATTCTGTCCTGAGAACATAATATTGTTAAAGTTTCCTAGGGCAACTATAACAAATTACCATGATCTCTGTGGCTTAAAAGAATGTAAATTTTAGCTTATAGTTCTGGGGATCAGAAGTCTGAAATCAGTTTCCACAGTCCAAAAGCAAGGTATTGGCAAGCCAGCATCCCGGCCAGAGGTCCTAGGGGAGGACCTGCTCCCTTGTTTCTTCCAGCTCCTAGAGGCTGTCTCCATGCCTGGCCTGTGGCCTCTCCCCGCACCTGAAGAGCATACTACTCTGACATCTGCTTCCATACTGCCATTTCCTCTGCCCTTCACTCTCCTGCATCCCTCTTATAATGACCTTGTGATTACATCTGGCCCATCTGGATAACCTGGAATAATCTTCCCACTTCAAGATCCTCAATTTAATGATAATGTGCAAGTCTCTCTTGCTACATAAGGTAAGCTACATACAGGGTTCAGGGATAAGGATGTGGACATCTTTCAGGGGCCACTATTCAGCCTCCCACATGCACATAAGTGTGATTTTTACTATTATCTTATTCCTTTCTGTCCTTTTCCCCTTTCATTAGGTAAAATATACATATGGTAAAGTGACAAATTGTAAATGTTCAGTTTATATGTGTTTATATATCTGCACCCCTGTAACCACATCTCAAGTCATCATGAGAACAGGTTTAAGAGAGAAACTGAAGAAGATATAAATAAGTGGAAGCATATACCATGCTCATGGATAGAAATAATTAACATTGATAAAAGTCCATACCACCCAAAACAGTCTATAGATTCAACACAATTTCTATCAAAATACCAATGGCATTTTTCACAGAAGTAGAACAAGTAATGTAAAAATTTATATGGAACTATGAGAGACTCTGAGCAACCAGAGCAATCTTAGGAAAGAAGAACAAAGTTGGAGGTATCATGCTCCTTAACATCAAACTCTATCACAAGGCTATCGTAATCAAAGCAGCACAGTACTGGCATAAAAACAGACACACATATTAATGAAACAGAATAGAAAGTCCAGAAATAAACCCATGCCTCTATGGTTAGTTATTCCATGACAAATAAGGCAAGAACATACAATGGGGTAAGACAGTTATTCAATAAACGATGTTGAGAAAATTGGATAGATACATACAAAAAAAATGAAACTAGACCACCTTTTTACACCATACACAAGAATAAACTCAAAATGAATTAGACTTCAATGTAAGACTTGAAACCATAAACTCTAGAAGGAAACATAGGCAGTAAAAGCTGACATTTCTCTTAGCAATATTTTTGCTTATATACCTCCTTGGGCAAGGAAACAAAAGAAAAAATAAACAAATGGCACCAAATCAAACTAAAAATTTCTGCACAGCAAAGGAAACCACTAACAAAACAAAAAGACAACTTAATGAATGGAAGAAGATATTTACCAATGGTACAATTGACAAGGGGTTAATATACAAAATGTATAAAGAACTCAGACAACTCAACACACACACATACAAAATCATTTAAAAATGGACAGAAGATCTGGAAAGAGAATATACAGATGGGCAGTAGACATATGGAAAGATGTTCAATGTCACTAATCATCAGAGACATACAAATTAAAAGTACAGTATAGTCTGTAAAGTACAGCATATGGAATATGGTCAATAATATTGGAATACCTATGAATGGTGCCAAGTAGTTACTGGAAGTATTGGGGGGATCACTTTGTAAAGTATATGATTGTCTAGCCACTATGCTATACACCTGAAATGAATCAACATTGAATGCAAACTATAATTAAATATGAAATTAAAAAATATCAACCCTGGCCCCATGCCTAGACTATATAGTCACCCAAGCTCAATGATATCTATTGCATTATCTCCATAATTACCATTATCCTCTGAGAAAAGATACACTGTTGTTGCTTATTAATTAAAATCGGCATGTGCAAAGCACACCTGTTTCCTACGTGTATCATAAGGCCCACTAACAGAAGACAGCCTGGAGAAATTCCAAGCTGTCCTTGCTCAATATTGATCAGAAACAAATGCAGGCAGACAAGGCTTATTTGGGTTAGGCAGGATTTTGAACCTGAAGTCATGGGCCCATGACTTAAGCTGATTCAGGGAAACTCTATCCTGGGTCTGTGGCCTGGATTTCAGAGAGGAAGCACTCTCTTTGCATTGGGCTTGCTGACCGTAAGGCTAACATAAGCCTTGAGTTGCCAGGGCACAACATCCTGCGAGGTGCCTCCCTGGAGTGAGGCTAATGTGGATGAAAGAAAGCACAGGGACGGAGAAGAGAGAGACACCTAATCCTGGGACTTCGTGCAGTCCCAAGATCTCACCAAACTCAGAGTCAGATGTGCTTCAAGACTTTGTACGACAGTTGCATGAGATAATAAATTCCCATTTCGGTTTAAGGCAGTTTTACTTGGGTTTCTATCATTTGTTATTGAAAGATAATTTTAAGAGATATAACCATCAGGTTTTCTGCTCTTAGATTTTTGTCTCTCTGGACATACTGAGGCTAAGTATGGAGTGGAAACCACACAACCGTGGGCCCCCACAAACAATGAAATCTTCCTTTCTAAAAGTAAAAGCAGCGGGCCTGCTAGAAATGGCATGACAAATCTCGACTTGAATTACTACTCTACCAAGACCAGAAAAGCCCACATAAACAATGCTAGGTCAACAATTTGCCAGAAATAGCAGCTGAATCAGGATGCTGAAACTCCAACTCTTTCAACATCACATTGTGTGCACCAGGAGTCCTGTGTCAGCAGAACTGTGTGCTGTATTGGACAAAATAAAGATAAACTACAGAATGAGCGTGGTTTCCCAGTTTCTTCTCAGTGAAATTTTATTCTAGGATATTTCCATTCCAGTGCTGGAGTCAGTACAGGAAGCTAATCTGGTATAAAAGTTCTATTCAAAACAATAGCTAAAATTAACTGAACATTGTGGTAGGTACAATAATGTCCCCCACCAGAGGTGTTCACATGCTAATCCCAAGGATTGTGAATATATCATGTTACTTGGCAAGGAAGCATTAAATTTTTTTAATGGCATTGAGGTTGTTAATTAGCTGAATTTAAGTAAGGACAGGTGGATTCAACGTAATTCCAAAGGTCCTTAAAAGTGAAAGAGACACACAGGAGAGGGGTAAGATAAGCTTGACCCACTACTGCTAGCCTTGAAGATGGAGCAAGAGTGCCACAAGCCAAGGGATGCAGGAAGACTGTAGAAGCGGAAAAAGCAAGGCAACAGATTCTCCCCTAAAGATGCTGTATTTGTTTCCTAAATTTGCTATAACAAAATCCCAGAGACTATGCGGCTGAAATAACATAGGTTTATTTGTTCACAGTTCTAGATCTGTACACAGGCATTCCTAGTGTCCCTCTGTGTCCACATTTCTTATAAGGACACCATTCGGACTGGATTAGAACCTACCCAGACTGCCTTGTTTTAACTTAATGACATCTTTAAAGACCTTACTCCAAATGCATTTAGATTTCGAGGTATTAGAGATTAGGACTTCAGTGTATGAATTTGGGGTAGCATAATTCAGCCCATGACAGGTTCCGGAAGGGAAGACAGCCCTGCTGACATCTCTGTTCTAGCCCCAGAACTCTGAAATAATAAATGTGTGTTGTTTTAAATTTCTACATTTGAGGTAATTTGTTACGGCAGCCCTAGGACTAATAGAAGCATTTAATATCTGCCAGGCACTGTGCTAATGTTAATAAAAGTGCTTTGCCTTTATTAATTTAATTTTCACCTTTCATATCAGCCTCATAAGAGGACATCATCATGCTCTCCATTTCCTACATGAGGAAGTGGGGGCATGGAGCTGCTAGGTCTCTACCCATCACCGTGCTGCTAAAGGAGTGAGGCCAGAACCCAGACTCAAATGCAGTGAATTCTTGGGCTGTGCTGCTCACCACCCACCCCAGTGAAAATACCAAGGACCTGGAAACTTGGCTTTTCAAGCAGATGGATAAAGAGCAATAACAGAGTCACAGGATGAGCAGGGCCACCTGGTCCCAGCCTCTCATTTTGAAATTGAAGAAAACAAAGTCCAGAGAGATGAAGTTGCCTCCCAAGACCCAGAGCAAGTTCTCTGGGGCCAAAGTGGGGTCAAGGCTTCACGGCTGCCAGCACACCAGTCACTCTTTCTCCTCCAGTTCAATATGATGAACTGCCTCATGTTCTCATGGCATCTCACTGAATTCTTATGCAAGGGGAATCTGAGACGCGAAGCCACAAAGTTAGAAAGTTGCATAGCCTGGTCTCAGCCTCAAGGCCAGTTCCAAGCCCATCCACCTCATCACATCTCTTACAGAAATACCCCATTCATGAGAATACAGATTGCTATTTAAACCTATCTTACATTCTTGGTAGGGGTTTGGCGGCCAGGCTATAGCCTGTTAGCTCTCTTAAAATCAGACTTAAGGCAACTTCAGAAACAGGAAGAGCCTTTGACATTTTAATCTGAATCCAAAACCTCAGACAGGACTCTGGACAAACAAGAGGGCAGAGTGGCTTCATTTCTATTAACTTATCCAGAAAAGTCAACAGTAGCAGAGAGACCCCTGAGGAGCAGATTGTGAACCTGCCACAGGAATGTCAGGCTAAGATTTGGGGGGAACCTCCCAAAGGCCCATGCACTTCTTGCTCCTCTGAAGCACCTCAAGATCCAGCTTTAATTCCTGTCCCAAACATCTTTCCTTTCCATTTGTGGGGAGGGCTGCCAAAGAGCTGGTAAAGCTAGGAACAAATGACTTCCTTACACAATTGAGTGTTAAAATGCAATAAATACTCCTAGCCAGTAACAGAATTTAATTAACATGATTTCCAACAAGCGTCATCAACCTATCCTGGCCAAGATGGAGAAGACCTGCTGTCACTTGTATACCTGGGACTGGAGGAAGTAGCCACGGCTTTCAGTTGCTGGGCCTACAAGGCCTATGGAGCTTTCTCACCACTGAAGTCCAGGCCCACTGCCTCCTGTTACGATCTGGGGGCTCTCTGGAGGGGGATTTGCAGGGGATGGCATGTATAGTTCTGTATTATATGTTGGTTGCTAAAATGTTGAGAGTGAACATCCCAGAAAAGTCAACTGTCTTTGTACACGCACAGCAAAGTTTTCATGAGAATTGTTTTTGCTGAAATTTAAAGGATCTAATTTTCAGACTATAAGCATCAGTGTAAAAAAACGGTGAAAGCTGCTATAGTTGATTTGCTTTATGTTAACATCCTTGGGCTTCCGCTGCCCACTGAAAGGGACTAAACTAGCAAATGAGAATATCCATGATGTTGCTTAAAACCAAATTTCATTAACGCTAAATGAGACTACACTCTCTGCAAGCTGATGGAATTTTGCATTTACTTACTTTTTAAAGTGGGATTTTAGTTACAACAGATTGAAGAACACAGAAGGCATGGAAACTGATTAGGGATGAAATGGTAGTCAAATATGACTAGTTTTAAATAAAAATAGAGAATAGCTATTACTGCACTTGAAACATTAATGTGTTAACTTATTGCTTTTTTAAAAAAGGCTTTTTATTTTTTTTCTTTTGTCTGGAATATTCATTTTGTTATAATATTCCCCCTTGGGGCAAAGGGGGAAAGGGAGATTAGGAATGGAAGAGAGCCCAGGGTAATTACATGTTCCATTTACAATGATGTAATCTCAAGCATCGTACTGGTAGGAGTCCTGTTATCACATGCAGGTCCCACAGGCTCAGTTCTACTGCAAATATGCTCATACACTGAACCGGAGCTGCAGAGGGCAGCTCCCTGTAATTCACTGTGTGGTTTAACACGGTCAAGGGATTCTTTACCTGGTCCAAGTGTCTTTCGTTAAACACACAAACACACACACATGCACACACACATTTTTAAAAAGTTTTCACATAGGTCCCAGAGTACTCATTTGTGAAAAATTCCTTTTGGTTTAATCGCACTGTCAGTAAGCCACAGACTATAAAAGCACATATATGACATCGCCTGTCATGGTTTCGTCGGTCAAATAATAGAATAATCAATCATCTCATTCTTAGAATATGGCATGATCAAAGGTATTATAGAAACAATTGGATTCATTCTCAGAAAGTGGTGGAACAGTCACAATGTTTGTCAATTGTTAACTGCTTCTGATAAGTATGTAATGAGCCCAATGTTACCCTAACACTGTGGAAATTAAAACCATCTCTCTCTCGAGTTCTCTCTACTAAACAGAATGCGACCTGCAGAAGACTAGCCTAAGCTTTCAATTGCTTTCTTCAGGTAGATCAAAATAAAATTAAGTCCAAACCGGGAAAATACTGGTTTAATTAAAGAAATCCACCAGCTCATGTATTATACATCAGTCACATTATTATAACTATGCTGGATGTAGGTACTAAAATTATAGTTGATTCCAAAGGTTAAGACACTTTTATTTAGTTTCAAAGAAGAAAAGAAAATGGAGGAATTCATTATTTAAATTTTTATCTGCTTCTAAAGCTGGAATGAATGAAGTCATTCATTCATACCTGGAATGAATGAAGTCATTCATTCATACCTGGAATGAATGAAGTCATTCCAGCTGTAGAAGAAAACTTGGCAGAAGTAGAAGAGAACTTGTGGGAACTTGGCAATTCCTAGTGAACAAAAGAGACTTCCTCTTCTCGGGAGGGGCTCCGGCCCTACAGCGGCCCACAGAGCAGCCAGGACACTAGGCATCTCAACACTATGGATCACCCCCTTTTTTCTCCCAGCTTTTCTTTTTTTAATCCTCACCTGAGGATATGTTTAATGATTTCAGAGAGAGAGGGAGAGGGAGAGGGAGAGGGAGAGGGAGAAAGAAAAACTGATGTGAGAGAGAAACATCTATCGGTTGCCTTCCATAGGCGCCCTTACTAGAAATAAAACCCACAAACTTTTGGTGTACAGAGCAGCACCCCAACTGAGCCACTAGGCCAGGGCTTTTCTAGCTTCTTTAAAAAAAAAAAAAAAAAAAAGGCATTGCTCTGGCTGGGTGGCTCAGTTGATTGGAGCACCATCCTGCATATCAAAAGGTCAAGGGTTTGATTCTCCGTCAGGGCACATGCCTAGGTTGTGGGTTTGATCCCTGGTTGGGGGGCATACAGGAGGCAACCCATCGGTGTTTCTCCCTCACATCAAAGTTTCTTTCTCTTTCTCTCCCCTTTCCTGTTCCTCTAAAATCAATAAATATATCCTCAGGTGAGGATTACAACAAGCTAAGATGACTTCCTCTATTTTAGCAAGCTCTAAAAATATTCTTAGGAATACACCTCCCAAATTTCCTCCTGGATCTTTTAGGACTTTTGGAAGGGAGATCCTGTTTTGTTTTGTTTTTTGTTTTGTTTTATCTTCGTATCACCAGTATTCAGTGTGATGTCTGTCAAGTAACAGATGAAGAAAGGAACAAATAAAAGACATCTGATCTCCACAGCTCTTTCCTTTCAAATTTTCTTTTGTTCCTTCCTACTCTTCTGTGTTTTACTATCTCCCAGAATCCCCCAAGAATTCCTGAAATGTGATTTTCAGGTGCGTAGGACACCCTGATCCCTGCTTTGTCTCTCCAATGTTTTCTAGGCGGCCTGTCGTTTGATGAAACACACACATGCTCACTGTTGTTCTTGAATGCTGATCAGGGTTCCTCTTCACAGACACATCATATTCAACAGAACACTCATTCTGTTCTCCCTCTTGTGAGGTAGTGCAGGAAATGACAACTTCCGTTGTACAGACCAGAAAACTGAGGCTCAGGAGAGGGCAGGCCTTCTGGCTCTAAATATGGGATTCTTTCTCTTTACCCACAGTGTCCCAAGGATCCCATTTTATGAGGAGGTTTTTTCTCAACAACCAAAGAGATTGAGGTTAGATAGAAATTGACAACAGTAAGATTTATGTCCCACTGGGCTGGTGGGCGTGTAGTGTGCAGGGATGGATTAGGTCCTCCATCTGCACATGACTCCTGACAGACTGTTCAGAACGGGCGGGTGGGGCCCCTGGAGCACCTCTGCCTTCTGTCGGGGATGGCGACAGCTGAAAAGGGGTCTTCCTCCTGCTCCGCTTGACTTCGCCCGGAGGACGTATGGGTAACTTCAGAGAATCTCGGGGGGAAGGCTGGTTGCTGCCCTTTCAGGGGGCACCACTGTCTTCTCCGATTAGCCCCTTCACTGCCTCGCTGGTGATAGTACTTAGGTTTCCTCGGGGAATGCTGCCCCTCGCACTGGGTCTGGGACCACGTTGGGTCTATCAGCCCACGTGCCCTGGATCACGTGCAGTGTGGGGCAGATCCACCCCTGTGTAGCCTTTTTGCTGACTCAGTCTCCTGCTTATCCTGGTTGGTCCTTTCTGAGGCCTGGTGGTCTATCCTTCTCTTGATTCCATGCAGTGCCCTTGTCTTCCAGTCAATGTTTCTCTTTGCATAGGTCAGCCAGACTTTGGCTCTGTTGCTTACAACCAAATTCAAACACTTAACTGATACAGAAAAGACAAAAGATTTCCTATAGTTTGAAGGGCCATACTGTCACCTGGGGATGGACACGTCTGAGGTCTATATGGTCATGTCTGTGTCAGCTCACGCTTCTGCTAGGACCTGACTGCTGGAAACAGTCCTTGTCACTTTGCATTGTGGTAGGTAGCCTGGGAACAAGGTGCTGCTGTCAGAGACTAGGCCAGGAAATGGTCAAGGGCAATCTCTTTCATGTCTTCCATTTAGTCTGAAGAGAGAGAACTTCCTGATGGGCCAGGAAGAAACTTACAGGCCTTTGATCTGCTCTTTGTCTGTTTTTCAGCAGAACTAAGAGATAATGTCGAGAGGTGACATTATTTGCTACCGAGCATTGCAGGCAATGAACTATGAAAGGAATCTCTGAAGTCCTAGGGTGAGGGGAAGTAACCTTTATTTCTGGAAAACAGAGTGGAAAGTGACAGAACACAGGAGGTGGGGCCAGTCCCAGGGTGAAGGATGTGTTTTCTATTTGAAATGTGTTGGGGCAAATCTGCTCAACTCTTCCCCAGAGTCTTCTAAACATCTTTCATGGCTGAGAGATGCCGTATCTGGGGGAAGAGAGGGAATCTTGACCTTGAGTCTCATTCAAGACACAGTGTACCCCAGAAGATGTCTTTCCCTGTCCTCAAAGATTTAGATAACAAGGAACCAGACCGGAACTTGGTCGCTTCGTTCTCCCGCAGCTCTCTCTCTCCTCCTGGCAAATCCCTCTGGTCAATAGCAACAACTTCCATTAATTAAACACTTAACTTATTCCAGATACTGTGCTAAATGCTTTATATTCATAATTTCATTTAGCTTTCACACCAGCCCATGGAGCCAGCATTGGGTTCCTGCAGGGCTTCAGATCAACCTGAAGAGATGCCCCACCTCAACACACACACACACACACACACACACACACACACACGCACACGCACACGCACACGCACACACCACCCCGGTGAGGTTAGAAGCAGGCACAGCTGTATTCCTTATGGGACATGTAGCTGCTAATAACACTATCCAGGGAATATGGGGACTTGCTGTCCCAGAGCTCAGTTTTTGCCACAGCCCTTTGAAACTTGGCTTTTATGTCACCGTTTCAGGAAGTTTAGAACAATCTCTGCACTTCTGTTTGCAGAAGTGTAAACAAACATCAGACTGTGCTAGTTCTTGAACCACATTCAGTCTCAGTGAAGCCTCACCCTCATCCTGAACAGCATTTCTGCTTCAAGCTTTCTTCAAAATGTTGAAAAGCTTACTTCCTTCCCCACCAGAGGCACATGCTGTCGCTCACATTTCAATGGGACAGAGCCAGGAAGTAGCAAAGCCAGAATTGGAACCCATATCAGAAGACCTGCCAACACACTGACTGTCCAGAGCCCTGTGGGTACTGACCCAGTCCGAGTGACATCTAAGGGTCCAGACGCAAAGGGCCCTGCCTTTGCTGCTGTGACACCAACTGCCCTCAATGGCCCCCTAAGGTACAACGACCTGCAGAGTCCTGGCTGGGCCCCTCTTGGCATGTGATTGAACCAGGTCTGTGGGGCTTCTTCAAGGCGGGAGGAAAGGACAGTCACCACGGGGAGACACTTCCATAAGATGCCCAGGAGCCACACATCCAAATTTGGAATGAGATTCTTGAAGCATCTCCTATATTCTCCCCAACCCCTCCCCCACAAAAATTCCCACCCTTGTGGGGCTGAGGCAGAAGAAAGAGAATCCCTCTTCCACATGACCACCTCTCCAGGTCCTTAAGGGCAGTGTTCACACCTCACCAACCTGGCCCTGTTCTGCAGTTTAAGCAGACACCCTGCCTCCCTCCTAGCTCCCCTGCATCAAGGTTTTCAAAGCGGGTTCTGTTCCAGTCACTCCCCATCCTCACTGCAGATCTGGGGTATAGCTCAGATGCCTCAAAAATATATGTTACAATCTGCCCCCAGGCCCTTCCAACAACCAGTCCTGGGAGACAGCCTGCCAGGTCCCTTAGGAATGTGACCCAACTTGATTTTCAGTGTCTTACACTAAAATAGCCATTACTGTCACCTTTATTTTCTTGGCAGGGAAGAAACAATAGAAATAATCTGGCTCAATGTTTTCTTTTTTAATGGGTCCCCATGCTACTGGGCGGTTATGCTCTGAAGTCAGAGAAAAATTGTTCATGCAAAAAATACTATTAAGAGTGAAGTAGAACATGCATTTTATATCATCAACAATAAATAGCAAACCTTATACAAACTACAGTTTGAGAACCACCAAGCCTGAGTAACGATAGGAATAAAATCAATGTCTATAGGCAGATGTGAGAGTTTTCAAATTATTCTACTTTTAAGATAACTACCAATTCTTCAGCGGTGGAAGAGAGATGAACAGAAAATTCTGATGTTTTTGCTTGCTGTCATTTGCTGCATCCTATTTTAAAATTAAGCATCAATGATTAGAATGCATGTTATAGCCCTGGCTGGAGTAGCTCAGTGGACTGAGTGCTGGCCTGCGAACCACAGACTTGGCGGTTTGATTCCCAGTCAGGGCACATGCCTGGGCTGTGGGCCAGGCCCCCCAGTAGGGGGTTCATGAGAGGCAACCACACATTGATACTTCTCTCCCTCCCTTTCTCCCTCTCTTCCCCTGTCTCTAAAAATAAGTAAATAAAATACCTTTAAAAAGAATGTGTGTTATAGATCTGTTTGTTACAAGGAGTAATTTAGATAGAGGATCTATATCTAGTAATGGGGGGGTCTAGGGTATGTGGTGTCTAAGACTTCAAAAATGAAACTTTCCAGATGACACATCTTCAATGTGCAATCGAGAACTCCAGGTTCAGAGGGGAAAGAACCTAAGGCAGGTATTGGTCACAGGGAGCCCTCATCCTCCAGCCTCTGGGCTGAGTCTTCTGCTGTGACATGTCCATCCCATTACTGTGAATCACTAACTGGCATGGTTCAAACTATAATTAAGTTGTTTGGCGTAGAAGTGACTGGGACCCTCACTGAATCATGTTTATTCCACAGGAATTCTCTGCTCCACAAGACTACATCAATGATACTTTTTCTTTTGTTAGGAAGTCAGAGAAACGTTCCCCTATCTGTCTTATGTTTGTATGATGGTTGTTATTATGTGCCATACAAACAACCACCACCTTGGGAAGTGAGGAAAGATTTTTACATGCGAGGTTAAGGCTCATTTGAACAACCAGTTATGAAAACTGTGCCCATGCAATGTGCCAGGCACTTTTCCAAATACTTTTGTGTATTTTAATATGTAATCCCTAATACTGAGATCAGAATCCTTTGTAGCCAATTTAGAGTTATTAAAACTGAGGTGCAGAAATGTCAACTGACTTGTTTAAAGTTGCTTGGGTAGAAAATCTCAGAGCCTGAATCCAAATCCAGGTCTGTCTTGCTGGGCCTCTGAACTGGTGAAGGTGCTCAGCACACAAAATCCCCACTGCCTGCTCCATGGTCTCCATGTAAAGTGATAGCCACAAGGGTTAGCAGAAGAGAACTGAGAGTCACTCTCGGGTCCTTGAGGACAGCCACTGTGAGTGCCCTTTTCAGTGAAGTATGCTCAGTGCACACTGAGACAAAGCCGCGGTCAGATGTTGTTGCCTTCACAAGTGCACGCAGAGGGCACAGCTTGGGAACCTGCTGGTGGCCCAGCCGGCATCTCCCGTTTTCTAGGGCACTGTCTCCTTTGGCTCAGGCCTGTGCTGCTGGGCCACAGTTCATCTGGGATTGCTTATTTAGTCTGTAATATGCCAACATGTCAGATGGAATCCAGAGAAGTGACAGCATACAAACACACACTGAAATGAAAATATTTATCACCAATTCAAATTATTTATGGTCTAATAGTTAACCAGTCACTCAAGTTGAGGATTTGGTTGCCGTAGGGCTGTTTTATTATCCTCAGCATAAAGATGATTGTACATGAACAATATTTACTATGACAGTCTGCTGGCTTGTTAGAACTATGTTGTGTCAGGGTACGATTGTTATAACTGAAGCAGAAAGTGCCTTACTGTTTGTGCTTGCCTCTGTATGAACTCACCGGGCTCACAGGAAGTATTCACATATTTTGCTTAACACGGTCACCCAACATTTATTGACTGACTGCCTACTATGTGCCAGGTTCTTTTCTAAGTACTGGGGACACAGAAGAAAGAGCCCCTTTTATTATGAGACTTACGTTCTAATTTGAGGAGACAAACAATAAATAGATAGATGTTAGTATTTTGAAGAAAAACAGAGAAAGGAGGAGTGAGCATGATGGGTGGTGATGTTATGATCTGGGACAGCCTCTTTTTCTGAGTGACATGTGAGCAGATAGGTGAATGGAGCGAGCAACTGAAGAGTAGAGTATTCCAGGAAGAACCAACAGTGAGAGCAAAGGCCCTGAGGTAGCAGCATGCTTGATGTATTTAAGGAACAGCAAGGAGGCCAGGGTGGCTGCAGTGGATGACTGGGCACGAGAAAGGTGAGAGGTAGCAGAAGGATTGTGGGGAGGTATGGCTTAAGTACAGGACCCTGCAGCCATGGTAAGGCCATTGGGTAGTTTTGAAGTATAGGAATGAAAGAATGAGTGAGTTGTGGAATGAAAAGGGCTAGTCCTGTGCTGTGTGCTAGGACAGGTAAAAGCCATCTTCGGCCTGTGGCTCCAGCGCTAATTAGAGCAGCCACCACTCACTGAATTGGGCATGATCTAAGTTAATCCTCTGACTGTACCAGCGAGTGACACATGACTCTCTTCTATAGATTAAGACAAGGACAACCCTGTGTCTCTGAGCAAGGCCTGTGGTCTAAACTGTTTTAGCTACTGAGACCCTTGGACAGGATGAGCTAACCGAACGTAAGAATTTTTAAGAGAGGAGAGCAAACTGAATAAGGAATAGGCCATCTGGAGAAGGGGCCGTGCCCCAGGACAGAAGCTTCTCAGTAGATACTGGACATGAAAGCAGACCAGGGGTAGGGTGGGGTGATCTCTGAGCTAGATCTGAAAGTTCCTTGGAGCCTTCATTTCTTCATCCAGGCCTTTGTCTCTGATACTCAGGAAAGAAATATCAGGGAAAATGTAATCTCTTCAGTGTTTATATGTTTTTAAAGAAACTCACAGGTAAATACTTGCTATTAAAAGTATTGGCAGCCCTAGCTGCTGTGTCTCAGTGGATTGAGTTCCAGCCTGCGAACCAATGGGTCGCCAGTTCCATTCCCAGTCTAGGGCACCTGCCTGGGTTGCAGGCCAGGCCCCCGATGTGGGGCATGCAAGAGGCAACCACGCATTGATGTTTCTCTCCCTCTCTCTTTCCCTTCCCCTCTCTAAAAATAAATAAATAAAATCTTTAAAATAATAATAAGTTTTGATTTATACATTTCACAGTTATCATTTGCAAGCTGCTAATACTTGCAAAGGTATAAATATAATGGTTTATTGAACTGCTCACCAGTGGAAGGACATTCAACTTGTTTCTTTTTATTATATTATTAGCAACAATGCTACAGTAAAAATTCTTGTAAAGTACACTTACATTCTTATGCTTGGAGTAGATTTATAAGTTTAGAATTGCTAGTTTAAGTGCATGCACAGTGTAATTTTTACAGCACGTACGACATTGGTTTCCAACAATGCTGGCACGTGTCAGGTGCTGTCAGCGGTTTGGCCTTGCCCTCCCCCCACATCATCAAACAAGGTTTTGATTTTTGCCAAACTGATGGGCAAAAAGTAATCTCCCTTCTGCCTTTTTAATTTTCTCCTGACTACTAGTTAAACATCTTTTTAAATGTTTATTGGTCATTTATATTTCACTTCCTATAAATTGCTTATCTGTATCATTTTACAATTTTTCTCTATCTTGTCTTTTTGATATAGATTGAAAGAAATTCTTTAACGAGCAGTCATATTACACATGTCTCCTGGCACTTTCTTCTGCAATACTGCTTGTCTTTTTATATTAGCTATGATATCTATTGCTAGAAAATGTTTTTAATTCACATATAAATTGATGTTTTTTTCTTAATGGTTTTGAGGTCTGTCCCATACTTAAGAAGGTACCCCCACCCCAAGATTATACA
Source organism: Anoura caudifer (assembly GCA_004027475.1). Taxonomy (NCBI): domain Eukaryota; kingdom Metazoa; phylum Chordata; class Mammalia; order Chiroptera; family Phyllostomidae; genus Anoura; species Anoura caudifer. Next base: position 166,707 of record PVKU01000478.1, on the reverse strand, counting down.
AATATTACTGTTTTTTTCTAATTAACATTATGTTTGTTATTAACAATCTTCTCAAGGTTCATCTAGGTTGTAGCATGTATTAATACTTTATTCCTTTTGTGGCTGAATAATATTCCATTGTACCAACAACATCCCTAACCTTTTATTTTGCTTTGTTTTATAATTAAAATCTATTTTTATATGTGGTGTGAGGTAGGGGTTTAATTTTATAAAATCATAGACACTAAAGAGTTATTTTATTATTATTGGAGATACCAATACCCAGGAGGAAATGAAAACGAATTACAATTCTCTAAAGACATTTATATTTCATCACCCACATTAACCAGAGACCTAAGTTCTTGCAATGCATCCTATGGTGACACTTGCCAGAGATGAAGCCAATCAACAAATTATTGCCAATATTTACCGTAACAACCTAAGCGATCACACTCACTCACTGACTTCCTAATGGCTCCCCTCTGCCTGGGGCATTATCAGGTTTGTGGAGTGACATTTATTTAATCAATGTATTAGCATTGGATGGCTCATCTTAAAAGATACAGCTCTCTATTTCAAACCCATGTGGGCTGGAGTTCAGAAATAGCATTGGTATTCTGGTTAATTTATTTTCTAAATGTTCATTCTGGAGTGGTGGGAACTTTTGACCTTGATGCTGATTATGATTAGCATAGCAATCACTCTTGTATAATTAAAAGGCAGACAAGAATTTTCTTTGACTTGTTATTAATTCCCTTATGAATCTTTTTTTTCCCCTAGCAATGAGGGCAAAATGTTTTTTGTTAGTCATCAGAAGATGTGGGTATAGATACCCCCCTTAAAGAATAACCACTGCTTCCTGGTGACTGAAAACAGTCTGTGGCCCCTCTGCTCACCCCCCTCGTCCCCTCCCCCGATCTAGCACTCACGGGTAGCCACAGCCTTCATGACCAGCCATTGCAGTCGCACTGTCTTAGCTACTGATCTCTTGACAGCCCAGAGGGAGAAGCAAAGACCTTTTTTTCTGGACAGTCAATGGCTGGAGACCACTGCAGCATGGGGCAGCCTTGTCCAAATCTCACCTGACTCCTCCACAGACCCCAGGAGCCCTGCTCAGCTCCATGCTTCTGCCTCTCCACTGGGAGCCCAAGTTACAGCCTGGAATGATGTTGTAGGTCTCAGTTTTAATAATGACTATTGTTTATGGATTATGTGATATTATGGAGGCATTGTGCTAAGTGGTTTTCAGGCTTCCTGTCATTTAATCCTCTCAATAGTGTGAGGCAGGTGTGATTAGCATGCACATTCTTCAGATAAGGAAACTGTGGCCTCAAGCAATAAAAAACTCACCCAAGGTCATCCAGTTTGTAAGTGTGAGAAGCAGGATTGAGGCACAGCTCTGCCTGACTTCAAGGTCCTGCCTCTAAACCAACACACTGTTCTGTCTCCCCAAAGCTTCACCACACCCCGTGCCTCTTCTAGAACTACAGCTTCATCTGAAGACATGCCTGCCCCTTCTAATAAAGATGCAATGAGAAGACCGATGGTGAGAGCAAACACAGTGCCAGGCTGCCATCACTTTTCATATCGGTTGTTCACCAATGACCCTATGAGGAGGAACCTATTATGACTCCCATTTGCAATCCGAGGAACCGGGGCACACAGCAGTCTCACAGCCGGGAGGCAGCAGAGGCAGCCCTGGAGCTGGGGCTGTGTGTGATCTTCCCTGTCGCAGATGAGACGCAGGAAGGCATCTTCAAAGTCCAGGCTGCTGTGTGGCCTGGGCCTCCATGTTCCGATTGCTGAGTTGGGTTTGTGGTTCACTCCAGGGCGGGGTGTGGGAATTCCTTCTCCCCAACATCTTTCCAGGCTGCTCCTCTGTAATTTTTATCTACCACTTCTTTCATGATGCTCTTTAAAGCTCCCCACTCCAAGGTATTTTTTCCACTAATGCTCTCAGTGCTGGGGAATCGTTTCTATGGTCCCCTAAATACCCAGTGCTATCTCTGGGCCTTTGGGTGCCATTTCGCTCCTGTGGCGTCTGACAGAAACCTGCTGCCTAACATAGAATCTTCTGTCCCAACCTGAGCTAACTCCCTGGGGTTACTGTCCACATCTCACCACAGACTAGAAGGCAGCTGTCTCCACTAGGGGTGGTTTGGGATGGAGAAGAGACGGAGAGGAGAGGGAGCGAATGAGACGGGGAGGGTCACTGCTGGAGGAGATGAGAACAGCTGAGGCTCAGACTGGGCAGCTCCTTCATGGGGCAGATGCTCTGCTGTGATTGCCTACAAACCTGGCTACCCTGACTTAGATAGATTTACTGACTTTTAAGAATGGATGTCAGAAATAATTTGTTCAGTTTCAGATTTTGAATTTTACAATAATCTTTTTGATGAAGTCCCAAGATAACTTCAAATAGCAACTTAAATTTTTGCATTGAATTTTGCTTTAAAATGGCTACATATTTAATTAGAGTAATAATGATAATGGTAAAATTACCAAAGAGCATTTATTAAGAACTTTTTCTGTGGCTGGCACTATTTTAAGAGCCTGGAATGTATTAAGTCTTTAATTCTTGGGGAGACAGTGCTATTCCTCCCCTCACCCCATTCACAGGTGAGGAAACAGACTTGGTTCACAGCCCAGCCATCCAGCTGCCAGCGGCAGAGCCAGGAGCCCATCTCTGCCAGCCCGTTGCACAGACCATTACCTGTGTGCTGCGTGATCTGTCTGCACCAAGGACGTCCAGAGACAGCATTCCCCTCCATAATGATGAAACGGTAATCTTAACTCACGATTGCTAACATCTATTTCTTTGTGTCCTCCTGATGTCAGAGGTTTTTATATATGCCACCTCACTGAGTCCTTCAAACCACATTCTGAAGAAAGTACAATAATCATCCCATTTTAAAGATGGGGACACTGAATCCTAGGGCAATTCAGAGAGTTTCCACGGTCAAACGGCTGGGGAGCAGCAGAGTGAGCACTTGAACCCAAGCCCAGTTTGACTCCAGACCTGGTTTTTAATGATGTTATTCTGTGCCCTTTCACAGTATAGTGTAGAAAGGGAAGACATGGTTAATTTTTTAATTAAAAAATGAGTATCTTGTTAAGAATCTAGATTAATGACTTCCCTCTGTATTCTGTGCATTTTAATGTAACTTCATAGGAAAGTCAATGAATAACTGTAGCATTCACCTTGAGGGCCTATTCAGCTTTTTATTCCTATTGAATACTTTATTATTCATAAATCTAAAACTCTTATAGCTATTCAGTTTTACTATTCATGGTAAAATTTCCTGTCTTTCCTATCTTACCTGTTAACACAGTTTTTGTCCTTTTTTCTGTGTTTCAGATTGAATCTAGTCTAGCTTCAATTCTCTCACTCAAATAGATTATTCCTGACTTCTAGATATAGCCCAGACCTCTCTCCCATGCTCCAGACCTCATTTTTATCTGCTGCCTGGGCACTGCTGATGGCCCCCATCAGAGGTTCATCATGTCTGAAACTCGACAAATCAGGACTTTCTCCTGATTTCCCAATTTCTGATTATGACGTACCTGTCTCTGATCACTTGGGTTTAAAACTTCAGGATCATTTTTGGTACTTCTTTCTCCTCCCAAACCCAATCCTTTCATTCCTTTGCTCACCTACTTACTCACTATGTGTGAAGGGAGTAGAGCACAAGTAATACCCATCATTCACTCATCCAGTCAGCAAGGACCACACGTCTACAACTGGACCATGGGCCCAAGGCCAGACCAGAAAAAGCCAACAATTAGAGGACTTCTCATATTGATGCATAATAGCAAGTAGACAATAAGTGCATGAAGTAAGGTACATGTGGGTTTTCAAAAGAGGAAGAGATTGCTGTTAGCTGAAGAGTAGTTGGAGACCACAGATTACATCATAGATTACTTCCCTTTCCTGCCACATTCATTACCAGATCCCAAGCACAGAGACATAAAGCAAAGTTCAATGCTGAATTTTAAAATTAAGGCTACAAGTCAATGACTTACCAATTCCTGCCCTATTAGCCCAAGCCCATCTCAGATTTAAATTTCAGTCTTTATCCAGCAGGCCATTTCCAGACAGGTTTCATCACAGAAGAACATCGTAATCTAGTTTAGGAATTTAAACATCTGCTGCGGATACTGTACAGGGAAGCTAGTGAAAAACTGACTGAAGTGGTCCAGGTAAAAGACTGATACTTTTCCCCATGATCTACACTAGAAACTGGCAAACTATGGCCCATGGATCAAATCTGGCCCATTGCCTGTTCTTGTTAGCAAAGTTTTATTGGAACACAATCATGCTCATCTGTTTACATATTGCCTACGACTGCCTTCAGGCTACAGCAGCGGAGTTGAGTATTTGTAACAGAGACCATCTGGCTTGCAAAGCCTAAAATATTCCCCATTTTGCCTTCTGCAGAAAAAGTTTGCTGACCCCTGCTCTAAATACACTGCCTTCTTTCAAATCTTAGAACATGCAAAGTGTTTTCCCACCTCAGGTAATAGCACATGTTATTCTATCTGTCCAGAACACTCTTCCCTCACTTTTTGCACTGCCCTTTTATTAGCCTTCCAATCTCATTAAATGACAAAGAAGTTTTTAGAACTGAAAAAAAGGCCCTTGATTCTATTCCTCCACCCTAATTGAATACTTCATGACACTTGTACGACTGGCCACAACTTTTAGTTACATATATATTTGTTTATTGTCTGTCTCTCCCATTAAATTGTGAGTGTCTATGGGTAGGAACCATGTCTGCTTTATTGACCATTATAGACCTAATAATTACATTGTCCTTGCAAAGATAGGGTGCTAAATATGCTCTGTTCCAAGAATGTGTAATTAATGAAATGACATGACTCATGACAGAGATTTAATGATTTTATATTTTAAAATTAATGCTAAAACTAAAGAAAATTCCTCACCAATAAAATAGGAACTACAAATGGTTGCCCACTCCCTACAAACTAATAAGAAAAACATAGCAACTCAAATTTAAAAGGCAAAGTATTTGAATAAGTAAATGCCCACAAAAGAGGATGTCCAAATAGCCAATAAACATAAAAAGTTGTCTCAACTTCATTACTCATCATGAAAATGTAAATTAAAACCAAATGCACATTGCAAAATAAAAGCACATACATCCACTAGAACGGCTAGAATCACAGAGGCAGAAAACACTGAGTATCAGCAAGCATGTGAAGAAAATAAAACTGTCTTACACTGCTCATGGGGGTGTAAACTGGCACAACTGCTTTGGAAAACTGTTTGACAGTGTCTGCTAAAGCTGAACTTATGCCTTCTCTGTGACCAAAAAGGACTGCACATATGTGCTCACACAAAGACCAATGTAAAATATTAATAGAAACACCTCTAGAATAGTCCCAGCCTGGAAACCACTTAAATATATAGATATAGAGAGAGATTATATATGTATATATAAATATATAAATATAAATTTATATATATAAATATAGAAATATAAATTTATATATAAATAAATATATATGTATATATGGGGTCTGTCCAGACAAAGTCCAACCATTGTCAATATAACAAGAATGGTTTATGTGACATCAGTCTAACCTGGCAGCCAAGGAGAGTGGACTAGAATGTGCATGTGTGAACAATGATGACTTCACTATACTAGTCAGCAGGGGTGGTAGATGCTGTTGAATGAACATGTGTACTGTGTGTCCATCAAGTTCATAATGACTGAGCAAATAGAGCAATGAATCTGCATCAAATTTTGCGTTAAGCTTAAACATTCCTTCATGGGAAACTATTAGGAGGTTCAGAAGACCACAGCTATGGGCAACTGGTGATTGGCAGCTTCATCACAACAATGTGCCTGCTTATGTATCATGTCACATGAAGAGTTTTTTGGTGAAACATCAAATCTCCTAGGTGTCTCGGCCCAGATTTGGTGCCCTGTGACTTCTGCCTTTTTCCAAAGCTAAAACCACCTTTGAAAGGGAAGAGATTTTCAGGCCATAGGTGAGATTCAGGAAAATACAACAAGGCATATGATGGTGATTCCAACAAAGGATTTTGCTGAGTGTTTTGAACAGTGGAAGAGATGCTGGGAAAACTGTATGAGGTTCCAAGGTGCCTACTTTGAAGGGGACTGAGGTGTCATTGTCCTATGTACAATGTTTCCTATATTTTGTATCTTCTTTAACAAATGTCTCTATTTTTCATAGTTTATGGCCGGATACATTCTGTATACACACATACACAAATGTGAACGCACAGCAGAATACTATGCAGCAATAAAAATATACCATCTGCCACTCTACACAACAAAATGAATACATTTAGCAAATGCAATGTTGAAAGAAAGACACCAGACACAAAATAAGTTTATTTAGGACTAAAGAAACAAACAAAACATATTTGTGCTGTTAGGAGTCAGGTTGAGGTTGCCCTTGTTGGATCCTAACTGGAAAGGGGTCACAGGTGAGCTTGTAGAGAATGGCTGATGTTCTTTCTTGATGTGGGTGCTGGGTACATAAATGTGTTTAGTTGTGAAAAATCATCAGAAGTGCACTTAGGCTATGTACACTTTTCCGTATGTCATACAATAGAAAATTGAACAAAAATTAAAATGGTTGACTACTTTTTATAGTGTGTTTGGTACATAAGAAGGATAAAATGTGCTCCCTGGAATATATGCCATTGGAAGAAGGGTACCTTTAAAACACCTACAGGACTGCACAATCATACAGAAATGGACAAGGACATTTTGCATCAGAGGCCATTAGTAGGTACAAAACACATTAAGGGCAATATCCTTCAGTATGAAGTCAAATAAAAATAAAATATCAATAATATCATTTCATAAGTTTTTAAAAATACTTGATAGCCATTCCATTTCCACTTCCACACAAGAACCTTACTACAAGCTGACATGGGCGGGATGGTTGTTCCCACAGCGCAGGTCAGAAAACTGAGGCCAGAGAAACATTACGTCACTAGAGATCATGGCAGAAATGGGTTCCTAACCCTCGTTCTGCTGGTCTTTCAATATTTCAATATTCTAGGAATTTCTAAGTGATCTGAACCTGAAAATCCTCTTCCAGAGAAGAAAATTTTCTAAAAACGTTGAACAGGGTAATACATGAACTTTATATATATATATATATATATATATATATATATATATATATATATATATATATAAATCAAAACCCACTGTGAATTCAGTAACATTTTAAAGTGAGTTTCTATTTTGTTGATCATACCGATACATATGTGTTGAGGAAGCAGTCATGCAAACAAGTCATGACATAGGTATTAATTCTGAAGATGATGTTAAATGTGTATATGGATTCAGGATATCCAAATGTACAATCTAATGGTCAAATCATCTATGGGCCAGAGATCGGAGAGTCTCCAGTCTCTAGTCTGTCTTTGGATTTCCTGCAGAAGCTTCAGAAGTTCAAGGTCACACTCCAGCCTTCCATGGGGGAATGCAAGCTTACTATTTATTAGCTATATAACCAGGTACAGTAGAGAGCTGGTAGTTCTTTTTTGTCTCCTGCTCATGCCCCTTCTGCACACAACACTATGTTTCACTTGGGAGAACCCCCTTCCCTTCTCTCGGTTCACATCATATTTCGGGGCTGACTTCAAGCCAGCCAGGGTGTGCCAGTTGGAATGCTCCATTCCCTGAGCATAGGTGCAGGGCTGGACAAAAGAACCAAGTGGAGCAAAATAATGGTTAGTATTATGAATTTGGGTAAAATGTTTGGGAAACAGTGTTACAGTAGGCAGCTAGTTAGATATTAATGAAAGAGAAGGAAGCCAGACATCTAATTAAGCTGCATTAACTAGAAAGGGGAAGCTTCCCAGACACTCCAGGGGACAACCACATCCTTAATCCAGAGTACACAGAAAAGACCAACAGGCTTTCCAGTCTCCCTGGGGCACAACTGGGGAGGGAGAAAACAGCGAGGGGGAAAGTTCCACTCCTGGGGCATGTGCAGAAGAGCCAAAATGGTGACCACAAAGGGGGGAAGTCTAGCCTGGGGAAATCTGGGGAAAGGATCAGATAGGATAAGGGTAGGGATTCCAGAAGGTCCAGGAGAGGGATTGGGTACAGGGAGGCACCAGCACATGCCTGCAAAGAATTAGGAAGAACATGGTTAGTTTAAGAGAAAGCCTACCCCTTCCCAAACCCAAGGAAATAGAATCAAAGCCTAACAAAGGCCTGAGGCACATTCTCTCTATACAGCAGGTGCACAGGCGTGAAGCACAGAGCCAAACTCAGGCCAGATGGGAGCAGAAACTGTGCTGGATGGACTACGAGAACCTCGGATGCCAAGCTAATGGCATAGCAGCTCTGGATCCTGGCCCTAGTGCTGGGCTTGGTGCAGTGAGATGGAGCTGAGCCACCTGATTATGGATGAGACATTGGGCACCTGGGAGCAGTCCTTTGTTTTTGCTCCAATAAATTGTGCCACTAAGCCTCAAGTCTAACTATGCATGGGTCTCCAAAATGCATTTCCCCTGACTCCATAAAAGAATACTGTTTCCACCAGCAACACAGGAGATGTCTTTCTGCCTGGGTTGCTAAGCTGGCAGGTCACAGCCTGGAGCTATAGTGCCCACTCCACACTGTATGGGAAGAATCTGCTGGGAATGAAGCCAACACAGAGCAAACAGCCCAGATATGGAGGATAAGTCTGACACCATCTCTTGCGCACCTGGATTAAACTGTGCCTGAAGCTAGCACTACCCTGGGACTTAGTTACAGGAATTATTATTATTATTATTATTATTATTATTATTATTATTATTATTTGCTTAAGTAAGTAGTATTTGTGGTTCTGTATCTGGGAAAAAAAAAAAAAGGACTCCTGACCAATACACTTAGCAGATAACTTAGCCTCTCTATGCTTCATTTTCTTCACCTAGAAAATGGGAGTAATTATAAAGGGACCAAAGTTTTGCCACTCTGAAGCTGCCTTTATTAACAAACAAAAGACTTGGAAAGAACCTCTGACCATATACTCCTTCTTGGTCAAGAGATTCAGACAGAGGAAGCTGCTTCAGGAAGGAGATTTTAGGATGTTCACCTTAGCCTAATTTGAATTAAGTATGGTAGACATGAGGGCTTCAGGCAGGCACCTGTTAGATGGCTACCCTCGTCCCATTGTTTCTGAGTTGCACAGCAAGATTTTTTCCTCCACATGTGTTCTGCTCTTCCTCAACTACCCGCAAATTTCCCATTCTCATGCCTGAAATCTCATGCCTGTTCTCCTCCTTTTCTTTTTTGCCCAAAAATATCTTTTTACTCAATGTCTTTAGAATGTTTATGTGTAGGTAAATTCCCATGCATGTGTATTAAAACTCTGGTTTTCTCCTGTTAATTTGTCCCCATGAATCTGATTATTAGCCCAGTCAGAAGAACTTAGAAGGTGGAAGGAAGAGTATTAATGTGTTTTTAGCTTCCACAATTATAATACTCAGAGAGTGATTATAAGGATCAAATGAGGTAATAAGTACTAAAGCACCTGGTAAATTGGTAAAAAATGCTTAAAATGCTTGTGTTGCCCTTAATTATAACCCCCCAAAAAGAAGATATTAAGGGGGCACAATAGGTACAAAAGAAAAACCTTGCCTCTCCCTTTTTTCTGGCATGAAGAGATTCTGGCTAAGTCTAATAAGGGCGGAATATATGACTCTTCTAATTGTCATACATTCATATATTCCTTTTCTAATTCAGATCTGAAACCCTAAAATTTCAGTGGATCATGTGGAGGGAAAATGATATTAAGCTCCAGGCTACAAAATGAATCACTGATGTAAGAAGCAGTGGCCAGCTCACTGAAGAGATGTTGAAGATACTGAAATACAGTTTCGGCAACTGTGAAGGAATTATAGCAGGACAGGGTTCATTTAGATCACTAGAAGTGTTGCATGGCACTTATCAGACAATAAATATGTGTGCTAAAAGTTGTCACCAAACGACCATAACATAAGGTCTTCTTTTAAACTCGGATAATACATCTAGAACAACGGGGGGAATAAAACCATCGTGCTCAGCTCCTATGTCTAACTTCTCAGGAGCCTGCTAAGTATAACTCCCTCCCCAAGCTTAGTAGAAAGGTGAGAATTACTTCCACATTTCCTGGGGGAAAGCCTGATCTCTCTACTGAGGCAGCCATTACTTAGGGGAGTCTAAAGACAAGATTGGACTCCAGATTCTGTATGTTGACAAGAAGTTATGATAAAGATAGTTTTTAGAGGATCTGCTCAGGAAGACCTTGTGCCAAACTTGGCCAAGGTGAGAACACTTTTTCTTTTAAAAATGGAAATAGTCTTTTTTTGTCCTGATTTTAAAAGTAGTGTGTGCTTGTTAAAAAAAGATATTCAAAAATGTAAAGAAGAATAAAAAGTATGTATATGTATCTCTATATATTTATATCTAAATCTATAACTATGAAAGTTATGTTTTAACTGAAGAAGTATCATAGCCAAATATAGCTTACAATCTGCCTATGTCACCTAACAGGAGAGCATGAACTTTTTTCAATGTTAGTAAATATAAACCAACATTTTTCTTTTTGATATATCATACTGTATGATAATCCATGTGGACAGATACTTAAAAGTTTCTCTCAAAATTTTTAATTTTTTAAACAATGGGTCAAGTTTGTATATATGGATAAATATGAGCATTATCAGAGGGGTGATGACATATGAGTAAGTGAAAACTGATGTTCGTTCTGACAAGATGGTGGGATGGTTTATATTTTTAAATAGAACCCACAGGATTTGCTAATCCATAAGATGTAGAGAGTAAGAGAAACGGGTGTTTCAGATGATCCTAAGACCAATCTAAATTGATTTGAGACTCATCCATGCTAAGGGTGAGTTCCATCCAAAATTCTCTTCTTCCTTCATACAAGAGCCTATGGTAGGGGCTAGAGAGATAAGTAAAGTTCAGTAACAAGTATTTGAGTAAATATCAGCACAAAGCTACTGTTAAAAAAAAAAAAAAAAAAAAAAAAAAAAAAAAACAGCATCTGGGGAAAAGATACCAAAACCAGTTAAGTCACTGAGAAGTACTTCAGAGACCAGGCATGTTGATCCCTAAGTATTCATCCCATGGCCCACAAAAGTTACTGGGTACTTTCTTAATCTTAGCAATATTGACATTTGGGTCTGGTAATTCTTAGTTTGGGGGATATATCCTATGATTTTGGATGTTTAGAGTCATCCCTGCTTTCTACCAATTAGATAACAGTAGAACCACCTGACCTTACTTTGAGTTGTGACAACTAAAACTGTCTTCCAATCTTGTCAAATGTCTCCAGGGGAGAAAATTGTCTTTGTTAAGAACTGCTGCTTTATGTGGAACCACTCATAGTGCCAAAATCCCATGCTCTGGGGTCAATACACTACACCCACGTGTCTCATGCAGCAGCTTCACATGTGGGCAGAGCTTCTATTTTGTGCAGCCAAGGCCCCTTTCAATGACCCTTCCACAGGCGAATTTCACTGTCCCATCCAGCTGGATCCCAGAGCATTCAACATGTCCAACCCTACGTCGCTTCCAGTACATCTGTGTTTGCCCAGCTGCTGTTTCCTAGCTATTTGCCCACAAACCACTAGGTGCTTTCCTTATCATCTGCCTTGGTTAATGCATCATTTGGATCTCAGCTCAACTATGTTACTTGGGGAGCTTTTTGTGACCCCCATGATTGGACCAGATGCCTCCTTGAAACTTCAATCCTATCGTGTCTTCCTTTTCTCCTAATGTGTTTTCATTTGCAATTTTATGTGTATTTGAGAATTATTTGATTGTCAGCTCCCTCCCAGGAATGTGACCTCCATGAAGATGGAGCTCTGCCTGCTTTTGCACACGATTAAACCCGAGTCACTAGCACAGTACTCAACATGTAATAGACTCCAATTTTGTTGAATGAATAAATAATTAGATTAATTAGGATAATGTTTGTGAGGCACCCTACAAAATATTCCCATAAACACTCAATAAATGGTTGTTGTGATATTACTTTACTACTATTATTATTTATAGTGGATACAGGGAGACACATACTCAGGAATTATAAATTCATGTGCACTGATTAAATTCTTTCCTTGTCTATTTCTCCTATTTCTTCTTTACACTTTTTCTTTTTCTTTTTTTTTTGTCTACAGTAGCTTCCAGGTATGCAAAATGAGCTTCTCTTTATTTAAAATTTTATAAATGAATGAGTCTAAAATTCTCCTAGAAACTCAAGGAAGTATCGAATACAAAGAGACATTATCATAGATTTCACCAGGTACAACTGAGATAGTTGCAGACCCACCAGGGTTAAGTTCCAAGGTGCAGATCCACACAGGACAGTCTGAGCCACAAACCAGACTTAATCTCCCAGGCTTTTCCCTAGAGGGCTGTTTGTGGACTGAGTAATTAAGGCCAAGATGGATGTCACAGAGCTGAGCAGGGCAAAGAAAGCACTCTACCAGAGCCTAGGTCTCCTTTTCAGAGACAATCACATGTCATAGGCAATTGGATTGGGTGTTCAGAACTAGAAGTACAATTCAATTGTCTGAGAAAAGAGAACCCAATTGAGTTTTCTCTTGGCTCCAAGAGAAGCTTCATCATCCCATGAGGAGTGACCTAGAACCCTTACTTTATCTTTGGACCTTTGGAGCAGCCGCTTGCTCTGGGACACTTGCTATCGGGGACAAGCAAATATGCATCATTTCACTTCCCAGTGCTTGGGATGTTACCATCAATTAAATTTTATGAGGTGCTATAGGTGGTACATCTCACATAGACAGTTACAAATGGTGGAGTCAGTCCATCCCTGATTCAGAGTCTGGAGGATGTTGGCATGACTCCTCCACTGGATGATCACCACCAGATGGGTGACCATTTGACATATAAAAGCTAAGCTTCCAAACCGACTTAGAATGCATAAAACCTCTGGGGCATCCAGAAACTTTTCCCTTCGTCCCATCTGGAAACACCTGTAATCTCAAGAAGGACTATCATGACCAGAAAGTAAGACAGCAAACAATCTCCTTCTTTGTACCTGCATTCAGTGTAAGCGATGTGACAGGACAGATTAGCCTTCCCTGAACACAAATAATTCACATGCAGAAGGTTGCCACTGACTTGACTAGATCTGAAACACAGACTGATTGTCTTCAATCTATGGTTTTAGCCTCAGGACTCCCCCCTTTCACATTCATGCTGGAACTCATTGTTGTGTTGGATGTAAACTTTGAGCTGTCCTGATTTAAAAAGGTACATTCCTGACCCCCTACCTCATTCCTTATATCAACTCTTTTTTGGAACATGAAGGGGTCCTTGAAGGTCAGTTTGAAAACCATTGCACTATTCAAGAACCCATATGTCTATGCAACCAAAGACCTGGGGGACCCAGTTTTGATCTCATTGGAGAACGTGAGCCCGCAGGCCCTATCCTTATGCAGGTCTATTGAGCCTTTGATGAATCATGACATGGGCTCATGGCTGTCCTCACCTCATGGATGAGGGTACCAGCTGAAAGATGGTAGGGGCTGAACCCCCATCCTTGTTCCCCAAGCCATACATCTTGACACAGGGTTTCCTGCATCTACAGGTACAGACACATTTCCCTAATTTGCACAAAGGCACACAACAATAGCTCCAGCTGTTATACTGGGCATTTTTTTTTTTTTTTGCTATATTCTAGAAGATTCCCCCTGATTAAGAATGAGAGAGCACAAACACAGCAAAAGGAAGCAATGAGGGCTGTGCTTGCAACTGGACAAGCTCTGTTCACCCAGCTGACCTCCTCATCTCCCTGTCCTTGCTCTCGGGTGAGGGCAGAGTGCTGCTCACTCACCAGGCAGAGCAGGTCCCTCAACTCTGCTTAGGGGAATTAACAGGCAGAGGTATAAAACTGACTTACAGTATTTTAATTATTCTCTAATTATGTTCCACATCATTACCTCAGCAAGGACTCTTCCAGGGCCTGTCTCACTATCAAGGGGAAGGTTAGAGGGGAATCAGAAGAATTTCTCCCTGATTCTGTCCACAGCTGCATTCCCCCTTTGCAAAGATTCTCATCAGTCCAGTGGGGCATGAAAAAAATAGGAGAATGTCCTTCTTCCCTCAAATCCCAGTGGAGGCAGGAAGATAAAGGAGACTTTGAAACTGATAATTGAAAGAAAAATTCTATCCAAGCCTTTCATGTTCTCCTGGACTCAAGTTCTTTTTCTCTCCTCCAGCATGTTACAGCTGCTATGAGGTTGGGAGAGAATGCCTATCAGAGGTGCTTTCATGCCAAACAGCAGCCAAGGCCAGTGGCTTAGCCAGGAAGGTAAGCTTCTTTCTCAGGGATGGTCTAAATACACCAGGGCCATGGAGGAATAGCTCCCAGGTGTAGCCCCCTGAAAAAACAGAGTAGCACCTTCTGAAGTTTAACCTTAGAGTCTAGGTATATGAAAGTGGAAGGGTTTTAGAATTCATCTATCATGTCTGTGAAACATCTCATCTAGCCTCTGTTTGGGGGTGGGAGAGAGCTTATAAAACAACAAGCTAGCCCATCCCTTAGCTTAGATACCTGTGTTTCATAGCAGGCTCTTTTAATTTCCTCCTAACAATCCACTCATTAAACAGTTGCTTCAGAAGTAGGTTTGAATCCCACCTCTGCCTTTTGCTAGCTGCATGGTTGTGAGCAAGTAGGTTAATCTCTCTGAACCTCAGTTTCCTCATCTGTAAAATGGGAGTTAATAATAGTACTTATCTCTTATGAAGTTAATGTATTTCAAGATCTTGACACAGGGCTTTGTAACATATTAAATACACTCTATTCTGCACCACTTGTGGATGTGGCATACTACAATGCCTTCTGGAAAAAAAGATCTTTAAGGTTCCCATGGACTATGGCTGTACAGTTGTTCATTTAAGTTTGTATTCCAGAGCATAATGTGAACCATAACACACAGTAGGTCCTCAATAAATATTTGTTGAAAAAGTGAATAAACAAATACAGGAGACATAGCAAAGTAGGTAAATGCAACAGAGAAAGCCCAAGATACTGTGAGAGCAGAGAGGAGAGGGAGAGCCACTTCTGAGAAGCCATCCCTAATTTAGGGATGAAATATATCATTGGTTCTGTGTAGGTCAAGCTTTCTCAGGGCATTCTCTCAAATCTCTCCTGACAGGATGCAGTTTTTTTCTTCCCACTTCCTTGCCCACCTGCATCCCTCTCCTCCCATCTGCCAAGGACAGTAGTGTCGCTATAACTATATGACCCAGAATTGGGCAAAATGGTCCCACTGTAGCCTGAGCATCCCTGACTCCAGCAGACTCATTGACTGAGACCAGTGAAGCCAACCTCCCACTGGTTCTCAGCAGCAGCCCTGCTCTTGGAGCCCATGCATGATGCCCCCTCTTCCACACTTGGCTGATATGTTTACGTGCAACCTGCAATACACTTATTTAAATTAAATTAAATTAGCTTCATTTTCTCTGGTGATGTTAAGGACCACCAACAGGATAACTGGGGTTCCTCTGGCATGTCACAAAACCAGGGATGAGATAGCTGACAAAGTGACCCCACTGCAGCTGGGGACCTGGAGGAATTGATCATCTGTTCAGGAGCTGAGAGGAGACTCACCCTGGGTACTGCATTTTGGTTTAGATGCAGGTCTTGGGACAGTTCAGGGGCTGCATGGGTCAGAGAGATGTCTTTCACCTCATTTGGGCTGGATCCACCCATGTCATCCAAGATGATTTTAGCTGGGGCTCAGGTGACAGTTCTAAAATGCTCATAGTTAAGTCTCTCTTTCCATGTCTCTGAGAGAAACTATAACCAGCATTTCAAACCTATGTTTTCATGGATGTCATGGTTTTTTACACAAATTGAAGTTCAGAGATGAGATTATTGAAAGTGTATGAGGAAATGGATGCGCAGGTGGTGCACAGATAATGCAAACCCTATGGCTGGTCCAAGAGGCAGGCAGGGCACTCTACTGAGGGCCTGGGAGACCGAAGCCATGACTGCGGCTGCACTCAGCCTGGGTCCCCTTGTCTGTGAGATGAGGGAGAGTCATTTCCACTCAGCCAGCAGATCGTGGGTAAGGATAAAGTAAGATGACAAAAGTACCTCCCACTTACTAATTTGATTTACTAAATTCTAGCATGGGGTCAAATTCTTCACAGACTTTTTTCCACCCTTCCAGCAATCCAATGTCATAGGTGCTATTAATCTCCGCAGTCCACAGAAAAGCAAACTGAGACTCAGGAAGATCTGAGGCAACAAAATCACCCAGATTATAAGAGACACAGCCAGACTCTAATCCTGAGTCTCCCAGAGGCCAAAATCCATGCTCTTCAACGCCCCCGTGTTGTGTATGAGTGTGAGTGCTGCAGCTGCAGAGACTGGTCAAAAGAACCAAGAAAAGCAGCGTAGGCAATGCAGAATGAGAGCCCCATGAGGGCATGACTTGTCCACTGTACTCATTATTGTGTCCCCAGTGCACCTGGGATAGTTCCTAACACACCATGGATCCATGGATGCTCACTAAATGTGTGTGTGTGTGTAGGAGGGGGAGAGAAACGGGGAAGAAGAGGAGGAGAGGAGAGGAGGGGAGGGCAGGGAAGGTCAAAAAGGGCAAAAAAGAAAGGAGAAAGGAAGAGAAGGAAGAAGAGGAGGGAGAGAGGGTGAGGAGAAATCAGTCTTTGGAAAGATGAAAATTACTGTTGTGCTGGTTATGAAAACAAGAGGTCAGGAGAACTAGATTCATCACTTGGTGGTCAGGAGCTGGAGTAAGTACAGCTGCAATCGCTGCTGGGAAAGGGACAAGGGGATGGCCAGCTTAACCCCTGACAGGCTGGTTTATCCCGTGCATGGACCCATTCTGGGCCAGAGAAAGCAAGCTGTCAGGATGTCCCCTGGGGGAATGAGGAGAGCAGATGTGAAAACAGTCCACTTTCACTGAGAGGACATCTTCGCAAACATCAATAATAATGCATATTTTAAAACCTATTTTTGAAAACTATTTTCCCACTGCATAATATACATCAATACATGAATTAGCTTCTAGTACTATAGAATCAAAAGTTTGGGAGAATCATTGCAAAATAATCTCGTTCTAAGCAAGAACCAAAAAAAGAAATATATAAATACCAAAATAAAGCATTTTTATATGGGAAAAATATGCCATAAAGTTAAAAAATAACAGACTTAGAAAAAAGTGTGCAAGATATTTGAAAGACAAAGAGCAGCATTAATATTCAAATAGGCACAGCGCTCCTGTGTCAGTCAGGGATAGATAAGTGAGAAACATGTGGAGAGAATATGAACAGACATTTCACAGAAAAACACAAAGTCCAATAAATATTTGAGGAGATCCCAAGCATTCCAGAAGTTGGAGAAATGTAAATTAAAATAACAAGATAGCAAAAATGTTTTTAAAAAATTGGTAATAGCCTTTTGGTGATTATGTGAAGAAATGGGTCCTTTAATATACCATTGGTGAGAGCTTAATATACAAATGGGTGAAGCTTTTGCACAAGTTAATTCAGCAATAATCATCAAAATTAAAAATGGACAGACCTTTAGAGTCAGCAATCCCATTTTTTGGGCTTTCTCTCTAGAAATATGTCTGCACATGCAAATGGGATTCCCAGGGGTACTCAGACCAATGTTATAGTGGAAAACTGGAAGCGACCTAGATACTTATCATGTAGAAAAATGTTTAAACAAATTATGTTATATTAATTCTATGAACTCTGTTCAAAAGATTTACGTAGATCTATATATACTGACAAAGAGCTCCAAGACTGTGGTAGAAAAAAGCAAGTAACACACTAATACATATACTACCACGCCATTATACTAAAAATAAGAACACATGCATAATGTTTAACTACAGGGTCAAATACATAGAAAAGGGATTGGAAAAAAATATACCCCAAACCAATGACATTGGTTATCTCTGGGGAGCAGAGTTGGAAGAGGAAATCTTTCATTGTTTATCATGCATGTTTACACATGGCTAGAATCAGAATTACTCATATATTAGTGATATAAATTTTTTTAAAGGACAAAAACAGAAAAAGAGAATTTTAATTTCTCTGGAAACTTCTGAACCTACCTCATCCCCAGCCTGAGTTTTTGCCTTTAACAGCTCCTTTCCTCATATTAGGGGCTAGTTACTCCATAGTTCATTACACACACATTCAGATACCTACACCCACCAACACATTCACTGGGAATCACAGCATGTTGGAAATTCCAGAGACTTTGCAAGTGATCTCATTTAATTCCCTTGTTTTAGAGAGAAGACACATCTGAGGGCTAATTTTGTGTGTGAACTTGACTAGGCTAAGGAGGCCCACATGTCTGGGTTTGCTGTAAAAATGCCGAGTTCCCCCACACCTAATGCTATTTCACCATCATCAAGATGTTTATCTGGAGTTCTCTGTGGTTGCTAAAGCTTGATTCAAATGCTTTATTTAGTTTTTTCTTCAGAGGTGAATTGGTTAGCAGTAATTCATGCTGAAGGTGAGTTTTTACCTCAATTCCAGAATTATTTCCCTTTACGTATATCTCCATTTATAAAAACAGAGCCATTCCTAAAATGCCATAAAGTAATCTCATCTTTATAACATGAAATTCTTTTTGAATGCTCTAAAAGAGCATTGCATTTGGAAGGATCTTCTGATGACTCATTTAAATACAATCAGCTGCTCAATCTACACTGTCCCACGTGTTACCTGTGACCCATGAGAGCCAACTGAATACATGATGTGCCGTTCCTCCAGTCTAAGATGTGTTTTAAGATAAAACACACATCAGAAAGTATATAAAATATCTCATTCATAGTTTTTATATTTTCATGCTGAATAGTGATATTCTGGATATACTAAGTTAAATAAAACATATTATTAAAATAAATTTTCCTTTCATTTTTTTCTAATGTGGCTTGTAGACTATTTAAAATTTGATATGTGACTTGCATCATAGCTGGGCAGCATTCATCTAAATAATTTGTTTTATGATCCTGAATTTTTTTCAAGCCAGTTTTCTTAAGGGTAAATCCATCTATTCTTAGAATATAGCCATAACTTTCAATTGTGGGTAAAGCTGGGTTTCATAAATTAAATTTACTTAATGTATTCCGGATGCAGTGCCCTATGGATTGACTCTTGACCCAAGAGGTTCACAGTCAAGAAGATGGATTAGGCCATCATGTGTATGATCAATTTAAAATGCCAGCCTTCTGCAATATCCCCAAACCTCAAAAGAAATGCAATGATTCAAATGTCTAAAAACCTATTCTAGGAAAAATGATTCCAAAACTTTAGGTTCAGACTTCAAGAGTCTATTTGAGATCTAAAAGGTACCCTGGATTGCTATGGACTTTATAGCCCCTCAAATCAAATAGTATAATGAAGTCATAGAATGGTCTTTTAAAACTGTTTTCATGGCTTTTTTTTAAAAAAAAAAAGACTATTTATTTATTTATTTTTAGAGAGAGGGGAAGGGAGGGAGAAAGAAAGAGAGAAGCATCATTGTGTGGTTACCTCTCACATGGCCCCCACTGGGGACCTGGCCCGCAACCCAGGCATGTGCCCTGACTGGGAATCAAACCGGTGACCCTTTGGTTCACAGCCCACACTGAATCCACTGAACTATACCAGCCAGGGCTCATAGCTTTTTTTAAGAGAAGGAAAAAATTCCCCTTTTACTGTCATGTTAGTTGCAGAGAGATAAGGAAAAGGTTGGCCCAATAAACTCTCACTTCACCAAGTCCATACCAAAGAGTATGTACTGGTAATTAACTGGCATTCAAGCATACATTCATGGAGACCTATGAATGTTTGTTTGTCCTAAAGATTGGCAGGTTTTGAAAAGTGTAGTGCCTAATTTCTGCCCCTTTCTAGCTAAAGGCTGAAGTAGAGTAATACTGTACATGTATGCACACACAGACACCCTTAACTTGGGTCCCTGGATGCCAGATTTCTGCTACCTGATTGCTCTCCTGGACTCCAGTTAATTGACATAAGCTGGGCCAATCAGGTGATCTCTTTAAAAATATTTATCATTGAATCAATAGATCATAACCTTACTTTGACCTGACTGTTTGCAAGAGCAGAAGCAAACTCAAGATTGGAGGGATAACAAAGCCAGTGGGTCGAGACTGACGAGACGAAGGGAGCAAACAGGCATGACTGCACATGATCTTAAAGATAAAGAGAGGGTCAGGCAGAGGCCTTCCCAAGTCTTAAATCGAATTTTCCACAAGGCCTAGATGACCTCTTAGTTCTTGGTTCCCGCAGAGATATCCTGGCTTTCTTAGGTTGTTTCACTTCTTGCCTACATTATTCTAAAGGGCTTTCAAATGAGTCTTAACCAAGGTGGGCAGGGTTGGAATGGGCATTGGATTTTGTATCTGCATGGTTAGAATATGAAAAATCTACTCCAGATGTTCAGCCCCAGATTCTCAGAATGAGAGACATGTAGATGTTCCAATGTCAGCTGTCCACTACGCTGCAGATAGTGACTTCCAAAGCAGAGATAAGATGCAGGGACAGGAGCCACACATGGCTCACAATGGGTGACATGCACAACTTGTCACTGATAAGTCACACTGTCATTTCCTATCAGAAAGCAAAATTCTCCAGGGCAGTTCAGGTGTGTGCTCACTGGGGAGGCCCTGAGCACATGAGCCGTTTGATGTGTCTCCCCTTGTATCCCCCTCCTCCTTTCCTTTGTGCCTGTCCTGCACGCCTTATTTGGAGGTTATTCGCAGCGTGGCTACAGAGTCAGGAAACCTTTGTTTTTACGGATTAAAGGACCTTGAAAGCCTGATACATTTTTACCTGTTTCCAACTTATGGAATGCTGTGTGTGTATCTTTCTTTCTCACCAGATCATGAGCTCTTCAAGGGAAGGTAACACGTTTTTTACATCCTCTGTCTTTCTCCCATGTGTTCCACAGCTACTCCAACACCTGCTAGCTACTCGATAAATATTCATTGCATATTACGCTAAAATATAATTCCCCTGAAATCATATTACTCTCTCTCTGTTCACCTTTCTGGAAACTGGCCTTCCTCCTACCTTACTAGAGTCTACTTTCCAGCTCCCTACAGCTGAACCCCTTTTTGCAAACTTTTTGGCAAACTTTTTCTATAAAGGGCCAGATAGAACATATTTTATGCTTCATTGGTGTCTGTTACAACTACTCAACTCTGCCATAGAGGTATGAAAGCAGCCATAGACAACACTTAAATGAATGGGCATGGCTGTGATCTCATAGAAGTTATTTATAGAAATAAGAGGGACACTAGATTTGACCCATGAGTTATAATTTGTCAATTTCTCTTCAAGAGGAAAACAGAATACTAACCTTTTTTTAATAATCAAAAACTACCCAATAAAAAAGTTTATCTTTTTTTCTACCCCAGAACAAGTCATTAAAGATAATCATTGCAAACAGTTTTTTAGGTATTCTTCCAGAAATTTTTCATATGTATACATAGAAATATCTATATACTGATATATATACACACATATACACATGTATAAGTGATTGTATATGTATTTATATGTATATTTTAAACATCATTATGCACTCCATACAATATTCTACATCTTGAAATCTTAATAATATTCTTTGGATATTTTCCCATATTGTTATATAAAGAGCTACCTCATTCCTTTTTTAAAAAAAATTATTTTCAATTGCTTTTAGAGAGAGGAAGGGAGAGAGAGAAACATTGATGCAAGAGAGAAGCATTGATCAATTGCCTTCCATGATCGGACTGGGGATTACATGTGCCCAGACTGGACATCAGACCCGCAACCCAGGCATGTCAGGCCTGTGCCCTGACTGGGAACCCAACCCACAACCCTTCAGTTAGAGGACGATGCTCCAACAGAGTCACACCAGTCAGGTTCTACCTCGTTCTTTTAAATGGCTACGTGAGCACTCACTGTATGGCTGTATTATACTTTATTTAATCAGCCACCTATTAAGAGATATTTAAGTTCTTTACAGACTTTTCTCAATGCAAATAATGCTACAATGAATACCCTTGAGTACATGTTCAAATCCTCATGTTTGATGAATTTCTGGAATAGGAACGTTGGGTTAAATGATATGTGTGTTCTAAATTTTGACATACACTCCCAAATTGCCCACCTGGGAGGTCTTTTAATTTACATTCTCACAACACTGCATGGGAAAAAAAAGGCATTTTATTTAAGGTGCACATATCTTCATCAGCTAAAGAGGTAGTTTTATGTAGAGTATAAATAACATAGAAAAAAATCAATGCAAGGCTACATTAAATAAAAAGCAGCTGAATTTAGTGTAAGTATTTCAGTCATCTCTTAAATTTCAAAACAAGGAATTTAAAGCTATACAATAAATACTACCAAAAACAAATTCCTTTTTACTTAAGGGAAGATATGAAATGTTAAGAAGAAAGAATGAAGAAAAGAAAAAGCTAGAACAATTCAGGACATGCGCTGGAGTGAGAGGCAGGAAGAGAAAAAGGAGGGAGCGCAGAAAGATGTGTGAGACTGGTGCAGAGGGAGAGAGAATGCTAGAGACCCGGCGAAGATGGAGGGGACTGTTCCATTTTCGGTTACGTTTGTGTTAGTCTGTATACTTGGATGTGGCAGCTGGCATGATCGGCCCTAATTCTTTGTCCTTCCAATCACTCATACTTCTGCCATAGCCTCACCGTGGGCAATGTATTGCCGTGTCCTTTGACTTTGGGCCCACGTGGCCAGGTCTTGCTTTAGCCAGTGGCACATGTGCAGTTCTGCCACTGAGCCCCTTGTGAGCCTGGCTTTGAGAAGTCTCATGAGTTTCTGTTGGTCCTCTTGTGCCTCCACCATTACATTGAAACAAGCAAATAAACAATGTTCCAAGGAGCCTGCTGGTCCAAGGAGGATGGGAGACTTACGAAGCAGACCTGCACCCTCAGACCTACAGTGTGAATCAGAGACACACCAGCTGAGCCCAGCCTAGATCAGTTAGCCCCAGCTGACCAGGAGGCGTGTGAGCTAGCCCAGCTGAGACCAGCAGAGCTGCCCCAGCTGAGCCCAACCTCCACCAGCCAACTCAACCAACGGACTGCATGAATAATGATAAATGATTGCTATTTTAAGTCACTGAGTTTTCAGGTAGTTTCTACATAATAATAACTTAATGATTAACACATTAGGTGATCCAAGAGGATGGATCTGGTCTAAGTCCTGAAGGTCCTCCCTTCCTTCAACAAATATTTATAAAGTAACCACCATGTGTCGGGTACTAGCAAGTTTCTGAGAATACAGGATGCAGTGAAGAACAAGACAGACCTGGATCCTGTCTTACAGACCTTTGTCTAGCAAATGGAAAACATGGAGTAAAGGAATAAACAGTGAAAAAAAAAACAAAGAAATGCTTATAAATCATGTTATGATTTATTAAAATGACTGCCTGCTTTACTTGGATAAGGAAGGTGTCTTTCAGTCCAGTAGTGGCTGACAAGGAGAAGCCATCTTTTAAGTTGCAGGATCAGAATGCTCCAGGCGGAGGGAACATCCGGCACAGAAGCCCTGAGTGGGAAAGAACTCAGTGCCTTCAAGAAACAGAGGGGCCTGTGTACTGGAGGCCCTGCTCCTTTCTGCTAGTTAGGGCTTCTTCGAAACTGGGATAGTGCACTTGCCCAAGTTGGCAAGAGGCCCGTGTCAATTGTAATTTCACTGTTCCAAAGACATTTACTTTCTTTATTTTTTAAACATTTTATTTATTTATCTTTAGAGGGGAAGGGAAGGAAAGAAAAAATATCAATGTATGGTTGCCTCTCGTGCGTCCCTTGCCGGGAACTGGCCTGCAACCCAGGCATGTGCCCTGACTGGGAATCGAACCGCGATCCCTTGGTTCACAGGCCTGCGCTCAATCCACTGAGCTACACCAGCCAGGGCAACATTTACTTTCTCATTGTGATTTTAATTTGCATTTCTCTGATGGTTAGTGACATTGAGCATCTTTTCACACATGCATGTCTATTGGCCACCTGTCAGAATGGCTATCATCAATAAATCAACAAGTGCTGGCAAGGACATGGACAAAGAGGAACCCATTTACACTGTTGGTGGGAATGCAGACTGGTACAGCCACTGTTGAAAGCAATGTGAAGATTCCTCAGAAAATTAAAAATGGATCTGCCTTTTGACCCAGCAACCCCACTTTTGGGAATATATCCAAAGGAACCTAAAACAGTAATTTGAAAGAGCATAAGCACCCCTATGTTCATTGCAGTGTTATTTACAGTCCCCAAGATATGGAAGCAGCCCAAGTGTCCATCAGTAGATGAGAGGATAGAACAATGGGACATTTACACAATGGACTACTCTTCAGCCATACAAGAGAAGAAAGTTTTACTTTTTGTGACATTATGCTAAGTGAAATCAAGCAAGTCCAAGAAAGACAAATACCATATGAATTCACTCATATGTGGAATCTAATGAACGAACTGAACTAACAAGGAAAATAGAGACAGACTCATAGACAGGGAGCAGGATGACGGCTAAAGGTGGGGAGAAGGGTGGGGGGTTCAGCTAAATGGAAAAAGGACTCATGGACACGGACAACAAACAGTACGGTGATTGTGGGGTTGGGGGACCTAAGGGGACTAAATGACCATGGAAAAAATACAATAAAAAAAAGAAAAAAATAAATTATTTTCAATAGACCTGGCTTGGACTTCAAATAATGATGAAAGCCCAACCTCTGTTCTCACTGAAAACAGACATCTGCAGCTGACTCCAATCTTCACTAATGAACGAAAGTGAAGCAAAGTGACTAACAGCGTAATGGAAGCAGGGACACAGGCCAGGCTCTCCCGTCCAGGTTCAATCGGAGAGAAGCAACATAGTAACAACAGGTTTTCAGATTTGTGGGCTTCTCAGTTTTGATCTTTCAAAGTGACTTTTAATTTGTGGAAGAGTTCTGCATACGTGAAGCGCAGCGCACCATCTGAGGCACAAACCGATCCGAGTGGTGCCCGGAAGCAGCGGTGTCCCAGGTTGGGCTGCAGTTTGCGGATGGCTGTGAAGGTGGCCGCCTTTAAAAGTGAGCATGATTTTTTTTTTTCCTCCAAGAATTAGCTCTCTGTTTAGATATTGGAAAAGATGACAGTCACTTGGCACTTATCTTCACCGATTCTGTTACCTTGTTTGGATCATTTAACCCCTGTGAGCTTCAGAGTCATTGAAATGATAATGGCAATAGCTAACCAGGCACAGGGTGCTATGAGGGTTAAATAAAAACAAAATGTATTCTAAGTCCCGTGTAAACCGTGACGCCGTGTAACTGTGAGGTATCCTGATTATTACAGCTGCCATGGCCCCGGGTGGCTGGC
The DNA here is from genome assembly GCA_004027475.1 of Anoura caudifer. Classification (NCBI taxonomy): domain Eukaryota; kingdom Metazoa; phylum Chordata; class Mammalia; order Chiroptera; family Phyllostomidae; genus Anoura; species Anoura caudifer. Next base: position 141,323 of record PVKU01000478.1, on the reverse strand, counting down.
TTGTGCTCTATCCCCACAGGGCAGGGAACCTGCAGGAGCATCTTTTGATACATAAACATAACATTTTAAAACAAACAGACCATGTGCTGTTCTCATCCAAGTGATACTCAACACTATTTTATGAGTGTTATTAATACATTTTCCAGAGACTCTGAGGGGTAACTGTAACTTATCACCTGCCTCGTTCATCATTTTCTGTGGGCCTAAGTGGAAACTTAGAAAAGTGGTTTCTTCCCTAAACATTCCCATATGGCAATTCTGATGGCATTCTATCATGGCTCAGCAATAAGATGTCTAAAATATGCGAAGTGCAGCATTTATCTTTGAACTATATTTAGATTTTGTTTATGTGATGGTCTGATGTACAGGCCCAAAATAGATATTTTAGAGATCTCTTCAATGCCTCCAAATCCCTTAATTGATCTGTTCCCCAGCTGGTTGTATTCTTCAGTGTTAAACTTTTAACCCCTGAATTATAATAGGCCGCACACACACTGCCCTCTTCACAAGCAGAGGCAGTTAACTTTCACAAGGCTGAACGTTGAGTCCTAGCTGCACCAGTGCAGGGTCTTCACTGCTGCTGCTGCTGCTGCTGCTGCTCAGAAGTTGTTCACACCTGCTGTCGCTGGCACCACCAGGGCCAAACTACATTCCCTAGCCTTTGGCTACCAAGTGTACAATGAACCATGTTCATTGCCTTCACTGGTTTGCTCTAAGAAACTAATACCAATGTTGCCAACCAATTTAAAAATGCATAACATGACTGTCAAAAACCCATTCTAAATGATTTCCTTGTAGAAATATGTTTTTCTATACTTGGCATAGCAGAGCTAACCATCTGGCTAAATGTGCGTCTCAGCACACCTAGGGTAGAAGGGAGAACTGGATCCAATATTTAGACTGAACAGTAAATAAAGGTAAGACTGATGATGTTTCAGATTATGTAAGGATTTTTTCTACTTCACCAGAAGATTTGTCATAGGATTCCTGTAGTGGGATTTCCTTTACCATGAAATATAGTCCAAATTATGAAAGTCAATTGACAGTTTACTTTTGGGAAATGTATTTATTGCATAAGGAATTGGACCTTAGAAATTATCCCTCCTAATATTTTCAAACAAGGTTTGTCGGTCTGAAGTATGTCAGGGTAGGGATTTGATGTGGTTACATTGTGCACTCAGTAGATATTTGATAACTATGTGTTGAATAAACAAGCTAGTGAATGGTTAGACTCATGGGTGGGTAGCCCCTGCTGATTCTTCTCCCCAGGGTGAGCTTCCTATCCATCCCTGCCTCGCGAAACTCCACTCTTTCTTTGAGATCTGAAATTAATAGTTCCTTATCCCAAAGCTCTCCAGGAATTCTCTCCCCACCCTCCAGGCTCTCTCCTCTGCTTGATTTTATCTCTATGCATTAGTAGTAATAATAAGAACCATCAGAATAATTACAGAAAGGATGGGAGCAGTAATAGGAGTAATAAAAGGGGAAGAAAAGAAGGAGATAATCAGGCATTTACTATTAATATTACTAGATTCTGTTAATCCCTTCATGCTCATTTTATTGAATTCTTATGAGGACAATCATCTTTATCACTTTATCATTGATGAGCCTGAGGCTTTGAGAGGGTATTTAAATTACCAGGAATCACCCAGCTAAAAAGTGGTAGAAGGTGAGATTTGAACCCCAGGCCTAACTCTAGTCTGGAGCTAAAATACAAAACCATTGCCTCCTGCTGCCTCATCACACTTCAGTAGGTTTGGTGGTGTCTCCATCTCCCCTACAACCATCATGAGGGCAAGCAGTATCCCCGTAGTTCCAGTGCTTGGCTAGTACTGGTTGGTTAGTGCATGTTTATTCACTGAGCAAAAGAAGACGGCATATTTTCCAGAGTGAGAATGGTTCTGCAGTGATCTCAGTTGTGTCTCTGTGGACAATGCTGGAGGTGGCCAGTGGAAATGAGGTTGGGCTCTGACCTAACTAGACCTGACAATCTCAATATAGCTATGGGAATCAGGTAGGGGTCATTTTAGTGTGAAATCAGATTGGTTCCAGGGTCAAAAGGCCCTTCTGCCCTGGGCATTTCACAGTTTCTTAGCTGTACTTCAGTTGCCTGATGTATCTAGTTGGATATTTACATAACATAGTTCACTCCAGTAAAGAAAGAGTGAATGTGCCCTTTTTGTGGAAAGCAGGTGAGCTTATTGAGACTGACACCAGTCAGATTTGATCTTAGTGGCTCTTTCATCTCCTGGTGGCACCTTTAAAAGCCTTATTTACTCAAAATGAACCCTGGCTTTCAACCACTGTTGACGCATGTCCCTCAATTCACTCTCAATCAACACCGAGGATAACTCATCCTCATTCACACTCCTGCCATCTTTCTCTACTTGTCCTCGTCAGAGCCAGCTCAAGAATGCCACTGCCACCTAGTCACTGCATTCGCCAGTCCATCCCCTCCCTCACATCACCCTCAGTCCCAATAGTCAAAATGTGCACGCCCACTGGTCAGGCTGCACTGTATACAATAATAATAACAATGTGTGCTTGTATAGTGCTTTGTGATCTATCAAAAGCCTTATTAAATTTGTTTAATTACACTTTCTTCACATGGGTATGGCAGATTTTCCAAAATGAGTTTTTGGGGAAAAACTCATTAAGTCAATCCAAAGTCTTTCAGATTTAGAGGGTGAGAAGCATGCAGGTGTCATTGAAATCTTTCATTTTATTTTAGCAACGTAACAACAACTAAATACCTGTTAGTGGGCTAAGCACAGGACTCTAGAGATGACAGGGACACTATCCTGCTCCCAGGGCCCACTACTTTAGAGGAGAATTAAGAAAATAAACAACTGCAAATGCTGAGAAAAGTGCTGCTTAGAGAGGTTAGTATGTAAGAAAACAGGGACTTGAACAACTCATTGTCAGTGTTGAGCAAAAGTTGGTGGATCATGGAGTTTTTCAGGTGAGCATGCCAGAAGGAATACTTTCTCAGTATAGTGAAAACGTAGTGAATGCTTACCACATTCCAGGCACAGGGAACACATCAGTTGATATGATACTGTCCCTGACTTCAAGGAGCTTACAGTCTAGTAGATAGAAAAACTAAGAAGTAAGTCATTATACTTCAACCCAGTGGAAGCTGCAAAAAGCTGTGATCCTTTGAGACATGTGCCATTGAATTTTAATTCCCTACCACTGCACCCCAAGCTTGTCAGTATCATATGCTCATCTTCTGGTCATTCCTTCTTATCCATCAGAGATTTGGGTATCTAACTCATGGACTTGTACTCCACCCCTTGTCTTTTTGTGGTGACCCATTCATACCCCCACCTCTCGGGTTCTAACATTCTCATCTCCAGTGAGCCTCTCTTCTGTTTTTTATTTCTCGATCACCTACCCACAAGTCATACCTTGGACCCTATGAGCAGAAAAGAGTATATATTCTATCTTTCCAACCACTTCAGAGCAAAAGGTTTTGCCACCATTTCCTGCCAAACTACTTAACACAGTAGGTACACAACAGAAAAGTAAGCATTTACGGAGCAGCAACCAAGTGCCAGGCCCACTGATGGACCAGATGGACAGAGCTGCGGGAGCTCTAACCTTACAGCCTGTGGAGAACTAAACATTCAGGTGTCCATTATCTAAAGGTCATTTCTAACAACGTTCATCCATAAGAAAACATTCTTGTCAGGAGTTAAATCTACTTGCTTTCTGCCCAGTTCTTTCCAGGCTCCAGAGAGAGAAGAAAATCATAGCCCATCCTATTATGATTCTGCATTTGTTTGATTCCTTTCTACTAAGAACCTTTAGGATAAACTAGCTGAGAAATGTCTTTGGAGGCACCATCTATTTTAGGTGGCTCTTTCTTCCTCTGCTTACATAAGTTTTCTATACTTGATGCTTTGCACAAAACTCCTTAAAGTCCCACTGGAATTAAATGGCCTACCCCGCCTCCAGGAGAGAGCTTTCAAATGATAAAGGAAATCAGATGCATTTCTAAAGTTAAGCCAGGAGAACCCAGCAACTTTGAAAAATAAGCATGTGGTTTATATAGTCACTGGGTAATAGTAGAGCATCAAATAACTATTGCAAAGTTAGAAGAAAAGTAGTTCCTTTTTATGTCATTCTTTTTTTAAAATCCTCACTCAAAGATATGTTTATTGATTTTAGAGAGGAAGGAGCAGAGAGGGAGAGGGAGGAGGAGAGGGAAAGAAACATCGACATGAAAGAGATACATTGATCAGTTGCCTCCTGCACATACCTCTACTGGGGATCAAACCCACAACCTAGATATATGTCCTGACAGGGAATCGAACCCATAACCTTTTGGTGTACGGGATGACACTCCAAACAACTGAGCCATCTGGTCATTCTTTAGAAGAGGACCAGTGATGAAAAAAAAAAAGGCGGGGGGCTTCAGTGTGTATATAAACCTCTGTTATCAGGATATTGCAGTAGCAAGAGTGGTCTGTTAAAGATTTCAATGAGGTTATGTCACAACCCTATTCAAAACCCACAATACTTTCCCTACTTCATGATTAAGCCCCAACCCTTGAACAGGCCTAAGTAGGCTCTCATGAGCTAGCCCTTTCCTATCTCCCTCTTGCTGACTAGATAACAGCAATGTAGGTAGTCTCCTGGTCTCTCTCTTACAGGGCAAAGTTCATTTTTGTCATCAGAGCCTCTGAATTAGCTCTCTCCCTGCCTGGATCCTCCTATTTCTGGCTCCTTTCTGCTGTATACTTTTGCCATGTATAACATGCACCCATGTCTTTGTGCATATTGTACACAGGATTATTATACCCATGGTATGTAATCATTATATCCATGTATAATGCACATCCTTATTTTTCCTCAAAAGTTTGGGCAAAAATGTGCACATTATACATGGCAAAATACAGTAGGTCTCATCACCCAAGGTCATTGTTCCTAGCCTCAACTCCCCTTGTCATGACCACATTTCAAATTACCTTTTCGCTTATTTATTTCAGATAGTTTATTTATTAGCTCCATTCTTCCTTAAAGTGTAAGTCCTCCTTGGGACCAACGATCTGGCTTATCTTGGTCATCACTGAGTAATCAAAGCCTAGAATAGTCCCTTAGACATAGTTCACACTCAGTACATAGTTAACAAATGCAGAAATAAGTGAGTTTGGAAAAGCTGAGTAGTTTCATCATCAAAATGCCTTTCCATGCCACAGTATTTCATCCATACATAAGTGCAGCTTATGGAGCAATTAATCAAAAACTTTGCTTATCATGCACCACCAGTGGCAGGCCAATATGGAATGCTCTCATCACTAATGAGCATTAGTCTTCCTAGGCACCATCCAGACGCTCTTTTGGCTCAGGTGGTTCTGAGGTGCAATTAGTCAGTGAGAACACCTCCGCTACCCTGAGGTCTCCACACACAAACAGCGCAGTGCTGGCGGGGTGCCTCCTCTTTGGGCTGTACCCAGATCATTAGGAGATTGGGTAAAGTAGGCTGTTCTCATAGAAAACAGAGATGGTGATAAAGAACAATGGGGAATAATTCCACTGATAATATGTGAAGAACTGTTGATGTTGGCAAATAGAAAACAATACCTTTTCAGAGTGATCCATGGTTTGAAACATCCGGTCTTTAGCCAAATGTTCAGGCAGACTATGATCAAATAGACTTAGTCATAAAACAAAGGAGGGAAACATGCCATGTGAAGACACATGTATGCATTTTAACCATGCCCTGGTGGTACTGCATACATATCTGAATGTTCCATGTGGCTGCGGACACCCAAGCCTCCTTCTCAGACACACTGCTCATTCTACATTTTTTCCCAGTATCTAATGCAAACATACCTTAAGGGATCATAAATGCTTGGATTAACATCAGCTATGCTATCTTGAGCACATATAAATCTAAATGTCTCTGTTGATTACATTTCTACTTAGAATCTGATACATTAAAGGAGACCAGGATTCAGAGGAGTAAGATGTTTTTTATCCCTAGGATTTGGTTACAATGCCTGAAAAATAATATCTGAATTTAAAAGAATAATTACTAGCATTTATGGATGACTTACTATGTGTGAAATGCTTTGGATATAGGATCTTTTTTATCTCTGCAATGACCCCCTTAGTGCCTTATCAATGAAGCCACAGACAAGGCACAGATTTTTCCCAAGATCACCTGGCTTGTGAGGCTGGAACTGATTCCAGCCCAGGCAGTCTGACCAAAGAAACCACACCCTGCGTTACCGCTCCCCACTGCCTCCTCAAATCCCAGATGCCCTTCTGTCACCAGCAGGTTGACAAGCACCTGCGGATCTAACCATGTCTTAGAGTGTCACTAATGCCCAAGCAACACCATTTTTAATACTTGTCTTTGCGAAAACTCAGCGTGGATTCAAGCTTAGCCCTGTGATAATGTAATTGTCATTCTTGGACAGGAAGGTATGAAGCCAGCTGAAGGGACTTGTGCATTTCTCCATTTGCTTACTTGCAAATCCATTCCACAAATGTGTGCCATACACTACATGCTAAGGATGGAATGGTGAAGAAGCAAGTTTACATGGAGAAGCACCTAACATGTGCTAATCCATTGATAAATTAAAATATTAAAACTGTGATCAGGGGGATAAAGGGAAATGCATGGTACAAGGGGGCTCCTGAACTTTGTCTAGGGGATTCATGGAGAAGCTCCCTGAGGGTGACATGGGGGCTGAGCGCTGAAGGCAAAGGTGAAGTTGAGAGTCAGGACAGGGGCTGTTGGCAGAGAACAGCTCAAGCAAAGCTACGTGGGCAGGAGAACTCACAGCTGGTCCCAAGACTGAAGGAAGATGTGAGTGGCCAGAGAGCAAGGGGAGAGGTCGGGAGAGGACAGGACCAGGCTCAGGGGAAGGCAGGCACTCAGCCCTGCCCGTCGGTCTCTGCTGCAGGCCTTTCTTGGCACTTTCCCTGTACTGGCTCATTTGAGGCTTCCAACCACCCTGTGAGATGGGTATTATTACGACGCCCTTTACACAGATGAAAAAAAAAAAAAGTCACCCTGAAAAGAATCAGGAAGTAAATTTTGCCCACAGTCACTCAGTCGGTAGGTAGGAGATTCAAACTCAGACACACTGGCTCTGAAGTTTCACTATTAACTGCTTTGCTACACTGCCATGACACAAAGAAATCAAGGCGCAGGCAAGTTAAGTAACTTGCCCAAAGTCACTCTGCAAGGGAGCAGTGGAGCCAGTCAAGCCCAGGCGGTTCATCTCTGGAGCCTGTGCTGCCCGTGGCTAGTGGTAGAGGCTAGCCACACAGACCTGTGTTCTGCCCAGAGTCACCTTTGTGATGTGAACATTGCCTTCCCCAGGGCTGGAAGGACACACTGCTCACAACACACCTGGAGAAAGAATGACTTTGGAGGTTTTACATGATTTGCCCACCCTCTTGCCCTAACAGACAGCAACGCTGGAGGAAGATCAGGCCGAGCAAAGCCACTATTTCTCTCCCTGGGCCTCAGTGTGTCCCCCTCTGTTGTGGATAAAGAGAGAAAAAGCAGCATCTCAAATGTCTTCCATTTGGAAACCCGTGGAATAGAAAGATTTTTCCAGAGACAATAAAAACAATATGACTCAACTTCAAAATTCCCTCCCAACAGTGCACATTTTGCTTTGTGCCATGTCTATTTTGCCTCTGTGGTCTGCCAACACTCTGCTTGTGTAACAAGTGAACTGGGCCCCTTCTTATAGCCCAGCAGCTGAGATGGCAGCGACTTCTGCCAACCACCTTTGCCAGAGATATTCTATTAGTCTTGGTTGTTTATGGGCTAAGAGAGAGCTCCCTTCAAGGTTATCTGGCAAAATGAAGAGATTAAAAAAAAATACAGCGTGCTGCTTCTGCTGTCGCCTGGCACTCAGAGCCTATCCTACGGCCTGGCATCAGGCTGGGCAAAGAGACACATCCCATCAGTCAGGGACTGGGAGCCAATGCTCTCTTTCCATTACCACCACCTCGCTCTCCCTCCCTCCCTTCCTCCACACTTTTTCCTGGTACCAATGGATCACCAAATGGGCTCTTAGGCCAATAGTTGCATTCCTTCTTTTGTTTCAGCAGATACCAAATACCATTTTCTACTGCAAGTGACCTTTGATCTTATCTGGCAAGAAAGTTCCTCCAGATACAGACACCTCACAGCAGCAGCCCAGGGTCCCATGCTAAGCCGAGCCTCCTTTTCAGCATTTAGCAGAGAACTTTTTGATTTTGCCTGTAGGACTTTGGATGTCTGAGTGCCCTTGGCCTGGCACTAGGAAGCTCCTCAGCGAGAGGGTTTGTCTTTTCCTTTGCATGGCCAGACCTCTGCTTTCCTGAAAAGGTGGGAGTCACAGCCTCTCTCTCTCTCTCTCTGCTGCATGTTAGAGCAGAGCGCCTGCCCTTCCTCTCACAAGGCTGGAGACTTGAGACTCAGCTCATGCTTCTCCTACTTGCAGAAATGATCCCCACCAGAGTGTTTACACTCTCTACATTGAAAGTATGTCTGCTTCAGCTTAAAGCTAATTGAGGTGAATTTAAAAAAAAAATTCCTGCCGTGGCTGGTGTAGCTCAGTGGATTGAGTGTGGGCCTGTGAACCAAAAGGTCCCTGGTTCAATTCCCAGTCAGGGCACATGCCTGGGTTGCAGGCCAGGCACCCCAATCTGGGGTGCACAAGAGGCAACCACACATTGACGTTTCTCTCCCTCTCTTTCTCCCCTTTCCCCACTCTGTAAAAGTAAATAAATAAAATCTTAAAAAAAAAACATTAAAAACAAAAAAAAATTCCTTACTTGCTTTTCTCCTCCTTCTCCTCCCAGGTTTGACTATTTCCTCTCTAGATACAAAAGGGTTAAGAGTGGGGGCCAGGGAGGGAGGCAGGGACAGAGCCTCTTCATGTCCTCACCTATCCCTGCAGCCCTGTAGCCTGTGCTGTGCTCCCTCAGAAAAGGCCGAGCCCACTGCCCCCCACCAGAGTGAAGAGGAGGAAACTTCTCCTGGACAGTCGAATTGATTATAAAATCATAGGAGGTGCTCCTTTTGGATTCTGAAAACATATTCAATTAAACATCAAGCTCTGCCCAAATCTAGTCCATCTTTTGAGTCAGGATCTCCTACTCCATCATCCCCCCCCCCCCCCCCACTGTCCTGTTACTTGGATTTCAACCTTGTTAGAAATCCTTCCAGTTACGTCATTTCACCACCCCCTTCACCGCTGAACCCAAGGTGTTTAGCAGAGTTGAGAGACATTTTATGGGTCTGGGGTGCTGTTTGATGCTGGCCCTAATCAGAAGTTTATGTTGATATTTAGTATAACAAGAATTCAAATGCCTCTTGTTCCCTGGAAGCTAGCTGAGTGTAAAAGTGTGGTTTCTTCAAGTCACACACTCCTTGTTTGGAGAAATGTCCTATCATTTAATCCTAAGGGACAGACATTATTTTGGACAGTGCAGTTGAGCTATTATGAGGCTGAATTTGGCTCCTGAACTATAGAATTACAGTCATAATCTTAAATCACACTCCTGTGTTTAAAGATCTGTAACTTTTAATTAAAAATAAAGCTAAGTGAAAAGACAACTTGAAGAATGGAGAAAATATTTGCAAATTGTATTTCTGATAAGCATTTAGTATCCATAATATATAAAGAACTCCTAAAACTCAACAACAAAACAGATAACCCATTTTTTAAAATAACAAAAAAAAGACACATAGACATTTCTCCAAAGATTATATACCAGTGACTAAAAACACATGAAAATGTGCTCAATTTAGGGAAATAGAAATCAAAACCACAATGAGATGTCACTTCATAGCCACTAGGATAGGAAAAAATAAACACACACACACACAGACAGTAAGTTTGACTAGTACTTGGAGAACCTGGGATCCCTCACCCATACGGTGCTGGGCTGCAGGTAAGAATGTGAAATGGTGCAGCCACAGGAAAAACAGTTTGGCAATTTCTCAAAGAGCTAAACGTGGAACGACCATGTGACCTTGGACTTCCGTCCCTAGGACATAGCCAAAATAACTGAAAGTAGGGACTCAAACAGGTAAGTATATGCTGCTGGTGTTCACCTCAGCATTGTAACAGCCAAAAGGTAAACACAACTCAAGTGTTCATCAACAGATAAATGGATAAACGAAATGTGGTATATTCATAAAACGAAATATAATTCAGCCATAAAAAGGAGTGGAGCACTGACACTTGCTACTACATGGATGAACCTTGAAAACATTATGCTAAATGAAATAAGACAATTTTCCACGGCAAATACAGGAGGGACAAACACAAAAGGAGAAATAGTATATGATTCCATTTATATGGAATATGTAGCAGAGGTCATTTATAGAGACAGAAAGCAGAATAGGAGTCACAAGGAGCCAGGAAGAGGGAAAAATGTAGTTATTGTTTAATGGATACAGAGTTTCTATTTGGGGTGAGGAAATATTTTAGGCATAGAGAGTAGTAATGATTGTACAGCATTACAAATGTACCTACTGTCCCTAAATTATACACTTAAAAAACGTTAAAATGGTAAATTTTTGCCCTGGCTTGTGTGGCTCAGTTGGTTGGAGCATGGTCTCATGGACTGAAAAGCTGCAGGTCTGACCCGCAGTTGGGCACATATGCAGGTTCAATCACTGATCAAATCAAGGTGCATACGAGAAGGCAACCAATCAATGTTTCTCTCTCTTTCTCTTTCTCCTGCTCCCTCTCTCTCTCTAAAAGCAATGAAAAAATGTCCTCGGGTTAGAATAAAATAAAAAAGGTAAATTTTGTTATATATATTTTGCCACAATAAAAACCATGAGAAAAATATAAGAAAACAACAAAGCTAAATAAACATGTTTACAATCAACTTTCTACTACAGTTCCCTCTGTTCAATCTTAGAACTCAAACCTGGCTTCCAGTGCCTCATCCATTACATTTAGTCTGACATCCCAGTGTCTTTAAATTACACATTCATTGATTCATTCAAATTATGTCTGTTTTGGATGTTTATAAAACACCTAGTGCATGCTCAGAGACCAGAAATTGGTGGTGAGGGGTGGATGGAAGAACAAATATCGGCATGTTGTGTATATCAGGCTCTATGCCCAAAGGCCCTTTACATGCTACCCAGCTAAACTTACCTTCCGTGTTGCGAATCATCATCATCCCCATTCTGTGGCTGAGGACATGAGGCCAAGGGAGGTTAGGTGAACTTTCTGGTAGCAGGTAGTACAATTGATATTGGAAGCTAGGTCTGCCAGATTCAAAGCTCTCCATGCCTCATGCCATTCACTCTCTCATATTCTCTCTGTCTCTCTTCCTGCCTCACTCTCTCACCTCTACCCACCCTCACTTTCACTCTTCCAGATTCCTTTGGGCTCTTGGCTCTCCCCATTGTCCTCAGGAACCAGAGATAGCCTCAAAAGGGTAACAAAGCCCCTGATGGTGGTTCTAAGTGCAGGGTCAATCATGGTAGTTCGTGTTCCAGGTGTAAACAAGGATCAGATTTTGCGGCAATTGCTTTACAGCTGAAGGAGGGGCTACCCTCAAGGGGCTCCAGCACGCAAAGCAACATGATGGTGCCAGGTGCAGCAAGTTAAAATGCAGCTGCCATAGGCAAGGCTAGCCAGCAGGCTCCCAAGGCCAGCATCCAGGAGAGCAGCAAGTGTGCCCTCCACTTTCCACAAGTCGCCAGAGACACTGGCAGATTCTGCCAAAGGTTCAGCTCCATGTTTTTTTGTTAGTAGCACATTCCTGAGTCTCTGCAAGCTCATTCTGGGCTGGAAAATGATCAGGGGGCTACAAGAGGGGCCCTGGAGGCCAGGCCCAGCCATCACAGCCTTACTTTGCGACAACCAGTAGGCAGAGCAGGTTAGCAGGGAGCCAGACTGGATAAGGAAAAGTAGAGGGACTTCAGACTCATGCCACGGGCCAGGGGTAAGCCTCTTCTTGGCTCTTCCCAGCTGTGCCCCCCAGATTCCATTTCTGTGCTGCTTCTTTACAGACTGAGTTGAAGAATTCCTGTTTTTTCTTGCAGGCATACAAAGCATGTTCCTGGATTCGTAAGAGCTTTCTTATCTCTGAATTTTGGGATCAGCACCATTCCAAATCAGCAAGAGAGAACAGGCAACTCAGGAGATGAGTAGTTTCTTCCTCTTCCACTTACCAGTGAATTTCAGGTCATTATCAAACAGTGCACTGCCTTCATTTAGTCCATCATGTGAGGTCTTAATGCACCTCACAGTCTACTGCTCATTAATACTGCTAAGGCGCATTTATGGGTATTTTAAATTGGCCTGGTCTCTTTCTCTCTGCGCATTCCCTGTGGTGCAGTCCAGTTTCTGGGATGGAGCTCGATCAATAAACACATTCTTTCTGTCTGTTGAGACTTTCTGTCTACCAATTAGAAGAGAGGCACAAAGCATGCTGCTTTATTAGATGGAGACAGCAGTCAATTTTGGCTCAGTGCTGAGTGGGAAATGCTGATTTTTCAGATGTTTGTGTAACAGAAACAACAAAGCATCCACTTGGAAAGCAACAGCATTTTTGTTCACCAAACAACATACAAACTGGCTCTTTCTGCAGCCCGAGCAAGAGGGAAGAGAATAAGACTGTGGGCTCCTGGGGGACAGCAGCAGCCACTCTCCCAGGTCCCATGTGATGGTCCACACGAGGTGGCAGCACAGAAGCCAACATGGTGGCCTCCATGTCACTGGGTTATTAAACCCTGCTTGGCCCAGGTGAGTTACCAAGTCCCCACGTGGTCTGGATCCTTTGTCTGCCGGAGGCCAAGTGATGAGACACACACTCCACCATTTGGGCTGCTCCTCATGAACCTTTCTGCTAAAAACTGAAAATGTAAGTCTGCATGAGTCTTCAACATTTTTAAACACCATGCCCAGGTCTTCTAGTTCTTCAGAAGATGTTGTTGCTTTGGGTCTTTAGAATTAAAAACTTCTAACTAAAAGCTGGAAGGCAGGATAAGGCCCCTCTCCTGCTTGAGGTGCACTGTTAACATTAGTGAATTGAGAACAGGAATTGGGAAAGGAGAGAGGAGGATGTGAGGGAGAAAGGGACACAGAAAGGAGGAAGAAGGGCAAGGATGGAAAGAGAGATGAAAAAGCACCCTGTTCTGAAAATCAGGAGACAGGTTCTACTTATAACTTTCCAATTATTAACTCAACTATACAGTGCAAGACTTATTCTCTCCTTGCTTGGATGGGAAACAAAAACTAAAACCTGATGAGTTTTAGTCATAGATATTTGATAAAGGTCGAATTGGAAGATGAGTAGGAAGGCAGTTTATCACCAATGTAACCCAAGTAAAACTGGGCCAACTTGAGGCCAGTCTCAGCACAACAATGAAACACACACACACTTTAATCCAACAAGTCTTGAAAACCAATGCATATTTTTACTGAATGACTCATGAAGGATGGCAAGGAAGAGTTATACCACACAACATGACACAAATCCTCTTCAAATAGCTTGATGAACATCTCTCTTTCCTCATTATCACTTTTTTTTATTGTAGCTGTCCAGTTGTCTCTCCTGTCATCAAGCAGTTTATCCCATACTAACCACATATTTCATTTTCCCTTCTCCTTAACCCTTTCCTAGATAATTTCCTCCTGATAGACTGCTCCATGTGTTTACTTGTGTAGAGAAATCTGCTTCCCTTCTTTTAGCTTGTTCCACTCAGCCTCTCCACCCATTACCCTGACCTGACCAAGAAAGATCCAATAGCTGAGTAGTGTCAGTGTGATATTGTGAAGAGTTGGGAGCAGCAAAAAAATTGTATTCCCATACTTTTTCTTGTTATTCCCTATTATACCTTCAATATAAGATTGTCATATAGCAAAATCTGATTGTAACATATGTCACAATAACACAAATCAGTGACATCAAGATCCAAGTTGGCTTGATCATTTATTGAGAATCTATCTGTGTAGGAATCTCTATAAAGATGATGGTAGAATCTTAAAGGAATAGATCACTCACGATGTTGTAGAAGGATTTGATTGATGGCAGGTGATTGATGGGTTGCCCTAGCCACAATTTATCACCTTGTGACTTACAGAAGCCCCTGAAATTGTCATAACTCATGGCTTTCCTTTGGATTAAGCCAGATCATAAAATACATAGAATTCTTGCCCCAAAGTCATAGCAAACTTTCCTGACAAGTCCAGGAGAAGTGTTGGGTACTTCTCATCAAAGAACTCTAGGGAGCCAATACCAATTACATGAGATGGCAGCAGAGAAGAAACCTATTAGCTTAGAACTATGGCATGAACCCCCCCACTGAAAATGCATTCAATTCACCTAGAAAGAAGAATTTATTCTGATATAATCTATGACTCCCTTTTTAGAAAAACTTTTTCTTCTCTTGGCTTCTGAGGCATACTCTTTTTTTGTCCCCTCTCACCATGTTTGCCATTCTGCCTCAGTTTCTCTCACTGTTTTCTCATCCTAATCACTGTGTTAGTACCTCAGGGTCCTGCTTTGGGCCCCCTTTACCTCTGTATCTATACCCTCTCCCCGTACAATCTCCAGCTCCCATACTTTAGATACCAAAGTGTCAATGGCTCCCAAATCTAGATCTTCCATCCAGATTTACCCCAGTGTCAGATTTAGAAGTCCACAGACATCTCAAACTGAATATAATGAAGGGAAGTTCTCTTGATTGCTTCCCAACTTGCCCTTTCTCCATCTCAGTGGACAGCACCATTGGTTCCAATCACTGAAGCCAAATCTTTTCTTGCTTTCCCTCACCACCATGTCTAACCTGTAAACAATTCTCATTGACTTTATTACAGAACCTATTCCAAATGCATCTACTCTTCCCCATCTTCTCAATCACTGCTTCAGTCCAAATCAGGAACACCTTCCACCTAGCCACTGTAACAGCATCCTATCCAGCCTCCCTGCTAGAATGCCTGTCCTTCTCAGTCTAATCACCAAACGGAAGCCAGAGTGATGCTTTAGAAATATAATGTAGGCATACCAACTTCTTTGATAAAACCTGCAGTGGACTTCCTTCTTACTTAGGATAAAATCTAAACTCCTTGCCCTGGCTCTCTGAAACTTTATATAATGTTTCCTTCCTACACTCCCAACTTCACCTCCTGTATCTCTCTCCCTTTCACATTATAGCTCAACCACATGATCTCCCTCCTATTTCTTGGAAACGCTAAGCTTGTTCTTGCCTCAAGGCCTTTCACTGGCTATTCCCTCTGCCTGAAATGTTTTTCCTCCACATGTTGATGCAAGGATCCTTTTGTCATGCATATAACAACTTATGTGTTACCTCTGCTGAGAAGGTTTTCCTGAGCGCACAATCTAAATTAGCCATGTGCATTAGTGTCCTGGTGCTGATGTAATGAGTTACCACAAAATAGATGACTTTAAAAAAAAAAGCAGAAATTTATTCTCACTCAGCTCTGGAGTCCAGAAGTCAGATCTCAAAGTATCAGCACAGCTATACTCTAAAGGTTCTAGGGAAGAAGACTTCCTTCCTTCTTCCAGATTTAGGTCCAGACCTTCCTTGGTTCATGGCTACATCATTCCAATCTCTGCCTTTCTGGTCCCACTCCCTCCTCTTCCACTGTCTCAAAACTCCCTCTGCCTCTTTGCTGTAAGGATACATGTGACTGCATTTTGGGATCACTGGATAGCCCTAGATAAACTTCTTCTCTCAAGGTTCTTAACTTAATTACACCTTTTGTCCTATAAATTAATATTCAGAAGTTCCAGGAATAGAACCCAGACATATTTTTGAAGCCCACCATTCAGCTATACCACCCAAGACATATTGTCTGATTTTAACTCTGTGTTTAACACTTACTGTTATTATCATCATTTCTTTGTGCATTATTTATTTATTAGTTTAATTCCTGTCTCTCCATCAGAATGTAAGCACCATGAAAGTAGGGACTTTGCCTGCCTTTAACCCCTGATACTGACAAGAGTGCCAAGCACAAATACGCACTCCAAAATATTTTTAGATGACTGTATTGGGGATTAGATTAAGCCAATATTTTAAAACTTCTTTATTTACTTATTTGTTTTATAAAATCCTCTGTTCAAATGCAAAAGCCAAACAGGCAGATTGACTGAAGTTGGAAGTTGATCTCCTATGTTTGAAGTAGGGGTTGAAAGCAAGGAGCTCTGGGACTACGCTCTCCAAATCCTTCTGATGATATACACCAGAGATTGGAGGAATTCTCAGAAAAGGAAAACTCTTTAATATCGTAGCTCAAATCAGTTGTGTCGGAGAACTAGGGCATAGAGGAATGTGGAGGAATGGGCCACCGAGCAGACACAGTGGATAGGTGAGCTGGTGCAAGCCATGGAGACATGGTGGTGTGCCATGTCCAACATGGGTAGCACTTGGTCACTGCAGGATGTTATAAGGGTTAGAGGACTGAAAAGTTAACTTTTACTCTCAAAGAGGTCATGCATACTCAATGTTACATGGTCTGTCTTTCCCAGAATGTGCCCTGAAAAGACTGAGGCTGAATGTAATGGTTTTCTCTGATATTCAGCAGGGAATGGGAGAGGTTGGGGAAGGTAGTGCTTAAAAGCCTAGGCTCTGCACTGAAACAGACCCAGGAACCAATCCAGGGTCAGATGGCTTCAGAGCCATAGGATCTTGGGAGGGCTGCTTAACCTCCCTGAATCTCATTTCCCCATCTGTAAATGGGGAATAACAATAATGTCTTCCTCAGGGGCATCGAGTATTATGAAATAATTCCCAGTAAGCACTTGGCACAGCATCAGCACACAGACATAGCTTGCAATAAATTGAAATAACTATCATTTGTTTAATACATTTATTATTTGAGCATTTGAGGTTTTTAGGTATAAAGCCCAAGCTGTTCTTGGGTAGTTCTTCATTTCTAGCTCCTCACCTTCTAGAAGAATGACTTTTGAATCAAGCCAGAGAAGAATTCACTCATTCACTCACTCACTCAATTGATCAGGAAGTATTTTTTAAGTACCTGTAATGACTCAGAAACTGTTCTAGTTGAAAGGATAAAGAAGTACATAAGACAAGTTTCCTTTTTAGGTAGAGGCTGCCTTTTGGTGACAGAAGCAAACTAGAAACAAATAAGCTTTTGGGGGAAATCTTAGGATGGGCTGTTCCCTCGCTGTGTGTATTCCTATCCTTGCCTCAGTGTATAGTGTATACTTTAGGAGTTTAACCTGAACTTTGCTCTGCTGATGCAAGGGTGCCACCAAGACAGCACACCAGCAGGCAGAGGTGCCATCCTGCCCCACTCCCTCCCCACTGCAGGCCTGCAGGCATTTCCCATGGGGATCTCAGACACCGATTCACTTGTGGTCTTTGATGATAAAGGTGACAGTACTGTTCCAAGAAATTCCATTTGTAGAGTCCCTGATAAATGCTAGGCACCATACATGTTATTTTATACAGATTACCTTAAATCCTCCCTAAACCTATGAGCTAAGTTCTGTTATGATTCCATTCTAGAGATGAAGAAAATGAAAATCACCAAGGTTATGAAACTTGAGCCAAGATGCTGCTGCTGAGCGGTCCAGCTGACATTTGATTTGATTCCAGAGCCCTAGGCCTCAATCCCAAGGTCTGCTTCCTGCTCCATAGGCTCCCATGGAGCATGCATGACCCTCCTGATTGAGGTTTAAGGGTGGCTATGGAGTATCTACAGCCAGGCTAGTCTGCCAGAGCTGACTGATGTCCCTGGGGCATGTAGTCCTGCCCCGGGCTTGGCACTGCTGTGCCCAGGCTGACTGTCTGCTGACTTTGTTGCATGAGGACAATTGCCTGTGCTTATTAAGATTCCCTATGAGAATGAGAACCTGTCACCTGCCACCAAGAGAGAGGAAAAGATTCCACAACTTGCTTGTTGGGAGACCTTGGGCAAGTCATTTAGCTTCTCTGAGCCTCACATTCCTTACCTGTAAAGGGGCACTAAAATGAAATCTGCTTCACAGGCAGTTGGCAGGATTAATAGACATAATGCAGGATAGCACTTGGCACCATACCCAACATGTATAGTGAACCAAAATGAGAGGGAAGGAGGGAAGAGGTAGACTTTAAATCAAAACTGTCATCTGTCCTTGGCTAAGCTCCTCCTCTCTGTACCACAACATCCCCTTTTGCTCAATGTGTGGACTTCTGAAAATCACTGTCCTCTCAAGCCCTCCGAGTCCCAACCTCTAGATGTCTCTGGGTCTCTGTAGAACAAAGAGATCTCATCAAAGGAGCAGAGCTGTGTCCCCTCCTCCCACGCATTGCCAAGTTCATGCCTCAGAAACCATCACTCCAGGATGGTTCCTGGATGAAAAAGAGACTCCAGGAAATCCAGCCTTTCTTTACAAGGCTGAATAATGTTGCAGTGTGTATGTGTGTGTATGTGTATGCATGTGCACTGCCTTTTGGTTTATCAGTTCAACCATGGACAAAAACTTGGGTTACTCTACATTTTGGCTCCTGTGGAAATCTTCTGGCTATCTTTACTTCCCTTTTATTTTGTAAAAAATGAGTCTAGTCACATTATATCTTATGTTAGAACCAGGACAGAAGTATGCGCAGGGTATGCAAGTGGTGAAGGATTTGCAGGTACCCCACTCCTTGCATGGGGTTGTGAAGTTCACAGCCAGGTCAGGCACAGGGTCAGCACGCAAAAATCAAGTGGGGAAAAGACGGGTTTTCTTTTGGCTCCTCACATACTCAAGTACCTTCCTGTCTGCCCCAGAAACTTCCCACAGGCTCCCTCTGCCTCAGACTCTCAGTCCTCTCCTCTTCACTGAACTAGACCCTTCTTACCTTTGCACCACTGCTCAGTCCCACCTGCCCCCAATAAGATGTCCCTGGCCTCCTTGATTGGGTGAGTGCCACCTGCCATTATATATGTTCCTAATACAGTGAACTTGCCTTCTTAACAACTAACATTCCTCCAGATGACCTAGCAGTATCTGACCCATAGCAGACACTCAGAAAATATCTTTACTTCAAAACATACAGATAGATGTATGAATGAATGACAACACCAGAAAATTAAAGACAATCCTAATTCTCAAAGTGGGGACCTAGCATCTGTCTGGGCAGCCAGCACCACTCCATACCCCTTTCTCCCCATCTTCCTCGGTTTCCATCGAAGCACCTCCCCTTCCTCACGCCCACCCCAACGTCTGCTCAGGCCTTCAATCTTCCAAGTGGGGCCTGCAGTGAAGTAAGACAGGAGAAACGGTAAGCCTAGCTAGGGTTTAAAGACATGCTCACCTGAAATTGCACAATTTATCCCGCGGGCTCAGCAGGAATGCGGCATTTGGAGAAATTACACCTCTGGGTTGCCAGGATATATTCAACCATGGACAGAAGTTGGCCCAACTGGGAAACACCCAGAGAGCAGCAATATGCACAGTAAGCTCTCAGGCTAAGCCTTTTCATTTCTCAGGGGAATGTCCAAGAAAGTCTGCCTATCTAGGGGTCCCTTCTTCTCCTTGATCCTAGGATAATTCCCATTGAAGGCTTCCAAAACCAGTGCTGAGGAGGGGGAGGAAGGAGAGGAGCTCTACATGTAAATAGCTGTCAGAGATTTGGGCTTATTTTATAGTACCGCTGTGGCTAGCTGCTCCGGGGAGGCAAATGGGGATAAGTACGTGGGCTCTGAAATTGGCATCCCAGGGTTCAAATCCTGGCTCTGACACTTCCTAGAATAATCTTGCACAAGCTTCCTCATCTATGTCTGCCTCACTTTCTTCATCTATAAAATGGGGATGAATATACCCTTCTTCACAGGAATAGTTTTAAGGTTTAGTAAGTTAATACATGTAAACATTTAATATGAATGTCTCACATGTAAAACTCAATAAATACAAACTTCTCATTATTATTTAGGATAAATTGGAGAATGTTTGGCTAGAGAATTGGTTCTTGGATGTCTCAATTTCATAATCTCATAGAACTAATACATTCCTTCACCCTTATTTTCAACTTTTATTTTGCATATTATAGGAATTAAAATGATCAACTGTATCATTGCATTCTATAAAATAAACCATATTTTTCCCTGGCCAGGTGGCTCAGTTGGTTGGAGTATCCTCCCTTAAACCAAAAGGTCATGGGTTTGATTCCTGGTCAGGGCACTTGCCTAGGTTGCAAGTTCAGTCCCAGGTTGGACTGCATACCAGAGGCAACTGATACATATTTCTCTCTTGCATCAACGTTTCTTGCCTTCTCTCTCTCTCTCTCCCCACCTCTCTAAAATCAATGAGCATATCCTCAGGTGAGGATAAAAAATAAAGTATATTTTAAAGCATCAAATGAAAGACAAACAAAAACATTGAAAAAATAAACATGTTTAGCTTTATGATAAACTAAAAACAAATAGTAAATATATTGCGATTTGTTGAAGCCATATTGAATTATGAACTAAATGAATTAGGTTGTCTGGAAGCTTCCATCTCCTTGGTGATCCCTCCCTGATATTCCTTGCTTCCACAGTCCCCCTCACCTGTCCCAGCACTGCTTACTTGACATTGTAATTGTCTTTCATTTCTCTGCCTGATTTTCCCAACCCCCAACCAGCACCCCAACCCTTGAGCTCTCTGATGGCAGGGACTGTGGTTATCATAGTCGTATCTTGCAACATGGATGCTCAAAATATTTGGAATGAAAGCCGAACACTTAGTCCCCAAATCCAGCTGGAAACCAGTACCTCACCTGCTGTTCACAGAGAGCCTCTCACACCTTCACATGTTGTACTGCCCCTCTCCTGTAAGTTCTTCCTAAATTAATTCTGGTTTCATTTATCACCTCCCCAGGTAGGCATCTCCTGGCACATTATGTAAACAGCCACCTCCTCCCACCCTTGGTCTGTTTCTTTCTCCTTACCCCAAACTCACCACCAATTACAGTTATACTCTATGTTTATTTGCTCAATGTGTATTTTCAGGCTCCCCCACTGGAATATAAGCTCTATGAGGGCAGGGACTTTGACTAACTAGTCCTCTGGTGTATTCCCAGCCCCTGACAGTCATGTAGACAAGAGCGGATGGCCAAGCAGGCCACACAAAACTGGCTTGAGCAGCATCCATTTGAAAGAATTCATGGAGAGGGGAGTGAGTAGCACTGCCCATGCATTCTGGAGCAGCAAGCAGAGCTACAGAAAGGTTAGCGGTCAGACCTCAGTAGGATGATGATGACCTTCTGGCTTAGGGCATTTTATTTTATTTTTTATTTTTTCAACATATTATTTATTTATCTTTAGAGGGGAAGGAAAGGAGAGAGGGAGAGAGGGAGAGGAACATCAGTTGCCTCTCATGTGTCCCCTCCAGGAACTGGCCCGTAACCCAGGCATGTGCCCTGACTGGGAATCGAACTGCGATCCTTTGGTTCACAGGCTCCTGCTCAATCCACTGAGCGACACCAGCCAGGGCTCATGACTTATGGGATTTTAAACTGCAGTTAGGGAAGTACCAGCCCCTCCCCTAGAATCTCCAGGGCCCAGGATACAGTAGCATTACAGAATGGCAGAATCTCAGGCTCAGCTCTGTCCCACCAGCTCAGTGTTCATGGCAGTGGACCCATGATCTAGAGGCTGAGCTCCAAGCTTTGAAGTTTCAGTTCTAGAAGAAAAGCCTGAGACATTATTTGCCACTTTATAGTTCTTGGTTGGGAAAGAACGGCCTCTTACCAGGCATAATGAGGTGGTAGTGAGGGTTGGACTCAGACATGGGACTCAGCAGAATTAATTTTTTAATATATTCTATTGATTATGCTATTATAGTTGTCCCATTTCCCCCCCTTTATTCCCATCCACTCTGCATACCCCTTCCCACCCTCATTTCCCTGCTTTAGTTCATGTTCATGGGTCATACATATAAGTTCTTTGGCTTCTACATTTCCTATGCTATTCTTAACCTCCCCCCTGTCTATTTCCTCCCTACCATTGATGCTACTTATACTCTGTACTTTTCCCCCTCTCTCTCCCTCCCACTCCCTCACTGATAACCCTCCATGTGGTCTCCATTTCTGTGATTCTGTTCCTGGTCTAGCTGTTTGCTTAGTTTTCATTTTTGTTTTAGGTTCAGTTGTTAATAACTGTGAGTTTGTTGTCATTTTATTGTTCATATCTTTTATCTTCTTTTTCTTAGATAAGTCCCTTTAACATTTCATATAATAAGGGTTCAGCGATGATGACCTCCTTTAACTTGACCTTATCTGGGAATCATTTTATCTACCCTTCCATTCTAAATGATAGCTTTGCTGGATAGAGCAATCTTGGATGGAGGTCCTTGCCTTTCATGACTTTGAATATTCTTTTCAGCCCCTTCTTGTCTGCAAGCTTTCTTTTGAGAAATCAGCTAACAGTCTTATGGGCACTCCTTTGTAGGTAACTGTCTTTTCTCTTGATGCTTTTAAGATTCACTCCTTCTCTTTAATCTTGGCTAATGTAATCATGATGTGCCTTGGTGTGTTCCTCCTTGGGTCCAACTTCTTTAGGACTCTCTGAGCTTCCTGGACTTCCTGGAAATCTATTTTCTTTGCCAGATTGGGGAAGTTCTCCTTCCTTATTTGTTCAAATAAGTTTTCAATTTCTTTCTCTTCCTCTTCTCCATCTGGTACCCCTATGATTTGGATGTTGGAACTTTTAAAGATGTCCTGGAGGTTCCTAAGCCTCTCCTCATTTTTTAAAATTCTTGTTTCTTCATTCTGTTCTGGTTGAATGTTTCTTTCTTCCTTCTGGTCCACATCATTGTTGATTTGAGTCCCAGTTTCCTTCCCATCACTGGTGGCTCCCTGTACATTTTCCTTTATTTCACTTAGCATAGCCTTCATTTTTTTCATCTAATTTGTGACTATATTCAACCAATTCTGTGGGCATCTTGATTACCAGTGTTTTGAACTGTGCATCTGATAGGTTGGTTATCTTTCATAGCTTAGTTGTATTATTTCTGGAGTTTTGATCTGTTATTTCATTTGGGCCATTTTTTTTTTTTTTTTTGTCTTGGTGTATCTATTACATAGTAAGGGCAGAGCCTTAGGTGTTCACCAGGGCGGGGCAACCCATGTCACTGTGTTGTGACACTGTATGTGGAGGAGGTGTCCGAAAGGGAACAATGCTCCTTGCTCCACTCTATGCTGGTTTTCAGTCACTTCCCCCACTATCCACAATCAAATTAGGCCCTTCTGGTGCTGATTCCAAGGTAGTTGGGCTTGTATACATTCTAGGACCCTGTTGGTCTCTCTAATGAACTCTCCTGTGAGGTTGAGAGTTTCTTCCACTGCTGCCTCAATCCCCACAGGTGTTTTCAATCAGGGGTTAGGGTCCCCCCCCATGCTGGAACCCTGGGTTGCTCATTCTATCTCACTCCCCAGTTGTTCCTCCAAGTTTATCTGCATGCAAATATGGGACCACCCAGTGCACAATCTGCTGCCTCACCAGGTCTGCCTGCTGCCTTCTTGCCACAAGTCCTCTCTGCTTGGCTGCCCATCTTTGCCCCTCCTATGGGTCTGGATGAATGTTTCTTCTTTAATTCCTTGGTTGTTGGACTTCCATACAGTTTGATTTTCTATCAGTTCTGCTTGTTTTTCATTTTTAAATTTGTTGTTGTCCTTCTTTTGGTTGTGCGAGGAGGCACAGTTTGTTTACCTATGCCTTCATCTTGGCCAGAAGTCAGAATTTATTTTTAATGTGGCTGGCCCTTGGCTAGCTGGCTTCCACAGAATACAGAAGGAGGCCATGACTTTTTCAGGAAGGTCAGCCTGCAAGGACGGGTCCTAGACAAGTTAATACTGACCTATTACTAGCACATAACAGGTACTCAATAAATGTGTTAAATGAATGAATGAATGAATGAATGAATGAATGGTGTTTACCCTTTAACTGTGAAATTGAATAATCATTAAAAAAATCATTGGCTTGCACTGAGTGAGCATTAACTAAAGAGAAATTCAGTTCTCTCTCTTCATCTCTGTGCACACCATGCTTGTTCTTGCCTGCTTGTCTCCCTCTCTTCTTTCCTTTTCTAGAAGGAAAGCCACTTAGCCCCACAGCTTGCAAATTCATGAACATTAATCATTATTCTGCTGCTGGTGGTAGTGCTCTGTTCATTGGTCAAAGCTCAGTTTAAGGGCCACTAAAACAATTTCTCCAGTTCTTAGGGGAAAAAAAAGAAGGACTGCTGCAGCTTTCCCGCCTCCGGGCCACCTCCACCACCTTATATGGGAAGACTCTCAGAATCTGCGAGATAAGGTGGCTTGTTCAAATAGCAGGAAAGTCAGCAGACTCAGTCTCTACCTCTGAATCCCTAAAAAATAAAAGCCCTTTTTAAGTAGTTGCAAATTAGCAGTGCACAGTTGCATTTCATTTATGTGTTTGTCTTGCTCTCTAGTTATTTATTTTTTTTAGAGAATTGGTTACCCCCTCTAGTGGGGTCATGCATATTCCAACTTAGCACAGCCCACTCCACACCCCATTTCCTCTTACAGGCCTGCTTCATTCTTTTATATCACTCACCTGGTCCCTCAGGCACCTGAGCTTTTAACTTCCAGCTACATGACTGTGCTTAGAAATTCAATCAGTGCAAGACTGGTCCCTGCAGGGTGCTTCCCAGTTAAATTGCTGGCCTCCTTCAAAACTCCCAGGAAACTGGCCATTGCCCAGTGCTTAAGGCAATTGATCCAATAATCCCCAGGCCTGGGCCCCTTCCTCATTTCTTCCCCTTCATGCTGGTTTTTAAACTAATTTTTCATATATAATAACCTTATTTTCTCTAGTAGATTCTAGGGTCCTGGGATGGAGTCTTGGTCTTTCACCTCTTTGTATCTTGCCTGTCATCTGACTTAATAAAAATCACACCTCTGTGCCTTCAGAATCCCCTGGGTAGCATGCTGAAGGACAGTGCATGCATTCAGATAGGATGGATATAAGGACTTAGCAACTCTGGAATGAGATTTCTGACTGTATCTCAACCTAAAAAGCAACAGCCAGGATAGCTCTGTGATAAACTCAGCCAGAAGCCAAGCACCAGGTCATTTGGAGGACTTTGCTCTCTGCACCAGAGAATATGGAAGTAGGGTGGCTTAGTGGGCCAACAGGGAAATCAAACTACTCACAGCTTAAACATTTGATCTCATATTTCCAGATATGGCCATGTGTCATACAGGCAATCTTTGCCCCCTAGTGAAGAACCACTGGTCTCTAGTAGAATGCAGGGATTCAAATCTCAGCTCTAATAATACTTCATAGCTGTGAGGACTTGGGCACACTACTTATCTCTCAGGCATCAATTTTCTCATCTGCAAAAATGATTTAGTAGTAATGATAATAATAATAATACTGCTATTACCTCTCAAGGCCATTGGGAGGAGTAGTTGAATGAATGCATGCTCACAGAATAGTGCCTGGAATGGAATAAGGACTAAGCAAGTGTCTGCTGTGAGTACTACCTGCTTAGACCCATTTTTTATCATTTTCCCAAGACTGATGTAGAGCCATCACTCAAACTGCAAACTTTGTGAGGCCAGTTTGCCAACTTTTACAAATCTTGACATTTAAGTCCCTTAGTTCTCTCTATACTCTCACATATTATCTGAGAACTAGGAAAGTGAATGGCATAGGAAATGCTTCCCCCTCAAGTTCAAAAGAGACAGTGAAAGAAAAAGCAGGGAAGAATGTGAACTGAATTCCAAGGGTCCATATGTGAGAGGTTCTTTTTATGCCTAATGAATTTATATTCAGTTTCTACTGGAAAGGAGAACAGGTCAACTCTCCCAGCACAAGCTGAAGCCACTCTGGTTCCTGTCAATCCTGACCCCTTGCCGTCTCTTAGTCTTGGTCAGTCTCTCTCTTTCTCTCTGTCTCTGTCTCTCTCTCTCTCTCTCTCACACACACACACACACACACACACACACACACACACATAAGCTTAGCCAAGCCTTTATATAAATATCAATATATATGTTTATTTGTATTTGGTTTATTTATATTGTTCTTAAAGTTTTAGAATCTTTATTTTTAAGCATTGGTGAACAGAAGGCTCTCTTTTCTATCTTTAGAGGGCCTGTTTGTATCTTGCTTCATTGGAGTTTTTGTTTGCATCACAGATGCTTATCAACAGTATTTCTGACTTCTCTCTTATTTAGTGGCCTAGATTGAAAG
Source organism: Anoura caudifer (assembly GCA_004027475.1). Classification (NCBI taxonomy): domain Eukaryota; kingdom Metazoa; phylum Chordata; class Mammalia; order Chiroptera; family Phyllostomidae; genus Anoura; species Anoura caudifer. The sequence goes on along the minus strand of PVKU01000478.1, from coordinate 115,173 downwards.
TAGAAGGCAAGAAAACTATCCTGGAAGTGGAGACAGGGAGAAAGAGGAAATGAGAAATAAGAAGTATCCTCAAAGCACCATCCCTTTTCTGCCGACTGTGGACGAGGTGTTTGTGAACTTGGGCTTGCTCTGAAAAGTAGTGGAAAGAATTTTAGGACCATCCTATGTTGAAAATATCTTCCAGTGTATCTCAGATTCCAACCTCCAGTGTCAAATGCTCTGGTACCGATCCACTTGGGAAACAATAGTGCTCAACAGCCCTCAAGATGCTCCTTTTGGACACACTTCGGTAGAGTTGCTGAGGCACGCATGACACCATAAAATTTTGATTGGAGACTCTTCTTTGAGGCTCCGTAACTAATGATAATTGTACCACCTGTAAGAACCTCCTGGCTGGAGCTACCTACTGCTTGATTTCTGCATCATCACCCAGCTGCCTTACAAAGCACTGGGGGTGGGGGAGGAGAATCAAGTGACTCTCAAGAGAGATTTAGGAGATGAGTATAAGAGACATAAGAAATGATTGCCTTGGCCTCAGAGCAAATGAAGCCAAACTGGAGTCAGCTGTGAGGACAGAGAAGCTTCTATGGAAAGTGAATCCTCTGACTGTTAAACTGGGAGCTGTTGAGAACACCATATACTTGAGCACTAAGTGCTTGTAAATAGGATGAGCTCCTAGAGTCAGAGGCCACTTCTGTGAATGTCCTAGTGCTCAGCACAGCATAGGGACAAAGTAGGTGATCCATAACTATTACCGAAATATTGTATCTTTTTTGAAGTAGAAGCTTTTATCTCCATAAAAATTTTCGTAGGCAATATTGTAGAGAATGCACCGCAATCAAGAGATTGGAAAAAAATCAGAAAGATCCGCACTGAAACCTCAACCTCACTACTTCCTAATCACAGAAGCTGAGGAGAGCAAGGCTACCTTAGTCTTTCCACATGTAAAGTGGGGATAACACTAGGCCCTTCCTTGCAGGGGTGAGTGAGGACTGAAATGTGGACAAAGCCCATTGCATAGTGCCTGATACATAATGGTGCTAAAAAATGTTAACTAGTGCTAGTGATAAGAATAAAGTATTCAGGTATAGGAATTGCTGTGCTTTGCTTGAAGAAAAAACATCTCAGTGTTTTCTAGGTAAAGGATATGTCCAGTTTCCCATTTTTACTAGAGAACAAGGAGTTTGTCTTTCAAAAAGACAGGTTCAAGGTAGATATAATCATAAACACATGTCACACAATAATTCTGTTTATCAGAGAAAATTATGGTCTGTGACCTACTAATAAATGTTCTTCAACTGATTCTCCAAAAATATTTATGCATTTATAAAAATATAAATTTATTATAAATTTTATGGATACAAATCATATGTGGCATACAATTTATATATAATAACAAAACAAACTATTTTTTATTTTAGATCCCAATTGATTGTCAGAGAAGGCTTTTTTGATTTTTGCTATTCTCTTGTATTTGTAGCCATTAAACCTTGATTTAACATATAGTTCTAGCATAATAGCTACTGATAGAACACACTTTTAAGTATAACCTACATATTTAACATTTTTTCCATCACTGTCTAGAGTCTAGGCAATGAATCCAGCCCTCATTTGTAACCTTAGCAAATTTTCTGGTGCTAATACTCCCACCATGGCCAGTTTCTAGCTACTAACAAAAATCAGTGAATGTGAAATTGAGAAAAGAAATACAATGGTACAGTGTTATATAGTATTGGACTGTACAGATATAATAGATTAAATAACCTCAAAGCAGAGATGATATTAGATGTAGTAAAATAATTAGGAAGTGATTAGGACTATCTTTATAACATTTACTTTTACTGTAACTTACTTAATTGTAAGTTTACATTTAATTTTTAAGTATGGTGTATTTAACAACTGACTTACAATTCCTGAAAATTTAGAAATTGGCTCTGCCGGTAGGAGCTGATTACAGGACACCACTACCCTGAGGGAAAAGCACCAGTCTGACCCCCAGTTCTCGTGCTTCCACACCTAAAGGGACTTTTCGGTTAGTTGTGTCCTCTTCCAAAATCTCACCTCACACATTTGATTCCTTCCACTCTTCTGTCCTCTTGTTGTCTGATGAGGTTCCACAGCCTGTCTGTCATTTCTCTTTACCCCCGATGTTACCTCCCTGATCAGTGCTTTGGCCGCTTCACACATGGACCACTGAGAACTCTCCCAGTTTCGGCCTCCTGTCCTTTCCTCCTCTGCATCACCCCAGATTCTCTTCCCAGGTTCAGTTTCCCCACATGCCCCCTGAGGCCAGATTCTTGCTCCAGAGCCTTCCATCATCCTTTGAAGCTTGTACGATACAGTTCAAATCTCTAGAAGTTCTGGAGATAGTTACAGAACAATGTGAATGTACTCAGTGCCACAAAACTGTACACTTAAAAGTGTTTAAGATGGTAAATTTTATGTTACCTATGTTTTGCTACAATAAAAAATAATCCTTAGGAAGACAAGCAAGGCCCTAAACAATCTGCCTTCGTTTAGAACTTACTAAATTACCCCTCATTTTTATTATTGCTGCTACTAGTGCAGGCTCACTGCTCCCAGGTGTTGGGCACTGTGCTGAGCAGCCCATGTTAATCCTCAGCAACACCTTATAAAGTCAGTACCGTCATTGCCACCATGTTGCAGATGAGAAAAACGCGGGTTAAATGCCTTAAAGAAAATCAGCTGCCAGAGTATTGATTCAGTGCTCTGCTGCTAGCCATGGAATGTAAGCGCTCCAACATCACCATCTCTCTGTAACATCTTTCCATCTAAGGGTGTTATAAGTGAGTAATTCCCCTTCGGCACAAAGTAATTGTAGGAGGTAATGATGATAAATAATATTTTAAGAAAATATTGCTTAAAAATCAAAATTAATGCAAAAAATCCCCTGATGAGCAAAATATCAGTATTTTTAAATACAGACAGGATCTGACTTAGACACTTAGATAAGCCCAATCCTGGTCCTGACTCCCACAGTACCTTATTAACCAAAGCAGGTGATGACCCAGGGCTCATAGTGTGCCAATTTGATTCTTTTTATATACACTGCATTAAAAATCATTTCTTTTAATTACTGAGCTCTTTGGAGTCCCTCCTGAATTTTGTGCCTAAGGTCAGCACCCCACTTTTTTTGCCTGGCCCTGGCCCTAGGAAAAAATTCCTAAATCTCTTCCTCCATACCCTATCCCCTCCCACCCTCTGTTTCTGTAGTTCCCAAGTGTTGACCTTCAGCTGGTTCAACCATAGGAAAATGTGGCTAATTTCAGGTCATAGACATGTTTTTAAAAAAGAAGGACAATCTGTAATGACTACCGCAAGGCCTGGGTATCACCATGTAAAGGGAGGTGGGCTTTGTAGCCAACATTTTCAGAAGAATTTCACAACTTAGACACTCTTCAAAAATATCATGCCGGCAGTGCTGTGATCCATTTATTGCTGAAAAGACAACCCGTGCCTGCAGTGCTAGGGGGAAACAAACGCCTTCATTTAATCTTTTAGATTTTGAGATGATCCGGAGCCTGTTAGTAGAAAGGAATGTTTTCTAGTTTGCTCCTTAGGTAAGGAGGCATCCTTATGAGAAATTGCTCTTTGTATTTTTAAATGGTTAAATTCCTAGGACTTTTACACACATGCACACGCATATGAATTTAAGACAACTTATTAAATAAAATAAGTGGTATAAGTCAGCTCTAGCTTTACCTTAAGGTCCAAAGTTGAAATCAAAGCATTAAATCGGTTCTGGGCTCTATGCTTTGAGTGGGTGCTTTTCACGAGTTCAAGCCAGACAGGCCTGAGCAGTGCCCTCTAAAAAAAGATAATGGGGCAGCCTGGAGCATAGAAGGGACACAGAGGGGGTGCTCCTTTTAAAAGTGCAAAATAGGAAGAACTAAAATTAAAAGAACAAAACAAATTAGATATTAATAATACGTATCAGAACTTGCAAGCAAGAGGTGGTCTCCAGGTGTCCAGAAACAAAAAGGACCACATAATTTGAATGGATCTTATACCATGGTGACCTTTCAGACAATGAGAGGCTTGGAGTTGGGCTTGAACCCATAAAAAAAAAAATACTGGAGCCTTTAAACATTGTCTTTCTTTGAGAAGAAGACTAGAAAAATCTTCTTTCCCTATAAGTATACTATGTAAGACCTCAATCTACCTGGAGTTACAGGTAGGAGAAATAGGTATACACACAGACATGAAAGCACACTACCTACATCACATGATGATCAGGTGTGGCCCAAATTGGCATGTGGCACGGAAACCCCCAGGTTAGAATTGAACATAAAAATGAGTATAGGAGAATCCAATGTTTAATTGCTCCATAGCAATATTTCTATAATTCAGAATACAAAGGACTTGCAAGGAAGTCCCCACCCCACCTCATCCCCAACACCAATAATAAGCACAATGACTTAAAAAAAAAAAAAAAAAAAAAAGGAATGATCTGCCCAAGAAAACAAAGTGCCATTAGGGAGAATCAACTGGAACAAAAAGTAGAAGAATTGGAATCTTAAGAACTAAAGATAATCATTGACTGAAACTTTAAAATGAATAGGTTGAAAATCATCAAAGGTAGAGAAGGCATAGAAACTCTACTGAAAGAACAGGATATTAACTTTAAAGGATTATGGATACTTGAAAGAGAGCCAACTAAAATATTGTCAACAGAACATATAGTCATTAAATTTAAGTTTCAATCAACTGGTTAGACAACATATCAGATACAAATGGAAAAGAATTGGTGAACTGGAATTGAGGAAACCACTCAGAAAACAGCACAGGTAAGGAACTAACATAAAGCAGTTAAAAGACAACACGGACAGACTCCAAGTCCAAGTTTCATAGCAGCAACAGAAGCAGGCAGGGAGGGCAGTTTTCACACAGATGTGGCTAAGAACTTTCTAGAATTGAAGAGACACTAACACTTAGTTTGAGAATGTACTTCAAGTCCATACTGGATAAATTTTTTTAAAAAACTGTGGGCTTAGCAGACTTTTTTAATTATTAGGAGAAAATCTGTTTTGCAGTTAATTGACTCCCTAAGACTCAACCCAAAGCCAGTGTCTGCAGCAGCAGCCATGTTTCTTCAGAACATCAGGACCCTGAAACAAACAGGCTCAGCTGCAGTCAACCCACTTTGGAATGGGCTGAGAGCCTCAGTCCAGATAAATCATCAGTAATATTAAAATCACATTCAAAGAGTAATACTAATGTGGGCACCAAATTCCTTTTCAGATGCCATTCAAGGTAGCACCTTTTTAAAATGCAAAGCTATTTATAAATACCTACATTCTTATCTGATCATTGGTTTAGCAGCTGGTAATTATGAGTATGCCCAGCAATGTGCTAAGCACTCCATAAGCAGTTTCTCATTTAATCCTTACAATAACCCTTTAAGATAAGTATGTGTATATACATAGGAGTTTCAACAAAGGAGACTAAACTGAGACTTAGAGGAATGTCTTGCCCAGGGTCTCAGAGAACACAGGAACTGGGACTCATCTCAGATCTGCTGATGCCAACTACCTGATGAGTTTAATCACTATTCAAAGTGCAGAATACAGAGGAAGTAGATTATGACTTTAAACAACGTAAATAAGACTGTCTGTCCATTAGTAACATGGACTGTAAGAACTTTCTTGGGTTAACTGTGATGTACTGCTGTCCCGAATCCAGCAGGTCACCCACAGTAGGTCAGTGATCACGTCCCTGGGCTGTCAGGTGGAAACTGGGGCGTGGGGCCAGAGTCCTTTCAAAGGACAGAACTGAGCAGCCATACAGCCAGGCCTGGGATACCAGCGGTGGGAAATATTGGGCTAGCCAAAAGGTCCATTTAGTTTTTTCCATTAAATAACACATTTTTCATTTTACCAATAAACTTTATTAATTTGGATATTTTTGAGTGTGCCATCTATCTCCCACCATTGGCTTCTAGTGAGTAGAGGCCAGGGGTGCTGCTAAACATCTTCCAGTGCATAACACAGCCCCACAGCAAAGAATTGTTTGGCCAAAATGTCAATAGTACCAACAGACTTCACAAACCACTTTTGACATGTTCGATCAGTAACAGCACTTTCTCCATACACTGCACAAATCTTTTTTTTTTCTTTTTTTTTGTGTGTTCAGATGCATTTTTACCTCTCCTGAAATGATAAAGTACAATACACTGAAAATGTTGCATATCTTCTTTCATCTTCAATATTAAAATGGCTGCACAAAAAATTCACCAATTCTGATAAGTTTTTTAATGCACGCTGATATGACAGCTGTCACAATACAATCTAACAAAATTGTTTTGAATGAAGTTTAAGACAACTAAGCACTACAAGAGCCATCGTATGAAAAAAACTAAATGAATTTTTTTGTCCAACCTGATACATTAGCAGTCTCATCCTGGAGATTTATATATATTATTCGGTGAGGAAAGGGAAAGACAGTTTATTTTGAGCATGGAGTGCGTTACATTCTTTTCTTTCTTTTTTAAAGTATATTGTATTTATTATGCTATTACAGTTGTCTCAATTTCCCCCCTTTGTTCCCCTCTTCCCAACATCCTCTACTACCTCAGTCAATCCCCATACCATTGTTCATGTCTATGGGTCATGCATATGAGTTCTCCGGCTACTGCATTTCCTATACTGTACTATATACCCCCCTGGCTTTTCTGTAACTACCTGTTTGTTCTTCTTAATCCCCTCACCTCTTCACCCACTCCCCCACAACCCCCTCCACCTGGCAACCATCAAAACCTCTCTGCATCCATGATTCTGTCTCTGTTCTTGTTTGCTTAGTGTTTTTCAGATTCAATTGTTGATAGATATGTATTTATTGCCATTTTATTGTTCATAGTTTTCATCTCCTTTTTTTAATTAAATAAGTCCCTTTAATGGTCCTATTAATAATGGTTTGTCAATAACTCCTTTAACTTTTTCCTTGTCTAGGAAGCTCTTTACTTGCCCTCTGATTCTAAATGATAGCTTTGCTGGGTAAAGCAATCTTGGCTGTAGGTCCCCGCTTTTCATGACTTTGAATATTTCTTGCCAATCCCTTCTAGCCTATAAAATTTCTTTTGAGAAATCAGCTGACAATCTTATTGAAACTCCTCTGTAAGTAACTAACCACTTTTCTCTTGCTGCTTTTAAGATTCTCTCTTTAACCTTTGGCATTTTAATTATGATGTGTCTTGGTGTGGGCCTCTTTGCACACATTTTGTTTGGGATTCTGTGCTTCCTGGACTTGCATGTCTCTTTCCTTCACCAAATTAGGGATATTTTCTTTCATTATTTTTTCAAATAGGTCTCCAATTTCTTGCTCTCTCTCTTCTTCTTCTTGTGGCACCCCTATGATGTTAATGTTGGAATGCTTAAAGTTGTCCCATAGGTAGCTTACACTATCCTCATCTTTTTATTCTTTTTTCTTCTTGTTCTGATTGGATGTCTTTTGCTTCCTTATGTTCCAAATCATTGATTTGATTTTCAGTTTCATCCACTCTACTGTTGTTTCCCTGTAAATTGTCCTTTATTTCAATTAGTGTATCCTTTGTTTCTGACTGGATCTTTTTTATGCTGTTGATGTCCTAAGTTCCTTGAGCATTCTTATAACAAGTGTTTTCAACTGTACATCTGATAGATTGCTTATCTATTTTGTTTAGTTATATGCATATGCATGTGAAATGTGCCTGTTTTCCACCAATGTGCTTTTCCCATAGAAGAGTGAATTAAAAATAAATTACTATTGGAACCACAATCAGAAAGAGGGTCAAAAGGAAGTACCAATAGCCCATCTCATAGGCTTTTTCCAGATGATTCCAGCAGCTTAATGTAAGTCCAAGTGGGCTTCTTGGCACAGGTGGCACTAGATAATAGTTTTTCAATGTGCTCTCCTCAAATGTACAATAAGCATTATTTTGAAGTCAGTACTTTTAACTAGCCTTCTATTTTTCACTGCAAAGAAGCCCAATTCTTTGTTCAAAGAAAAAGTGGAATCACAGCCATCTCTATAGGAACTGCTAAAATATTGGCAAAATTTTCAGATAAGAGAGTTCAAATTGTTTATCACCTCATAAGAAAAATGTATATAAACATATATTCCATTTTATTTTCTTTCACAGCTATTTTGAAAGAAGGGAACAGATTAGGGATGGGGGTAGCTCTGATATTCTTTTACTGGAAAAATCTTTTAAGAAAGCCATTCAGCCTTTTAATCATTATACCAGGTCAACTGAAAAAAGTATTTAACTTTCACTTTGATTTTCTTTTTTTTCCTTTCTCCAGGATGGCTTTTCCTGTACTGACAGAAACAGATTTCTGGCCCTCCAAAGAAACCTCATACACACAAGGCCATCTTCCTGCTTTCTCTTTCTTGGTGTGACATAATCAATTTTTTAAAAGTTAATTCTTTGTCTGAGGTACCCATATGCTTGGGTGAAGATTATAGGTTAAACTCCACTGAAAATAACTGAATTAGTGCCCTTACATTTCTGGTCAATACCCCTGTCTGTGGATTCAGGCTTTCTACCAAAAATTCTGCTTTCTTATTGCTACTTCCAGACTCACTGTATGCCCAAACATATAAGCAATAAAGTGCTGCTTTGGCCATAAATGTGAACACCGAAAAATTTTAATGTTATTCCATAGTTTTTCAACTTAAATTTCTCAAGAAATGTCAAGGGCTACCCTCAGTTATCATTATCCAATTTCTGTCAGTTCAGAATGACCTCTAGGAAGGTTTCTGTGTACAGTGATTGGAAATTTTATTGCCAGTGTCTGCTTGTAACAAAAAATCATAAGCTGGCGAGTGGGGCAGAGAGGAAATGGAAAATATCCTTCAGTGCCCAGACCTAGTGTAGTTTTGTGGCTTCTTGCTGAAGGCATTTGACCTGATAGGGACAGACATGAAGGAAGCAGAGCTCAGCTCCACACCATGAGGACAACCAGCTTAAATTCCCATAAAAGCCACCAGGATGTGACCAGTCATATTGAAAAACATGGCACATACAATTTAATTCCCAATGAGGTACCCATGGCAGACATTATTAATTAATCACTACACTGTTCTGTAGTAAGTATAGATGGGGTTCGATGATCCTTCTCTACAGAGCTTTTCAGGCAATTCCCACCAATAGGATTCCAGATGATCCTGACTTAATCACCCTTTTTCTCTAGAGTCTACAGGTAAATGACATGTTCAGATGTAGGAATAAAAATTTAGAGTAACAAGATGAAAGGACCAGGCCCTTGCCTCTGCTCTGCCTTTAGCAAGCAATCTTCTGCCCTTGGCCAAATCACTTGCTCTCTATAAACTTTAATTTTCTAGTCTAGAAAAAGTAGTTTGGTTTTGATCAGATGATGCCAAACATAACTCAAGGGCCTCTGGGAGGGGCATGATAATTGCAAGATGGCCTCAAATTCATGACATTCTAAATGGCATTTAAGTATCAAACAAACAGAATAATTTTCCAAAATAAATAGATGTTGAAATGAGTGAAATACAAATTTGGCTAAAATCACTGAATTTATAGAACTTTTGTCACTTTATTTTCTTAATCAATAGATATCCAAAGTAATATAGTTATTATCTCTTTAAGCCTCAGCATCATCTGTTAATAGCCTAACAAATGAACTCTCATATGATTTTTGTGAAGATCAAGTGAGCTTATAAAGGGTTTGTACAGGTCCTACCTGGCCCGTGAAGTGCTTGGTAAGGCACAGAGGAAGAGGTGGGCTTTGCAGGATATGGGACAAGGATGACATTATGTAACCTGTGCACATACTCTGCCTTATCCCCTGGGTGGAGACGCTATGTGTGAGCCAAAGAAGTAGGAGAGTGATTTTTTAAAACACTCTCAAGTTTAAGTGTTTAGGTAGTTCTGAGGCCTAGTTTGAAGGTTGGTTATAAAGCACTGGAGGGCAATGGTATTGCAAAAAATCCCACTGTTTTCCTAATGGAATTCTTAACACTACAACTGCCTCTGTCCTGTAGGTCATGTTTTCAGTCAGTTTTCATATTCTTGGCTGGTTTATTGAAAGTTCACTCTAATTCTATAGAGACAGTGTGTTCAGTATCTTTCTTCTAGCCTGTATGTCATTTAAAGGAAGCAGACAGCATTTTTACCATCATATGAAGATCCATACTTTCCTGTAACAGTTGTCCTACATTTTAAAGGGTTGGGAACCAAAGGAGAAAATATACAGAAGTTTTCTTCTAGTTCTACAACATGATAAATTTTAGAGTTAAGTGTAGCCATTATATAAAAAATACTTTCAAGAGATAGGTCTAGGAACAGAAATGTTACATGGGATTGTCATGTTCAATCTTGTTATCACCCAACGTTACATGATCAGGAAAAACTTGTGGATATGCAAAGATATACAGGGTTAGAGTGGGAAGAGATATCTCTGTTTTATTCCCAATATTGCCAATGAGGTCAAAGCCCTCCAGTTTCTCAGTCCAGGAACCTATGGCTTTGATTCTTCCACTTCTCTCTTGCTCTAATGTCCTAGCAGTTCTATCAATTTCCCTAAATCATTTCTCAAATTCATTCCCTCTCATGTCCAACCTCATATCCCAGCCTACACCATCACTCTTACCATTCACTTTTTGTATAGCAGGATATTGGGGATATTGTCCCCAATAGCTCTCCTGCCCCCACCAGTCTCTCTCCACTTTGTAGTCAGAGTAAATTTTACATTATACTTAGTTGATATCAAAGTTGATATCATAAGTTGATATACTTAGTTGATGTCTCCTGCTTGACATTCTCCTAAGAAGTTCTTGTGTACTTCAACCATGTACAAATGCTGTGAGCTTTTATGGGTCTGTATCACCCACATAATCTTGTCCCCCCCTCTTCACCCACCATGTCCCACCACACCAGCCTTCATTTAGGTCTTCAAATACATCAAGCTTTTTCCTGACCTGGAGCTTCTTTGTAGGATATTCCCTCTGCCTGAGTGATCTTTCTCTCCCACTTCTGTTTCAACTGAAGACTACACCCCACCTCTCCTGGTCTCTCTGTCTATAGAAGCTCAGTATCTATCTCACTGCTTTCTGTGCTTCTTGAAAACACTGATTATTATTTGTAACCATTCATTTATTTGCTTGTTTGTTTTTACATATTAGATTATAAACTCCTTGAGAGCATAGGCCTTGCCAGGTTTTTTTAATTGTGGCAACTGCAGTCTAGAGCACAGCCTGCACTCTGAAAGCCTACAATAAGTGAATAAATGTTTATTGGATCAACAGAAGAGATCACCATGATGATTATTTCTAGTGATAACTTCACTGTAATATGTAAATAAATTTCAATGTTGGTTACCAAAAGGCTGTGGAATCTTCCCCATTTAAGAGCCTCTAGTGCTGAGTTGTTCAATGTGGTAGCCAGCAGGGACATGTATCTTCTACATTATAGGACATTTCCACCACCACAGAAAGTTCCATTGGAAAGTGCCACTCCATCGTTGGGTTGAGTCGGGTCAATCCCCTTTAGAGAAGAACTAACATGATGAGCTGACTCCTCAGTTGCTTCCTAGTTCTAACAAGGACTAGTTATCACCTTGAGGTCTTACATGCTTATCCTCCAATATGAAACTACTTTATTTACAACATTCAGTCAGCTTGGATTATTAGGTATGAAAGATGTGATTGACAATGGGGAGCAAACCTCTCACTGAGAATATGAAGACCAGGAGGACCTCCTGCAACTCTATTCAAAAGGTTTCTTTTCACTTCAGCTACAAAAGCCCTCTAGAAAATGCAAGTCTTTTATTACGAGACTATTGTTTAATATTTATCCAGCACCAAAAACTATGCCGAGAGCATAAGCTGGAGCTCATGCTGGTCTCTGCCTTTTGGGACTTATCATTTAATTAGACAGATGGGGAAAAATACCCAAGTGTGGTTCCCAATCACATTTATGAATAATAAGCTGGATTGCTGCTTCTGGGAGGATGTCATGCTGACAGGAGGATGAAGCATGCGGTGTCTCTGATTGTGCTGTGCAATGAGTCCCCGCCACCTCCACTCCAAGCTGCTGCCAGGACTCTGCTGCTGCTTGTAATACAACTGCCTCTGGCTTGCACTCAATTTAGGCTTTTGACTCTTGCTGAGACCTTCTAGTCTTGGGACTCTACTGCTCCTGATCCATTTTTTCTTTCTTCTTGGTGGTATTAATGCCTCCCGTGCCCACCATGGGAGGAGGACTGCTCCAATCCAGATTTATTTTGCTCATTCTTCCTTGAACTGGGACATCTCTCCTAGGGCATATACCAACAGCTGGGTTTTTTTGCTATATTTTTCTCACAACAGATTTTTACTTTTTATAAAATTTTTAATTCAATTTTGTATTTATTTATATTTAAAAAGAAAATCAATTATTTATCCCAGGGTATCCTTTTACATATGGATATAATTTTAATGCTTTTTTCATATTTCTTTTTTATTGTTGTTCAAGTACACTTGTCTCCATTTCCCCTCATACCACTCCCCACCACCCCAGCCACCCCCACCTCCCACCATCGATCCTATTCCCCTATGGTTTTGTCCATGTGCCCTTTACACATGTTCCTTGACAACCCTTCCCTCTTTACCTCCATTATCTCTTCCCACCTCCCCTCAGGTGACTGGTTTCTGTCAGTTTGTTGTTTATTTCAATGCCTCTGGTTATATTTTGCTTGCTTGCCTGTTCTGTTGATTAGGTTCCACTTATAGATGAGATCATATGGTATTTGTCTTTCACCCCCTGGCTTATTTCACTTAGCATAATGTTCTCCAGATCCATCCATGCTGTCACAAAGGGTAGGAGCTCTTTATTTTTGCTATGTAATATTCCATTGTGTAAATGCACCATAGTTTTTTGATCCACTCATTTACTGTTGGGCACTTAGGTTGTTTCCAGCACTTGGCTATGGTAAATTGTACTTCTATGAACATTGGGGTGCATAGGTTATTTTGAATTGGTATTTCAGGATTCTTGGGGTATAATCCCAGCAGTGGAATTGCCAGGTCAAAAGGCAGTTCCATTTTGAGTTTTCTGAGAAAATTCCACACTGTCCACAATGGCTGTGCCAGTCAGCATTCCCACCAGCAATATACTAGGCTTCCCTTTTCTCCACAATCTCACCAGCACTTGTTGTTTGTTGCTTTGTTTATGATCACCATTCTGACCAGTGTGAAGTGGTATCTCATTGTGGTTTTAATTTGCATCTCTCTGATGGCCAGTATGCTGAGTATCCTTTCATATGTCTCTGGACCCTCTGTATGTCCTTCTTGGAGAAGTGTCTGTTTAGGTCCTTTGACCATTTTTTAGTTAGGTTATTTGTCTTCCTAGAGTGGAGTCGTGTGAGTTCTTTATATATTTTGGAGATCAAACCCTTCTCCGAAGAATTATTTTCAAGTATATTTTCCCATACAGTTGGTTCTCTTTTCATTTTGCTGATGTTTTCTTTAGCTGTGCAGAAGCTTTTTATTTTGACAAAATTCCATTTGTTTATTCTTTCTTTTATGTCCCTTGCCCTAAGGGACATATTGGTGAAAATATCGATGAGTGGAATATCTGAGATTTTCTTCCCTGTGTTCTCCTCTAGGACTTTTATGGTGTTGTGACTTATATTTAAGTCTTTTATACATCTTGAGATTATTTTTGTATATGGTGTAACTTCCTGGTCAGATTTCATTTTTTTTGCATGAAGCTGTTCAGATCTCCCAACACCATTTGTTGTAGAGACTATTTTCACTCCATTTTATGCTCCTTCCCCCTTTCTCAAATATTAATTGACCATAGGGACTTGGGTTTATTTCTGGGCTCACTATTCTGTTCCACTGATCTACATGTTTGTTCTTACACCAATACCAGATTGTTTTGATTACAGTGGCCTTGTAAATATAGTTTGATATCGGGTATTTTGATCCCTCCTACTTTGTTCTTCTTTCTTAGAATTGCTGCAGCTATTCAGGGTCATTTATGGTTTCATATAAATTTTTGAAATGTTTGTTCTATATCTGTGAAATGTCATTGGTATTTTAATGGGATTGCATTGAATCTATAAATTGCTTTGGCTAGTATGGACATTTTGATGATATTAATTCTAATCCATGAACATGATACACACTTCCATTTGTTTGTGCCTTTCTTAATTTCTTTCTTCAGTGTTGTGTAGTGTTCTGAGTATAGGTCTTTTACCTCCTTGGTTAGGTTTATTCCTAGGCACTTTATTTTTCTTGTTGCTATATCAAATGGGATTTTTTCCTTATTTCTGTTTCTGGTATTTCATTGTTGATGTACAAAAGTGCCTTTGATTTCTGAATATTGACTTTGTATCCTGCTGTTTTGCCAAATTCTCTTCTTACATCAAGTAGTTTTTTGGTGGAATCTATAGGATTTTCTATGTACACTATTATGTCATTTGCAAACAACGGCAGTTTTGCTTTCTCCTGTCCAATTTGGATGCCTTTTATTTCTTTTTCTTGTCTGATCACTATGGCTAGGATTTCCAATACTATTTTGAATAGAGGTGGAGAAAGCAGACATCCTTGTCTTGTTCCTGATCTTAATGGGAAAGCTTTTAGTTTTTGCCTGTTGAGTATGATGTTGACTGTAGGTTTCTCATAAATGGCCTTTATTATGTGGAGATATTCTCCCTCTACTCCCACTTTGCTGAGTTTTTTTTTATCATGAATGAAAAAGCATTTACCTTATCAAATGCTTTTTTCACATCTATTGATATGATCATGTGATTTTTTTCTTTTTGTTTGTGTGATGTATTATGTTTATTGATTTGCAAATATTGTACCATGCTTGCATCGCTGGGATGTAGCCCACTTGAGCATGGTGTATGACCTTTTTAACGTATTGCTGGATGCAGTTTGCCAATATATTTTTTAATTTAAATGTATTTTATTGATTATGCTTTTACAGTTGTCCCAGTTTTTTCTCCCCTTTGTTACTCTCCACCCTGTACTTCCCCTTCCACCATCGTTCCCCCACCTTAGTTCATGTCCATGGGTAAGTTCTTTGGCTTCTCCATTTCCCATACTATTCTTAACCTCCCCCTGTCTATTTTCTATGTACCATTTATGCTTCTTATCCCCTGTACCTTTTCCCACATTGTCCCTCCTCCCCCTCCCCACTGATAACCCTCCATGTGATCTCTATTTCTGTGAATCTGTTCCTGTTCTAGCTGTTTGCTTAGATGTTTGTTTTTTTATGTTTGTTGATAGTTGTGAGTTTGTTCTCATTTTATTATTCATGTTTTTGATCTTCTTTTTCTTAGATAAGTCTCTTTAACATTTCATGTAATAAGGGTTCAGTGATGATGACTTCCTTTAACTTGACCTTATCTGGGAAGCATTTTATCTACCCTTCCATTCTAAATGACAGCTTTGCTGGATAGAGTAATCTTGGATGGAGGTCCTTGCCTTTCATGACTTTGAATACTCTTTTCAGCTCCTTCTTGTCTGCAAGCTTTCTTTTGAGAAATCAGCTGACAGTCTTATGGACACTCCTTTGTAGGTAACTGTCTTCTTTTCTCTTGCTGCTTTTAAGATTCTCTCCTTCTCTTTAATCTTGGCTAATGTAATCATGATGTTTCTTGGTATGTTCTTCTTTGGGTACAACTTTTTTGGAACTCTCTGAGCTTCCTGGACTTCCTGGAAGTCTATTTTCTTTGCCAGATTGGGGAAGTTCTCCTTCCTTATTTGTTCAAATAAGTTTTCAATTTCTTTCTCTTCCTCTACTCCTTCTGGCACCCCTATAATTTAGATGTTGGAATGTTTAAAGTTGTCCCAGAGGTTCTTAATCCTCTCATTTTTTGTATTCTTGTTCCAATTGAATATTTATTTCTTCTTTCTGCTCCAAACCATTGATTTGAGTCCCAGTTTCCTTTCATTAACTGTTTTTTCTCTGTACATTTTCCTTTATTTGACTTTTCAAAGCCTTCACTTTTTCCTCTGTTTTGTGACCATATTCCACCATATCTGTGAGCATCCTGATTATCAGTGTTTTGAACTCTGCATCTGATAGCTTGGCTATCTTTTCTTCACTTAGTTGTATTTTTTCTGGAGCTTTGATCTGTTCTTTCATTTGGGCCATATTTTTTTTTTGTCTTGCTGCACCTGTTAGGTAGTAAGGGGCAGAGCTTTTAGGCATTTGGCAGGGTAGGGAAACTCACATTGCTGTATTGTGGCACTGTATGTGGTGGAGGGGTCAGAGAGGGAACAATATCTTTTGCTTAGCCCTCGGCCAGCTTTTACTCACTTCCTTTGTTACCCACAAGCAAATCGGGCCCTTCTGGTGCTGATTCCCAGGTGGGTGGATTTGTGTACATTCTAGGACCCTGAGGATATCTCCAACAAACTCTCCTATGAGGCTGGGAGTTTTTCTTGCCACTTCAACCTCCACAGGTTTTGCCAGTCAGAGGTTTTGAGGCTTTATTTCCCAATGCTGAAAACCTGGGCTGTGTGGTCTAACTCCCTAGTTGTTCCTCCTGATTTATACACATGCAAATATGGGACTACCTGGTTTGACAGCCGCCACCTCACCCGCCCCAATCCTCCAACAGCCTTGATGGGAGTCCTCTCCACCCCAGCTGCCCATCTCCACCCTTCCTACCAGTCTGGATGAATGTTTCTTCTTTTTAGCTCCTTGGTTGTCAGACTTCCACACAGTTCAATTTTCTGGCAGTTCTGGTTATTTTTTGTTTTTAAATTGTTGTTGTCCTTCTTTTGGTTGAGTGAGGAGGCAAAGTATATCTACCTACACTTCCATCTTGGCTGGAAATCCAGTTTGCCAGTATCTTGTTGAGGATTTTAGCGCTTATGTTCATCAGCAATATTGGCCTATGGTTTTCTTTCTGCATCGTGTCTTTATCTGGTTTTGGGATTAGAATGATGCTGGCTTCATAAAAAGAGTTCAGAAGTCTCCCTTCTTCTTGGATTTTTTTGGACTAGTCTGTGAAGGATAGGAGTTAGCTCTTCTTTAAATGTTTTATAAAATCGCCTGTGAAATCATCTGGTCCAGAGCTTTTGTGTGCAGGGAGTTTTTTTATTACTCTTTCAATTTTGCCAGCTGTTATCAGCCTGTTCAGGCTTTCTGTTTCTTCTTCATTCAGTTTTTGAAGATTGTTTTTCTATAAATTTGTTCATTTCACCTACTTTTTCAAATTTCCTGGCATATAGTTGTCCATAGTAATTTCTTACAATCCTTTGTATTTCTGTGGTATCAGTTGTGATCTCTCCTCTTTCATTTCTGATTGTGTTTATTTGGGTCCTCTCTCTTTTTTTCCTGATGAGCCTGCTTAAAGTCTTGTTGGCTTTGTTTATCTTTTCAAAGAACCAGCTTCAGGATTTATTGATCCTTATAATTGTCCTTTTATTTTGAATGTCATTTAATTCTGCCCTGATCTTGGTTATCTCCTCCTTTCTACTTGCTCTGGGTTTTGTTTGTTGTTGTTCCTCCAGTTCTTGTAGATATAGGGTTAGGTTGTTTATTTGAAATGTTTCTACATTTTTTTAGGTAGGCCTGTATTGCTACGAACTTCCCTGTCAGGACTGCATTTGCTGTGTCCCATAACTTTTGGACTATTGTGAGTTCATTTTCATTTGTTTCTAGAAACTTTTTGATTTCTTCTTGATCTCATTCTTAACACATTCGTTGTTCAATAGCATGCTGTTCAATCTCTATGAATGTGAGTTTTTTCCTTAAGGTTAGTTTCTAGTTTCAGGCCCTTGTGGTCCAAGAAAAAACTTGGTATTATCTCAGTTTTCTTGAATTTATTGAGGTTTATTTTGCCAACATATGCTTAAATACCAGCTAGCCAACCTTGAGGGACACTGATCACATCTTTGCCATGGAGTGAAGTAGTGTCACTATAACCAGAAGGAACAGAGTCCATGGTTGAGTCTGCCAGGCCCTGGCCCCATTACATCATACTTCTGGGAGGCTTCAAAACTTTTGTCTGTACCTTTTCTCCAAAAGGGATGCATATCTAGCAAAAGTCATAGTCCTTGCTTTTTCATGTGAACAGCATTATTGAGAAATTATATACCATAATATCCATCCATTTTAAGTGCATAGTTCAATAATCTTTTATTATATTCACAAAGCTGTGCAACCATCACAACAATCTAATTTCAGAATATTTCTACTTTATAAAAGAAACCTGAAGACCCACTAGCAGTCACTCCTCATTGCTGCCCCCAGCCTTAGGAAACCATCAGTCTACTTTGTGTCTACGGATTTGTTTATTTGACATTCTATACAAATGAAACCATATAACACATGTTCTTTTATGCCTAGATTCTTCCATTTAGCATGATGTTTTTGAGATTTATCTGCATTGTAGCATGTATGAGTTCTGCATTCCTATTTCTCAGGAGTTTCTATTCCTTTATATGGATACACCACATTTTGTGCATTCATTCATCCTCACAATTTTATACAAAATAGAAATTACATCAAGGTCTTCCTAAAGTAATGTATTGCCTTTTATAGATTTGAATATGTGGAGAGCCGAGCAGGATAATGCATGCCAAGGGAGTTGGAAGCAGGCCTTGGTTTCAGCACAGCTGCCCTAGGCCACGGAAGACTGCCTGATAGATTGTTGTAAGGAAAGAATGACTTGGCTGCTTGCTATATCACTGTACCAAGAAGGAGCAGCATATGTTCTTAAAAATACAATGTACCTAGCCTTGCGGTTTGTCTTTCTCATGCTCTGCTTCAAAGCTGGCTCAATATATACAGCCTGACTTCACCAATAAACAGTTCCCTCTTCTGCATCCCAGAGAAGGGACCCCACCTGACCCTCCTTTGACTCTGTCTCTTTATTTCTCAATCCCCCCGTTGCCTTCCATTGGGACCTGACTGATCCAGCAGAATAAATCTCAGAAAAGATTTTCTTTATAATATTGTCCTCAAGTTCCTGTATCCTATAAGATAAGCCCATCCCACATGGTTGTACATTTCTCAGAATCACTTAAAAGCAAAATACCCATTAAGTCTCCAGTGTTTGCAGTAGATAGAAATTATTTTCTCATGAAAGGTTGCCAGGCCACTTGCTGACAGGAACTATCACTGGTGATATAATTAAATCAGTTTACTCTTGAACAACACAGGTTTGACGTGCAGGGAACTATTTATATGCTGATTTTTATCAATGAATACTGTAAGTGTATTTTTCTCTTCCTTATGATTTTCTTAACATTTTCTTTTCTTTGGCTTACTTTATTATAAGAATACAGTATATAATACATACAACATATAGAATATGTGTTAGTTGACTGTTTATGTTGCCAGTCAACAGTAGGCCATTAGTAATTATGTTTTGGGGGGAGTCAAAAGTTGTAATCAGATTTTCAACTACATGGGAGCTTTTCACACCAACCCCTTTTCAAGGGTCAACTATACTGTCAATCTCATTAAATGACTCATTTTAGCTGAGAGCAATACAAAATTGGCAACGAAGTATTTAGTTTTACGATTTTAGGTTATAAAATATGGCACCTTCTCTGTGTGTAGCCATATAAAATATTTATGATGTTGTGGGTTATTTATATTTAATAGGATGCATGTTTACCAAGTCTCCTGCTCCCAGTGTGAGCAGATAGACGCTGCCTGGTTGCCCATGTAGGCTCTTTGTTCAAGTAGAGCCGGCACTCATCATTCCGACTTCACAAGGATGGTGTTCTGAAGCACCATGCAGAAAGCATGGATATCTCCAGAGACTCAACTTCTACCTTTATGGTGGCCACTGTCAGACGGCCTTCACATGGTGGTCTCTATTCTTCTTTGCCTTTCTTCTGCCCCAACCCAGCTACTGGAATCCTTCCTCTCCAGCTCCCATTTCTTAGAGCTGGAAGTATCCTTTCTGTCTCCTCAGCCTCACTGATTTTTTCCTATCTGTATTCCCAGTTTGTCTGAAAAACACATACCCACACTCAGCTCTTCTTGGTGGCCCAGAATCACCTATGTTTTTCTTCCTTTTATGTAATTGATTAACTTGTAAACATTAGGGAAATAATGCCATTTGCTTCTAAACATCACTCTAGAGAATTATCTATGGGGCATACATAAATAGTGGTGATGTAATTTTAAATGCTGTAAGACACAATCCATATACTTTTAAGTTCTACCCCAAGCCAGCTTGTCAATGCATTCTGATCCAAATTTGTTGTTGGTTTTTATTATTATTAACATAGATTGAAAGATAAAATTAATTAAATGGCAACTCTGACAGATATTTTACCAGGTGCTTAACACATTTTCTCTTGACCTTACTTACAAAGCTGGCGTTGTTTCCCCCACATTATAGATGTGGAAATGAAGGCTCGGAGACTGAGAAACTTCACTCAGTTCACAGAGCTAGTAAATAGTGAAACTGGGTTTGAGTCCAGGTTGCCTCTGATTCCAAAGGTCATGCTCTTCCCAAAACTGCCTCCCAGTTTTCAGGTGATTTGATGTTCATTATGTCACTATTTAGTTAAAGTCCAACATCTTTCACATTGGCTGCATGACCTGGACAAGTCATTCAACTTTCAATATACACCTCACTTCCAGAAAAAAATGGTCATGAAATAGAAAAGGCAAGATTTTCAAAAGGATAGGCTTTCATACATCAGTGTTCTGTTTCTGCAGCTGTGTCCTTAGCTAAGGAGAATATTTTCTTCACCCTCAACTGGCAGGGTATTCATTCCCTTGCAACATTCTCAAGCAGGAGCAGACAAAACCCACTCTCCTCCTGGTTGCCTCTAGGGCTCTGAGCCTCTCCCAAAAGTCCACATGGGATTCTAAACCTTATGATGAAGGAATTCTCTTTCCTTTGCCTCTGGGTGCTCTGTGAAGCCACTTGTGCCCTTGGTATCTGCAGCATATAAAAACTACCTGCTGCCCCGTAATATGGCAATGAATTCTTTCAAGCCCTGGCAGGTCTGAGAGCTGCGGCTTCTCTTACAGTCTTTGGAATTCACTCTTTGTCCCTTTAGCACTGAAGATCCTTAGTGTAAGACCCTTGGGTGACTGTCACACCGAGCTAGTTCAACCAGCCTTACCTGAGTCCCTAAGACACATATGATGTGATATGTCACCACTACGGTTTGATACTTATCAAGGGCACTCAGCGAACTTGGCTCCGCTCAAACAGGCAAGGTTCCCAGCCTCTCCTCTTCCTTCCTTGCCACAAAGAATATGAACCTGAGAGACTTCACTTGCTCAGAGATTCTGTCCTTGCTGATTTCCTTAACCTTGGAGCTCTGCCCCTCTTGGGTGTCTAGGGACTGTTTGGATGGTGTCAGGCTTCTGACACTAACCATCACTACGACTATGAATATGACCTGAAGCACAGACCTTGTGCCACCCCAAATTAGCCTGAACAGGCACAAACCAGCAGGCCCTGTGGGAATGTCATTGACTCTGGATTTCTTTTCCTGCTTCTGCCCTTGACGTTTGCAGTCAAAGCTCAGGAGTCCAGCTTCCTGCTATTTGTGAGAAGGCACACGTACAGCATCAGCCTCTATACCCAGCTGCCTTCACACTCTCAGGTTTCTTTAAAGCTTCAGGCCAGTGTCACTAGGGCATCTTTTGAAAGTTTGTTGGCCAACTCTTTGACACTCCGTTGAAGCAACCTCGTGCCTCCAGCTCCTAAGGTGAACTCTGCTCTAATCACCTTCTCAGTGGCTAGGCTGCCTCCCTGCTTTCAGCAGTTTCTTGCTTTTAACAGCTTGTTTAAGATCCCTGGAACAAGCTGTCAGCCTCCAAGGAGAGAGAGTGCTAGAAACAGTGCAGGGAGCTAAAAATAAACATGTTCTGCAGATAGGGACAGACATGCTGTACAGAGAGATTACTGGGTACCCTCCAGACCTGACTGCAACTGAGGCCTAGTGTCTTTTCCTTTGGATATGACACAGTGTCTGCTCAGGGCACGCTGCATTGCACAGGTGCTAGAAACCACTTTAAGTCGTGCACCAGAGGGCCAGTGACTGGCAGGTTAGTGTTTATACAATAGAAGGGGTACAGGCTATCCAAATGAGCTCTGTATAAGTTAGTCAGCAATGAGGATGAGACCCCCTATTCTTAAAATTAGGACTAGGATGTGATTTTAAAAGAAAATAATAAGGAGTTAAGCTTTTTTTTATTTTGAATTCAGCCATTATATTTGCCTGCAAATACTAGAGTTATTAGGTGCATAGGATGGTCTTTACATTTTATCTAGGTCAAAGGTTATCAAAATAGCAGTTGTAATAACAGCACACACAATAAACACCCTCTGTTGCATAACACAGTTCATTCATTATTGTAGTAAGGGCGATAAATCCTAATGCTTCTATCTTTGTGGTATACACTGTATCCTAGGCATCATATATCTCTGTTAGCTTGTTTCTCACAAGAGTCCCACAAAGTCATTTGTACAGTGAAGAAATTATATTTTTCCATGGTTAAGTGATTTGTCCCAGTCCAGTGGCAGCATGGTACAGCCTGGGAAAAATACTAACCACTTCTAGAAGGTCAGCATTGTGCCAGGTGCTGTGTGAAGGGCTATACGTATGTAATGACAGAGCAGGAAGCCATTTGGGACCTGGCCTCAGCCACCCTTGAAATTGTCAGCCCCTACCTTCTCCTTGTCGGTCAGTGCTGGCTGGGGACCGGGGACCATCCGTGCCTGTGCAGTGGAGGGTCAGAGGTCTAACTCAGGGTTGGCACTGGGTAAGGCCTCTGTGGCTTGTCTGGGCCACACTCTTGGCTATTTTTGTTCACAGCTCATGGTTTGCAGAACTCTGACCGGGGAACCATCTTAAGAATCCTGACCTGGAGAAGGGCTGATAAATAGATTTTGCTGTAGTTACAAAAAGTTACTTTACAGCATATAAAGTTCTGAGTGATGAAGTTCTAACCAGTGGCAGAAAACACAGCAGCTAGCATCCAACCCGCAAAAAAAAAAAAAAAAAAAAATGGGCTGGCTCTTCCTCCTGTACCTGATTTCGGAACTTCGCTGTAATTTTCTCCATGAAAATGGATTAACTCAGAGGCACCTTCCATTCCAATTAAACATTTTCTCTCTGCGGTGGTGTCAAGATTGTAAAATACCTAATACAGCAGTTAATTATAATGCCATGAACTACTTTAACCTTTACAATGACTGTGTTTTCAGAAGCTGACCCCTCTCCGCTCTCACAGGTTAGTAATGCTCAGAGCGGGGCCGGGGATGGACTGACCAGCAAATAAAACATGAGAAGACTGAAGAGGTCAGAGACCAGACTGATCTTTCAAACACAGGCAAAGCGCAGCCCACCAGAACCATTCTTGCTTTAATGACTGACTGCAGCTACCAAATGCTTCTTCCTGGTATCAGCTCATGCCTAAAGAGAAAATGTTTCTAGAATCTTTGGGGTACCTGTAGCTGATGTCTCATCAGAACTTGAAAAGAAAAAACAATGGTTGAATTTCCACTTTCTCATCACTGCATTTACCACTTTGCCCATGAAGGGTGGGTACGATAGCAGTGACTAAAGCTGCTACTAGCTACTATGCTAAAGGACCTGCTAGAGCTCATCTTGCTTAGACCTTGCAACAAGTCTGTGAAGCTGGTGTTAGCGCACCCATTTTATAGAAGAGGAACCGAGACTCCAGAAAGTTTAAAAAGACTTGTCTACGGTCATGTAGCTACTAGATAGTGAAGTAGGCCCTAAACTGATGACCTTCTGACTCTACAGCTTGTTCTGTTAATCAAAGCCCTGGGGGGTGGAATGCACTACTTTACTCACTAAGTAAAGGTCCAAAGAGAGTCTCTGAAGTGAGACTCTGCTGGTATTTGACCTCTTTGTGAAACTGCATACCCTGGAGAGATTCCTGCCTGCAGAATGAGCCATGACAGGCCTTCTGTCCTTCCTTACTGTCTCCCAATAACTACAGGGACAGAGCCTTCAAATAGCGCCAGACCCTCTGTAAGTTCCATGGAAGGGGAAATGCTTTCCCTCTGGAATGGTAGGTTAAGTCCACTGGGGTGCTTCCTAAATAGGTCATTTGCTTCATTTGCTTTACTAAAGAGGTTTGATTAGATGCTGATTGCTATGGTCAGAGAGGGGGCCAGGTGGGGTCCCTGAAGAAATTAAGTAGGAAAATAACAGGAGTCTACATTAGAAAAAATCACATCTAGTCTGGTTAATGAATAGTGATGAGGATTGTAGACAAAATATCTCTGGTATTTACTAAATGCCAAGCACCTTGATGCATGCTTTATGTGTATTACCTCATTTAATCCTCTCAAAATGATTAGGCACTAGTATTACTATTCCCATTTTATAGACAAAGAAACTGAAGTCCTGTGTAGGGACCCTACTTGCCCAACACCACGCAGGTGGTAGCAGAGAGGAGTCAGTGTGTGTACTTGTAGAAGTTTGCCTGGCTGGGTGGCAAGAGCAGGGGTGGAGCAGCAGCCAATTTCCAATGCATACGTACTCCCAATGTGGCCAATTTCAAGCTCTAGCCCAACACTCTCAGGCCAGAGCCATCCTCTAAAATGAAGGGGAAGGTGGAAGGCAGGTATCACTGGGCCACCAGTATTCCTGTAACAGATTTTCTATTAAGTATAAATGAATTCAATCCCTTTATCCAGCTGACTTTATAAAGGGTTCAGCACTAATGTGTTGCTAAGAGACACCCCACCTGCTCAGGTGCCATCCTTCCAAACAAAAGGCACTGAACCTGATCCTCTATTGCCTGTGGGCTATTTTAGAACATTCAGCTCCTATGAAACAGCGGACCGAATGAATTCTGCCAATTGCTACCTTAACAATTTTGCAAATTACTAGTCTAAGATTCTTTCTTCTGTTCTATCCTGCCTCTAAAGTCGTTGGATAAAAATAAAATTTGTCCATTTTTCACATGCTTCAGGTAAATGTATCATTAAGCAATGTAACTGGACACTGCAAGATGATGTTACTGACATATTTTCCCCTGGTAGCAGGTTACAGAAGCATTTTTTGCAATATCGTTCAGGATGAAATACTCCTCAGCAATGACATTTTCTAGCTTGGTCTGTACTTTACTTCACCTCCTAATTTTTCTTTGAGACCATCTTGCCCTGGCCATCTAAAGAAGCACAGGAGCGCTACAGTCACAGAATGGCATGTAATAGTTATGACACTTCCGTCCGTCCCTCTGATGGGTAGCTGAGAGCCTGACATATTGCTTGTGTCATTTCCTTTGAGTGGCAGGTAAGTCAGTTACTGAAAGAACTGTACACCCTCAGTTACTCTCCCCCACCTTATGTTGACCTTCTGTTTTAAGGAAGCATCTAGCTGACAACCAATTAATTGCTCTCATTCTGCTAGAGCAGCGGTCTCTCAGCCTTCTCATATTTGAAGATATTTTCTTAAACATCGATTTAAAAAATCATTAATCAGGAATGACCTTAAATAAAATTTAATCTGGGAAGGCAATAGGGTATAGACGTGAATTCCCAGGCTCTGGTGTCAGCTGACCTAGGTTTGAGTCCTGGCTCCTTCATTTAACTCGCATGTACTCTCATACCAGCTTCTTAATCTCTCTGGGTCTCACCTCTCACTTTGTAAACAGGGGATAAGAACATCCAGATCACTGGGTTATTGTGGATTAAATGGGTGAATATAGTTAAGAGCTTAGTGTGCCGCCAGTCATGTATTACTATTAATTACTATTAAAATATGTAGGAAAGACTTATTTACTTTTTGACAGTTAAGGTAATGCTTGGCCACAAGTGTCTATAAACTTTAATCACTCCAAGATCCTCCATGATTTGGGGTCACCAAGCGAAGGTAGATGTCCACCATCATACTCCTGCTTTAAACACACCCCTCCACACACACTTCTAGACATCCCTTGGCCTACCGAGGGACCTTTGTATTTGACTTTCTAGTATTCTGCTGGTTGGGTTTTTAGAGAGCATTTAAAAAAATGTAAAGAGAACTCACCCTTCCCCATGACAAGAAAATACCTATTTTAAAGACCTTGTCTGAAATAAATCAGAAGACCAAACTTGTTTCTTATTAGATGTGAGTATCTTCAGGTACTGGTTGAAATGAAGAATTTGCATTTAAATGGAAAGATTAATGACTAATACGGAAAGCCTACATTTAATCACCATTTCCTTAATACAAACGATTTATATTTTTATACAGCTCATTCACCTTAAATCAGCAATCAAAAATGATAGGTGTACTATTTTATAAAACAATTTCTGTGCCACCAATCATGCATCTCAGTTATAAACATCTCTGAGGCTGCTGGTTTTGCACTGTCACTTGCAAATGATCTAAATGCTGGTACAGTAATTTTGGTGTAAATATATTTGAGAATGTGTGACTCTCACCTCATAGCAATATTTTAAGCAAAAAGGAAAAAATCATTTAGGGATGACTCACTCCGCATGGTCTGTTCATTTGCTCTTTCCCCTCAAGTCTGGGTTAAGCATGATTTGCCCCTCACTCCAATTTCAAATGATAGTTACAAAAATATTACTCCCCTATTCTGGAGTATCTATCTAGTAATGAAAACATGAACAGGATATATTTTCCTCTAAACTAAAATGTGAAGCAATGTTCTGAAAATCAACTGTTCTTCCTCCTTGCCCCAGAGCTCCTTTCTTAGTATATTTCACATCAATGTTGATAATGCACTTGGAGCTCCCAGCTGGTAAATCCAGAGTCATCTTGCTTATTCTAAGCCATTCTCCTTCTGAGTTAGACACCACCACCACCACCACCACCGTTTATTCCATGACCGGGGCATATCACATGAATACAGGATGCTCAATGACCTGGTACCTCTTTCCTAACAGCTAGTCAGAAGAATAGCAAAACTGGGCAACTTTGTCCTGGGGAAGAGACCTCATAAAGGAAAAATTATCCCAGGCAGTGAGCTATATCTGTTCTCTGTCTGTCACTTTAGACTCAATGTTGAGCAAATGTTGAAATTTGATTCACTAGCTAGAGAACTGTAATGAAATGACAAATTTGCATTAAGTAATTTTTCTCAATGGGGACCAGCCAATAAGAGTCAGCAGTGCAGACCCTGCCAGACGACTTAAAGGTACTTGTTGCTGTCATCTTCTCGGCCTGGATCATTTGTGGACCTTTTCCAATTCTTTCCTTCTCCACCCACTTCCACTTCATCTTTCTTTTTTTCCCCTTTCTACTGCTCTCCCCTCTGGAAGAAGCAAAAGCAAATTACATTTCATAAATGAGACAATAATGACATTTTGGAAGCAGGAAAGAAGAAAGTTATTTTTTGCTCTTAAAAGCTCAATATGATTCTGGAGTTTGGCATGGCATTTAAAAATAACATCACCCCTACAAATTGGCACCTCTGGTCTCTATTGATCTCTTCCGATTGCTGACCAGTGAAATTAGCACTTCCTTTGCCATTAAGAAGACAGGGTGAAGCGCAGGGGAAAATATAAGCACTTACTCAGAAAAGCATGCCAACAGCCATCCTACTGGGCTTAAAACTTTTTAGCTTCCAGGATCCCTGATTTGTGCCAACAACTAATGTATCAGCAAAGGTGGTTGAATTTTATGGGTGGTGGAGTTTGGGTCCCACCCCTGAACAGAAGGCCTTGCTTGTGTTAGAGAAGTCTGGTTCAAACAACTCTAACACTAACTAGAACCAAGTCATCTCTGGAGGGGAAACCTAGCCACATTATACTCATTGTGGCAAAACTGACCTATGTAAAAAAAAAAAAAAGCTGGCAGCCAGTTAAGGTTAATTAAAAATATGCATA
This sequence comes from Anoura caudifer, assembly GCA_004027475.1. Taxonomy (NCBI): domain Eukaryota; kingdom Metazoa; phylum Chordata; class Mammalia; order Chiroptera; family Phyllostomidae; genus Anoura; species Anoura caudifer. The sequence goes on along the minus strand of PVKU01000478.1, from coordinate 87,403 downwards.
ATGACTCTCATTTCTGAAAAATGTGATTTTACTCAGTTGGGGAGGAAAAAAGTAAGAATTGGTGTCTAATGGGCCTTCCAGACTTAGCTGCACTGCCATGATGATCCCTGGTGTATAATAGAAAAAGATGTGGTCCAGTGGCTAATAAAACCAGAACAGTACAAAGAACACATACATTGTAATGTATTGTCCCTCTGTTACATTCAGACAAAAGACCTTTTAATTAGAGCATTCTCAGGTGGAATTTGTTCGCCTTTTCAATAACAAACGAATGATAGGAAAAAGGCAAACACTAATCATCTTCCCCAAATTCAGCTTAGGCTTTTGCCGAGTTCATTTCATCTTCATCAGCACTGCCATTTTCTATCTCATATTTCAAAGAGCGATTGGAAATCAGATATTTAATCAGAAAAGTTTGGGATTCATTTTTTTGGACACCCAAATCTATCTTTGGGCTTCGAGACAGACAATATTCCTGTTGTAGTCAACAGCAATATTGTCCGTCCTTAACAAATGGTGAAGCGCAATAAAATATTCATGGGCTTTAGAAGTAGCTTGGTCCGGTTCAAATCCCAGCTCCATCATTTATTAGACATTTGATTTTGGATAACTTCCCTAACTCTCCACAGCCTCAGGTTTTCTCATCTGCAAAATGGAGGTAACTTTTTGAACATCTATTTGTTAAGGCTATTTATTACATATTATATATATTGTTTCTATTGTAAATGAAAAGAAACAACTTGAGCTGACTTAGGCAAAAGAAGGTTTTTCTTACAAGAATGAAATTGAAGTTCTATAGAAATAGAGTATCTGTGGACTTAACTGTCTAAACCTGTGAAATGGAAGACTATTATAATCGAAGTGGACAAACCAGATTGTCTTGTCAGCCTTCATGAAAACTAAGCCCAAGAATGCAGCCAGGCCTCAGGAAAGATTGACACTGGGCACAGGATGCTGCCAGGAACTCACATAGTATTCTCTCTCCATCTCTTGTCTCTGTTTCCCCCCCAGTCAATCTATGTCATTCCTTCTTCTCCTTGTAGGCTGCCTCATTTTGCTACAGGCTACACAAAAGAAGACAGCTTCACCAGAGTTCCTGAGAACTAGTCGCTACATGTCTAGCTGCATGCAGACAATCTCCTTGACTTCTGTTGATCTCAATTCCAAATTTAGAAGCAAGGGATTCTGATTGGTCCAGGTCAGGTAGGATGGTCCCCAAGCTTGCTTTGACATGGGATGGCTACGGCAGAAGGATATCCATTGCTCTTGATAGCGAGATCAGTTAAAGTGAGACTGGAGACCTAGAAGGATACACCAAAGGTATTCCCTACAGGAGTAAGAAAATATTTTGGGAGCTAATACAGTGGTTGGCAGGGAGTTGGCATTGAGTAAAAAATAACTGGATGCACCAGTCAATGAGAGCACTTTGTTAGACATTAAAATTGGCCTTCCAATTTTCGTCCACAGAGACACTTGTTTTATGAATGGGGTAATACGGTTGGTAATCTGAATGCCAAAATGTTCTTCACTGAGATGCTGACACTCATAGAGAAGGTGTTCAGCAGTTAAACCTGGAGAGTGACAGTGTAGACTTCTGCTGCACATGCAGACCAGACACAACGGGCTCATCAGCCAGCCCAGAGAGTGGACACTGGCTCTTCATCATCATCCTGGATGTGAGTGGGGGCTTCAGGGCCTATTCTGAAACCACATTGCACTTATCTCAGGAGACATCTTATTAAAGACACAAGATGCTTTTGAATTGGGGGTCCTCAACTCTCGTGCATGTGAAGGCAAACAAATAAAAACCCAAAATCAAAACCACATTGCTTTCTAGTTGCATATTTGATTGTAAACTGTGGCATAATAAACATTCTGCTCTTGAATGAGTTGGTTTAGGATGTACTGTAAACGGAGTCATTTCAGGATGGAGGGAGCTAATGGTCTGTCTGACTGCTAAGAAATCCTAAATAAGGCTGTATTCTCACAATCCTAAAGGCTCTTTCATAAACTGTATGTTCTCAAGAATCACTGGGCTGCTTCTCTGAACCCAACTAGCAGCTTTGGGCTAGACATCAGGGCTCTAACTGGGCATATTTCTTTTTAATTTATTTTTTTAATTTTAATTGTTGTTTTATACAGTTTTCTGTCTTCTACTCCCATCCCAGCCCACTGCCCCAGCCCTCCCCAGCTCCCTCCCATTTCCACCCCCCCAGCTTCAGTCCATGTGTCTTTCATACTTGTTGCTCTAAACCCTTCCCCTTTTCCCTTGAAATGCCTATCCCTCTCCTCTCTTGTTCTAAATTTCAGTGTCTTTGGTTATATTATGCTTGTTTGTTTGTTCTGTTGATTATGTTCCTGTTAAGGGTGAGATCATATGGTATTTGTCTTTACCGCCTGGCTTATTTTGCTTAGCATAATGCTTTCCAGTTCCATCCATGCTGTCAGGAAGGGTAGGAGCTCCTTCTTTCTTTCTGCTGCATAGAATTCCATTGTGTAAATGTACCATAGTTTCTTGATCCATTCATTTACTGATGGGCACCTAGGTTGCTTCCAACACATGTCTATTGTAAATTTTGCTGCTATGAGCATAGGGGTGCATAGGTTCTTTTGGATTGGTGTTTCAGGGTTTCTAGTATATAATCCTAGCAGTGGAATTACTGGTCAAAAGGTAGGTCCATCTTTAGTTTTCTGAGAAAATTCCATACTGCTTTCCATAGTGGTTGTACCAGTCTGCAGTCCCACCAACAGTGCACTAGCATCCCATTTTCTCCACAACCTTTCCAACACTTGTTGTTTGTTGGGCATATTTCTTTAATCAATTATGACTTCTAACCAGAGCAATAATCCATATTCAAGACATGTTTCTCAGATGCTTGTTGAAAGTCCACTTTTGTTATGACTCTTTGTTTCTCCATTTTATTTCTCTTCCTACTTTAGGCTCTCCTAACTTTTGCCTTTTCATTCCACAAATATTCATAAGCAAGGAGCGTGGAGAACATCCCTTTCTTTTTTGGCCTGGTTCTCCCCAACATGCAGTGATATACTTACAAGTCTACACAGTAGAATGTTACATTAAAAGTTTTAACGGAGGCACCATGATATGAGAAAGAGAAGACCCCAAAGTGGGGCTATAAGCAAATATTCAAAAGAAAGGCCTGGACAGTGGTTTCCTGACTTGTGAGTTCCTCACCTCTGGTGAGACTATAAAAGGCCTCGGTAGTCAGGACATATAGAGAGGGTGTTTTGGGAAGGAGCTGTTGGTGTGCTTTAAGGCCCCTCCCCACTCTACCCTCCCTGGAGAAGGAATGAGGCTGAAGCCGAGGGGAAGGGCTTCAGTGGAGGGCCTGATGAGTGTCCTCCATAGCTCAGGACCCAGGACACTGGGATCTGACTCCTGCCTAAAGAAGTGAGTCTGTGGCAGTTAAATCGAGATGGCTGCACTGGGATTGGCCTCTAGTCCCAGAGAATGTCAGAGTAACAGAAGCATAGCAGAACAGGTGAGAAATGAAAATCCTGCTGCCTCCCTTCCCAGACTTCAGTTTTGAATGGAGTAACAAGTTGCCCACCCAAGACTGAAACATTTAAATTAAATAACTAAGATCTTTTGTGTAATTTTAAGGAGACCACATTGCTTAGAGTGATCAGAAAATTCTGAGACTGGCTGAGCTTTAGTCAGGAACATTGGAAGAACCTCTTCCACTGAACGAATTGTAAGTGGGCCACGTAAGATAGTCATGGTTGCTCCAGTGACTATGTCCCAGGAATCCTGCTTGTTCAAATTTCTGATTGCCTCTCCAGATATTTCTTTTCTACCTTGTTTGTTTATTCATTTTTTTAGAGAAAGAAGGAAAGGAACATTGACTCATTCTACTTATTTATGCATTCATTGGTTCTTGTATGTGCACTGACTGGAGATGGAACCTGCAACCTTGAACTATCGGGATGACACTGTAATCAACTGAACTACCCAGCCAGGGCTGCCTCTCCAGATATTTCCATGGAATGAAAATTTAGAGAAGCATTCATAAGACAAAAAAAATTTACCAATTCTTCTGGTAAGCTGAGGTAACAATTTAAAAATAAAGATACCTCTTATTTTTAATTTCCTGGGACTTCTGACTCTAGGAGTTAAAAAATATGTTCCTACAACAAAGCAAACACTTGTGAAATCAAAGAAGTCTGATTGGCTGGTGGCTGTGAAATCAGGTCAACCACTTAGGTCTTTGGAAAATGCAAATCAAAATGGGTGATTCTCCCTGGTTACAACACTTCCACCACCCCATTTCTTTCAGGTTAACAGTCCTTTAACAAGGCTTGTAAGACCCAGTTCATAAAACAAGGGAGAAAGCCACTGGTGTGCTTTTATAAACAAGACCCTACAAGCCTTACCCGTCTCTGTACCTCCCTCCCCAGCAGCACTGAGCCTCTGCTTTGGCCAACTGTTCAATTCAGTAACACACTGTGCACTCCCTAACTGTTGGCTTTTGTACAGGCAGCTCCATCATCCTTGCATGTCATCCATCCACCTACCCTTGATTCAACTCAGTCTAGTTCAGCTTTTGGCCTCAGTATGGAAGCTTTCTTCCAGAGAGCCTTCAAGGATATTCTCTGCCTCTGATGCAACACCTTCCAATGTGCTGACAGCTCAATGTGGCAGTTGTCACACTCTGTACTGAGATTGTGTCCCTCTTTGTGTCTTTCATAGGCCATCAACCCAGCAAAGGCAAGGGCTATCCCAACTCTTACTCCATACCTCCATAAATATTCTGGAATGATTGTCAAGATGGCCCAGTCCAGAGCATCACTTATCAAGAATGCAGTTAAGGAATTTTAGAAGAAAAAAATTTTAAAACACAACAGAAGGTCAGATGTTCAAGTGAAGCAAGGCGCATGTAAATTAGCAGAGAGTTACCAATCCAGGTGAGGCCATGATGTGAGACACCAGTTGTCAAAGAAAGGACAGTAGTAAGAGTAGCCAGCTTTACCACCACATGAGTTGTGCCAGGAATTTCTGCTTTTAAATCCACATTTCTTATCATGGCTCTAAGATTTCTTACATCTGTCTGTCTGTCTCTCTCTAAATTCAGTTTTTCATCTTCTCTCCTATAAACCTACTATTCTATCTTTCTTTTCCATAGTCTGGCCCTTTGCTTCTGTCTAAATGGCAGAAAGATACTCAGCTTTCTCCATGTTTACATGATACAGGCCAGCCACATGCAAAGACTAATTAACAGATTCTAAATTTCAATTCCAAATTCACAGAAAAAAGAACATGACTGGCTCCACTTGGAACAGATGGTCAAACATGGCTGCAGGTAACCCAGCTCAATAGGTGTCAAAAAATAAAAATAAAAGATAATTGTGTGAAAAGGGAAGACCATCTAAGATGTATAATATGGCTACATATTCTCCTGAAGGTGTGTTGAATGGATTGAAAGTCAGCTAATTGGGATATATAATTTATATTTAATTGTAAATTATACTTTCTTTTTGAGGGCACCTAGGTTTAAGAAACAGAATAATTATAACAGCATTTTCATAAATTAAGCAGTATTAGGCTTAACCCAAGTCATGGCTAAGTGCCCAGCACAGCAGGGATTTAATAAAGACTTGTTAACTATCTAGAACTCTGTTGAATTTAATTTAGCCTGATTTAGCATTTCCTATATTCAAAGTACTTGACAGCAATTGCATTTCCTGATATTTGCAGTCTTCCTGGGGACCTGAAATGTTTTAATGCTATTTTACCATTTGATAAATGAGAAGGTACTGTTGCTCAGAGAGACAAATTTATTTGGGGGTAGGGGTGTTGTTAGTTAAAAGCACCATATTCGGTCCAGATTTTGGCTTCTCTACTCACTAGCTCTCTGATCTTAGTCAAGATCATATATAATCTCTTGGAGCTTCATTTTCCTATCTCTCAAACTGATATAATAGAATTTACCATACCAAAGTTTTATGAGGATTAATTGAGAACTTGGGACACAGAAAGTGCTCAACATGTTAGCTTTTAGTATAATAGCTATTATTGCACAAAATATTACAGTGTGGTAGGAAACAGTTCCTTTACTAGAAAAGAATTCCAGGAATACCATGGCACAAGATGCTGTTTGCTCCATGTAATTAGTATTTTCTGGTCATAGATTCACTCTTTCCCTTGAGTTTATGCCTGTTTGATCCTCCTCTTTAAGGAATAGACCAAGCTCCTGAATACTGACCTGAAAGGCTGGAGGTCAGTTAAAGAGAAGCCATACATGTCGTTGAGGTAGAATACGGGAACACTGTGTGAGCTCTTGGAGCAGGTCCAGAAAAAAACTGAGCAAGGAAAGAGGGCCCAGTGCCTAAAATGAGAGTGGGGTACTTGCAGCATGGTGTGTATACTACAGAGGCAGCAGCTTGGGGTGGGGAGTCAGGGCCTGGGACAGGGGAACTCAAGGTACCATGTAGGGGATGAGTCCATTATTCAAATGTGCTACTGGACTTAAAAGTGACAAGGAACAATTCATATGCTAATTATTACAATAATAATATGCTAATTATTGCAATATTGACTGTGTGTTGATTGGCTTTTTCTCACCACAAATTGGAAGAACTCAAGTTGTTGTCCTATTAATGTGGCTTACGGTACAATCTTTAGAGCAGATAAGGTAAATCAAACCACAAGATCTTTGTTGTTACATACATATTGGGTAAAATCCTTGATGTGGTCATTAACCACATGTGCAAATCCATTTTTAATCCATCTGAATATCATTTATTCATTCATCTAACTTCATTTATTTCATCAACATTGTTGACCAGACCCTGATACCCAAATAGTTGTGCCTCCTACAGGCTGAAGGGAGAAATAGCTAAGTGCACCATGAAGACACACAGTGGATATTTTATGCCACTTAAACTTACTTCTCACTGATCTGGAAAGTGAAAAGAGTAAAAAATATAGGAAAAAGTTGAAAAAATACAGGAAAATTGGCAGGTACGTTTGTATCTTTTATGTCTCTTTTATCTATGCTGTCAGGGCTAAAACCTCTTGACTGAACTATGAGAGCCAACTTACAGCCAAAACATCAACCAGACAAAAAAGTTCAGCTTGAATTCAGCTCCTAAGGATTCTGGGTCAGCCTTTAGGCAGGAAGCCTGAACCCACAGGTCAGTGGAAACAGATAGGAGTTGATGTGAGTACCCTTCAATATTGAGACCTGAGTGCTCCTGTCATTGAGATTGGCAACATGGAAAGAGAGAGCAATGGTGCACCTTCAACCTAGATATGATACAAGAGCAGCCTATGGTTATAGTCCCAAGTCAGAAGGAAACAAATGAGTTCTGCAAGAGTCTAGTGCTCACAGAAAATTGATGTCAGGAGACAGTTCCCAAGCTGAAGTTCTCAAGTCGGCCAGAGTTTATATAGGTACATCCCGGATAAGAGTTCATGGTCAAAGACATTCTTTATAGTTAAAACCATCTGATGAGGGGATTGACAGCATTGGACAGAGGCCTTGTGATTTCCTGCCCTGGAAGAAATGATAATTGAAGCAAAATACTGCTGTTCTTAAAGTTCTTCATTCATTCATCCAGTCTCAGGAACCCACCATGTAAGGGACCACTAAGAAGCTCTGAATTACAGCAATGTGGGGTAATGCCCTTCTTCAAGCAGGGGAAAAGCAAATGGTCAGCAAGAATATAGCAGAGGAGATCAGTGTGTACCATGTTCCAAAGCATTAAGTTGTATAGTTGGGGTACTATGTGGAATGAGGACTTTGCCCTCAAAAATTTTATTGGGAGAATGGATAAATAAGGATGTCTTTAAAATTAGGAACTGACAAACTGATATGAGGGACCAACAGGTACTTTATCATTCCTTTCTAATCTGGGAGAAAGCCTTGCAATTTTAGACTATGCTACTAGAAGGAATTCCTAGGTACTACTCATGTCTTATTTTTGCAAAACCTTTGCCAATAACATCCTAGATGTTGCTAAACACAAAACACATACAGATTGGCCTCTCTGGGCACAGTACATAGAACCTTACCTGAAAACACCCCATGAATCATTCCATATTCCTCCCCTCAATCCAGGCTTCAAAGACACTCAATCAACATTCCAAATCCTCAGGAAACATTAAAAAGGGATAAAACTTAAAAAAATAAATAAATCAACCCTAGTTTAAATCATAGAAAGAAGGGGGACTTAGTACTTTGCACATTGGCTTTTCTTTTCACATGGTGGTGGAACATTTAAAACACAATGCCAATAAAACAGTGTTGTGTACTACAGGGAAAGGAAATGAGACAAAAAAATATGCCTGTCCCATTATTCATTTGTATTGATCTAGATGTACAACCTTATGAATCATGATTTGACAAAAGGTTAAATATTAACAGAAGAATCATTAATCTAACAACACAAATTAACACAACAATAGCTCTCCTGGTTGGCTTTATGTATACCATGGGGATCTAGATAGACTGAGGAGCCCTTCAGAATAATGTTTAGTACCTCTCTTTACAGATCTGACAACAAAATGGACTGAATCATACGATAAACTGTAAAAGGTTTTTAATTGCAAAGGACGTATCATAAAGACGAAGGGCTCTTGCTATGAGGTGTCAGCCATATTAACTGCAGAGAACCCTTGCAAGTGAAAACATGAGATGTCTAGCACAAAGGTTGGCACAAATTTTTAAAAATCATTTAAAAATATTTTAGGTACTATAGTGTTTTTGAGAAGGGAAAAAACTTTTCAGTGAATTTTATCAGTTCTTCCAGTTTTATTTCAGCATATTTCTCTTCTGTTAAATTCATTTTATTTTTCTAAAAGTGTTAATTTTGTGCATCCTTCTAACCTTCCTTTCTACCATCCTTTAATCCATGCATCCATCCATGCACCCAACCATGCACCCTCCCCTGCATCTATCCATGAACATATCCATGCATCCATCTATACACCCAACCCAGCATCCACCATGCACCCAACCCAGCATCCATCTATGCACTCACCCATGCAGCCTCCACACATCTTAACATACATCTGTCTACACACCCAACCACATATGCATCTGTTTATGCTCCCATCCCTGTATGAGCTCATGCACCACCTTCTCTATTAATCTATCAATTTGGCTTTTCGGAGAATGTTTTAAGTGAAAGGTGTGTTGGATTTTGGACAGAGGCTGAAGCCTGAAGATATTGAGTGACTTATCTAAGTCACTCAACAAATGTTGGGTCTAAAATTAAACATTTGATGAAATTTTTAGGTGTTCCATTGTTTTATTTATAGCTTATAAATTATGAACCATTCAGATTATGGGTATTTAGAGAAGATCACAAGATTTTGATAAATTACTAAGTAAATTAAGTTCTTCCTAAGAATTAAAAGTAAAAGAGAAGTTAGAACTTCAAATAAAATATAATAAGTGAGGCCTGACCACTATAAAATTATAGTCTGAAAGTTTGTAGAAGAGAATATGATCATTTTCCATAAAAATCTTTCATTGCAATAACTAAACTCCTTTGTCTGGACAGAGGAGAAATGACACTTCACCTTTACTAAGTCATACAAAACAGCCTTAATTAATTCCAAAGATACTCACTGTACAAACATTACATTTTTCAATGATCCTATGGATATTTTTTATATTGTCCTTAAAGCTACTGCCCACATCAACCAAAACTGGATACTCCACACATAAAAACACAAATACACACACCAACATTCAGAAGAGGAAATTAGATTATGCATGAAATAGGAAGGTAATCAAGTTTAAAGAGCCATTTCTAATCTACATTTTGCTGTATATTTTTGTAGTGCTGTTCTCATAATACCCAAGTAATTTTAAGCTATTTTATTTACCAACACAGAATTCTCATGAAGTGAGTAGTCTCTCATTCATCATTTAAACAGCTCCTAAAAATCCTCTTTCTCCACAAAGTCTTCTAAGGAATGTTGGATGGTTTCTCAGGTTTCATCTTTCCTGCACTCAAACATACCCATAGGTAATTTCTTTTCTCTGTACCTTTAAACATGCACTGACTTCAGTATAAAAGCTCTCCATGTTCCTGAGCAGATGTCCAAGTTCCATTATATCAGTTCTATAGGACCCCAAAGCCTCCAGGACAGGGACAAAATCATCAACATAGATGATGGGGAAACACGGAATTCTGGTAAATCTGTAATGCAGCAAAAGTTACCACCTTTATTATTAAATTAAAAATAAAAAAATAAACTGAGGCAGTGTAAGCAACAGATGCACAAGGACTCACAAACCACTACAAAGGAGATTTCAAAATTCTTTGAGGCATTTCAGAGAAGAAAACCAGTTCAATTTTTAATCCCTGTGTATTGGCAGGGAAAATTTTGTCAGAATCTAGGTGTTCTAATAGGTACTGTTCAATCTCTAATTTATAGAGGCCCATTTTTGCTTCCCTTTTTGCACTATGCAGCCCTGGCCAACTTAAAAGACTGATGAAATCTGAGAGTGCTATTAGATTTAACACCATTTCAAGATGGGCTCTAAGTTGAGTGAGAATGAGTTGGACAGGAAAGAAAATAGAAAGGAAAGGAAAGGTTCTACAGATGAAACTCTTGGCCTTAGAACAAACTGAAATATTATTATTACTGTTATCTCTTCCAGAAATTTCTGGGGTGGTTCATGATTCTCTAAGATCATGCTGCTTCCGGTGGTGGCATCTGAATAAAGGTATTATAGGGGGAAACGGATTGTAAATTTATGTGCCATCCAAACAGATTGAGAAATTTTCTAAAATTAGTGCCATTTGATAGACTGCTCCCTTTTTACCATGCCTGGAATATCTGGGCTGAGCTGAGCAGAGAACTCAGTTACACTGGGTCAGCATCTCAGCAGTTATTTTCTTCAAGAAGCCAAACTCCATAGTACAAGGGAGCAGTGATAGAATGCTGATAACAGTTTAATGATTTCTCACTCTGCTTTCAGGGCCATCATCAAAATCTTGCTCTGATTCTATCAGGAACCAAGATTTTAAGCAAATAGCTAAACAAAATTCTCCATAAAAAGAAAGATGAAAAATAAGATTGAAAGTGACACAATGTTTAGAAGCAGTGGTTGGCAGTTCTCAAAACATAGAGTAATAGTTAAAAATTATGACATCTCTAATGGGCCAAAAATTAAGGTTCAGTATAAATTCTGTCTGATACCCTAATGATTCAGTGCCAGTGTCATTTGGTTAATACTAAAGTAGTCATTCCACACCATTCTTTGTAGCTGTATGCCTGGACAGTAACAGAAGACATGTTAACACAAATAGCCTTTATAAATTCCTATATGACAGCATTAAGGGTACAATAAAGGCTTCTTAACAGACATTTCAAATATAATTTTTTACATGATGCAGTTGAAAATTATGGGCTGTGAGGTTCATAGGCCTGGGTTAGCACATTTACTCAGCTATATGTTAGTTATACAATTATAGAATTGTATAACTAATTGTATAACTATACATAATTATAACTAATTATGTTAGTTATACATCTTATACAATTTACTCAACCTGTCAGTACCTTTCCTTCCTCAACTCTAAAATGGGGATAATAGTCACTATTTTTACAGAGTTATTGTGAAGATCAGAGATAATAAATATATGCAAGGTTCTTATTACAGTACCAGTCATATGATAGGCCCTTCACAAATAATAGCTATTACTAGCATTGTCATGAGCTGAATCTTCAGATCTTTCCTAAATTTTTTTTATGAAACCAAGCTTTTAAAAAATTCTAGAAGTTTTAAATTAATTCTTAATTTTCTATTATGTTTCCAATATGCAAGCAAGATAATAAGGGCCTTCTAGCTGAGATATTCCCCCACCCCATTCCCATTTCTTACTTTTAGTATATATCTGTTAAAGAGCTTGTGACATTTGACCTGTGGAACTTCCCACTGTCTGTGTTTGGTTGATTACACACTCATAGGCGACTGAACATGTTTCTCTGTCCCAGGTATTTATTGATAGCCACACCCAGAGGCTTGATCAAATCAGGTTTGATGCCTTCAGCAAGATTAATGGTGGTGTTGTGTTGTTTCACATGAAGACACATCTTGTTCTGTTTTTGCTTGTTTTGTGATGTTAGTAGTCATTAATGTTCAAAGCCTGAATATCTCATTCATCTATAATACTCTATTAATTCAAATTTGAGATAAGAATTTTACTTAGTTTTCCCAGATTGTGTATATATATTTATATTTACACACATATATACATACATATATACATACACATACATGTACATGAGTTTCAGAATATGATACCACCAATTATTATTTCTGAAAATAGTTAAAACATTTTTATGTGTCCTCTAGTTTTTTCCAGTTTATGGTTACATTATATCAGATTATCAGATCATATACCCACTACTTATTATAATCTTCCTGATTTTAGTCATAGATATATAAGTTACTACACATTTCTTATCTATTGCTAGTTTTATATTGCTGTCTATAGTCATTTTGGTGATCTAAAGCTGATTATCTAGCACATCCTTTAAAGAAACTCATGGAACTATATTGCCAGAGTTTCTACAAGTTATTATTGCCTGTTGCCTTTATTCTGAAAGGTCCTTTTAGGTAGACGCTAATGCTTTCCTCATGTCTTCTTTCTTCATTTTCTTCTGTATTAAAATGTTGCTGTCAAAGCCTGATGAAATCTAATATGCTTTTCCTTTCCCTTGTAAATCATGTGTTCCTTTTGCCTAGGTGTCCAAAGGAATTTTTTTCTTTTTTGTTTTTTAAATTCTAGACATTCTACTGAAATATATCTTGCTGGTGGTTGATATTGAAAAGCATGTCTTCAGTATGCACTTTCAAATTTGTTTAAATAGAAAAGTTTTCTTAATTATATGTTTTAGTATTTGCTCTACTCCCTTGGTTCAATTTTCTTTTTTCATGAACTTCAATTATTTGCATATTTGATCTTCTTTGCCTATCACCAATATTTGTCAATTTCATGTGAATCTTATTTCTTCAATTCTTTTTGATTTCTAAAGATCCCTCCATTTCATTTCCTATTTTTTAAGACATAATTTGTTATGTTTACTTAGTCTTTCATTTTTTTCTAGTTTGGTCAATACTTCTAAAATCTTATTTTTTTCTTTTTAATTCTAATTTTTCCTTGAGCTCTGCCACCTAATTTGAACTTTTTTTAATTTTGATTTTTTTATGTCTTATGTGTAATTTTCTTAATGCCTTCTAGAATGTTTCAAATAGAATATCATATCTGTTTTCTGAGCATTTATTTCTGGCATGCTTTCATCCTCTATAAAGATATATTCTACTACTTCCTCTCTTTTTCTTTTTAAAAAACTCATATCAGAGTAAACTTGAATACTTTATTTTTGTTCATTTCTGTGTAAAATTAATTTTCTTGCACTTTTAGAAGGAAGCTTGATTCAGGGAAGACTTTTAAGTTTAATTTCACAATTCCACTATGAAGTTCAACAGAACTACTACTTAATGTAGTATTAAGTACTTTGAATTTCTATGGAATACAGTATTTAAATGTGGTGGCCTGATTTTTTGAGATTTTCTGTCTCTGTTCCTTGCTCACATTTTGATCTGGACCTTCTCTTTTTGTATCTATTGATCCTGTCCTGCTTAATTTCAATTCAGCCCAAGGAGCTTCTCCTTGGTGCAGAGATCTGACTTACAAGCACTCTGGAGCCAGTTTTGAGAGTTCACACAGACAAGGCTGCTGCAGCACCTTCATACACAGCAGACACTCCCCCGTTGGGGGATGCAGCAAAACCACCCCAGTTTTAGCTGCCACATTACAATTGGCCTGTTATGCATTCCAGCTAGTATATATGAGGTATCCCTGGAAAAAGTCCAACCATTGTCAACATAACAAGAAGGGTTTGCTCAACATTGATGTAACCTGGCAGTCAAGGAGCATGGACTGGAATGAGCATGTGTGAACAATGATGCTTTACCATACTAGTCAGTGGGGGCAGTAGACACTGTTGAGTGAGCATGTGAACTGTGTGGCCATCACATTCAAAATGACTGAACGAGTAGAGCAATGGACCTGCATCAAATTTTGCATTAAACTTGAACATTCCTCCATGGAAACTGTTCAGATGATTCAGAAGGCCACAGATATGGGCAACTGGTGGTTGGCAGCTTCAGCACGACAACGTGCCTACTTATGCATCATATCTCATGCAGAGTTTTTGGAGAAACATCTAATCACCCAGGTGACTCAGCCCCACTGCAGCCCAGATTTGGTGCCCTGTGATGTCTTTCTTTTCCCAAAATTAAAATTACCTTTGAAAAGGAAGGCATTTCAGACCTTTGATGAGATTCAGGAAATTACAACACAGCAGCTGATGGTGACTGGGAAAACTGTGTGAGGTCCCAAGGTGCCTACTTTGAAGAGGACCAAGGTGTCTTGTCCTATGGACAATTTTTCTTACATCTTGTATCTTCTTCAATAAATGTCTCCATTTTTCATATTACATAGCTGGATACTTTCTGGGCAGACCTCGTACTGTATTTTGCGGGCTCTTTGTTTTGTTCTCAGGTTTGTCAGCCCCCTAACTGCTTTCATCTATTTCCTCCCACACAGACTCCAACGCCTGCTTCTCTTCTGAGGATTGTGGTGTAACTTGTCACCTTCCTTCTTTCATAGACATGAATTTTTGTTTGGATAACTAGATAGATTCTCTGTCTGATTTTATGTGAAGCTTTGGGAAGATCCACACATCTTGCTGGCACTGCCCCATCTTTCCCAGTGCCTTATTTCAGTAGTTTTAACAAGCAGAAACAATAATTTAATTTAATTTAATTTAATTTAATTTAATTTACCATAAAGTATGTTTTGAAAGGAAGAAAGCAAATCTGAAATTTGTTTTCAGGAGGGCAATGCTAGTCTGAGTTTTAATGTTATCAAATCTATAGTGGGAGACTCCAGGTGTGGGATAAATAAAAAAATAAGAAAATATTTTTCATTATGCAGTGATATTTGTAATTGATCCCCTAGACCTCTCTGTTGTCTTGATTCTATTTTCCAGCACTTAGAATGTTGAGCTGAGTCCCTGATGATCTGATTCTAAATGAGCCACAGCCAGGGAGTTACTAAACCAGGGCATATCCTGTTGGCAGTGTTGTGTTCTGGGCATTCTGCTCATGTTTTCAACTAAGAGCAGATATAAATCTTTCTGTAATTCTGCATTAGCTTGCAAATCATAGGGAGGGTGAATTACTTTATTGGAGGAAAAAATTAACTTAGGAGAAAATGAATACTACGAGATACTTGTTTTTTCCCACTATAGTACAAAATCAGGCAAACATGTGAAGGGCAGTATTGTGATAAAAGCATGTTACTTATTTCAAAGTAATAATTTTTTAATTAAAGTTATTATTCTCAGGGATCCCAAATGAAAGATTTACAATATCTATAGCAATCAATGTTGACTAATTAAGATGCTGTCAATTTTCAATAGCTCTATATGGCCAAATAACATGAGTCCATTCCAGCAGATCTTTGGGGTTGGACATCAGCTTCCAGGATTCAACTCCCTTCTGTTTCACCTGAGAATTTCCACTCCCCACCACTATCAGGGTGAAGGTCCGTGGTTTGTCTCATCTGCATGTGCATGACTGCCAGTCCTGTTTGCCACCTAGGCACAAGGCAAATGCTGTCCAACAAAGAACTGAGTTTTGTTGGTGACAGATAAAAGCAAAATCAAACTCTTCAGCCTTATTTAAAAAATAAATAAATAAATTCAGTAAACATATCCTTGGGTCAGGATAAATAAATTATTAATTAATTAATTTAATTTAGTCATGATAATAACTAAGTCCTGACACTTCAGGATGATAACTTTTATTGTTATGGTCAGATGCTTAAGCCTCCTTGGACAGAAGGCAAAGGCTGAAAAAAATAGGTGTGTAGATGGGGGAGATACAGAGACACAGACAGAAGTAGAGATGCTTCTGTGGAGATCTCTGTAGAGAGACAGACCCATGTAGATATAGACAGATAAACCCAGATCCTTACCTACAGCATACCATTTCTTATTGCTTACAGTGTATCATTTCTTGAGAACCAAGAATCACCTGGAGTTGTATCTAAAGTTTCCAAAGACAGAAAATAATAACAAAATCCTTCCATTTTGAGACCAGTTTCTATAAAAAATCTTTTAACGTAAAACACCTGGAGGAAAAAATTCCTCTCTCTCCCACCAACCCCTGTTTGGTCAGAGCACACAATAGACTGGAATATGCTGGAATTTCAGTGATTGAACTATGCCAAATATGAGGTGATAGAACCCAGCCAAACAGGTTTCTTCTGTCTGCACAGTTATCTTCTAGATCATCATACTTGAGCTCATTTAGACCTTTAAACAAGAGCCCAGAAGCTTCCTTATTTCAACTTCAGCAAAAGTCACAAAATCTACCTTCATGTCCCCCTAACATCTGCTTTCCTGCCATTTCTGCTTTTTCCCCAGGAGTCACTTAATTTTCGTTTGTAAAGCCAAATCTCCTGTACTCTCCATAATTATGAATCAATTTTACATAAATAGCAAAATTAAGCCCCATTATTCTCATTTACCACAAAATTAAAGGAATTAATTAAACATGGAAAAAGTGCCGATGCCTGCCAAATCACTACTTCCAGTAGATAGAAACAAAATCAGGAATTATATCTAGGCAGGAATAAAAATCATCACAGTATCCAGAAACTCAGCAAGTGACATACTTGGAAAGATTCTGTAGGTGGTACAAGACCAGAAGCACCAATGTGTTCCTGATTTCCTCTACTGAAGCTAGGGTAAGGGAAAAACACTCTTCCTTGCGTAGATGGGATCTGGCATCTTATAATGCCATGTGTGGCTTCTTTGGGGAGTGGTGTTTTGGGAAGCTGTGGTTTGTGATTGATTTGAGTTTGAACAAACCCAGAAGAGAAGGCAAACTTAAGATGTGCTTTCACATCTAGAATTGCCTGAGGAATTCCATGCATGTGACTATTGCTAACGAACTCAACTGAACTCCAGAAATCATAGGACTGGAGCATCCACACTTCTACATGAAAGGTCAAGTTGGGTCAAGTCCCTGAAATAAATGAGAAGCAAAAGGAAATGAGGGGGTAAGGGCAGTTGTTAGGACTTTACACAATTTTTTATACTGGGCTCAACAATGCACAGATGTTAGAAAGTTTAAAAATTATGAGGCTGAGAATGGTTAAATAGTTTCATAAACTGGGAAAGAAAGATTCAAAAATAGAAGTGTTCTTCAAGAATTGTCTAAGACAATCCTTTGTAATTATCTTCATTATGAAACAATGAAATATATGCTATTCCTTAAATAAACCCACAAAAATGATACCCCTTTTAAGGGTTGGACCGTAGTAAGAAAATCTTCATATCTTCCTCAATGAGATTTTTATTGCTCATGCAAATTTGTCTACTGATGACTTTTTGTCTTGGGAACCCTGAATTATGTTACCTTGAGTTGTTCCAGGTAAGCATGAAGCATTCGCCCAATTTTTGTTGTGAAAATAGCTCCTTCTGGCAAAGCGAAAGCAATTGGAACTCAGTTTAATTAACTGTCTTCTGTAAATATGCTGTTATTCTTCTAGCTCCTTGCTGGTGTTATATGTACAACAGGAACCGATAGAAATAATTATGTTGGTTGTAGTTAGTCAGTATTAGTTAATGCCTAAGCATAATAGAGAAAAAATTAAGACAACTACAGATTATGGGTAAAAAACAGAGGATAACTGAGTGTTGTCGTAACAGAAATGTTAGCTATGTTTTGAGGCCTGAAGTGGGGACTCAACTGCACAGAGAAGTGACATTTTTCTCACCTGAAACCCCTGTAAGTAAGGAACACGTGCAGCTAGCATTGTCCCCAGTGGAATAATCACATGGTAGGTTTTTATTACAGATATTCACTCCCAGGCCAACTTTTCTTGGTGACTCAACATACCTTTGAGCCACTCATGTTTCCCGGGACTCACTGGAACCCGGCAAAGGCAAACTCAGTTTAATACGAGCCAGAGCCAAAGAAAAGGAAGAGAGTCTGCTGCTCCCAAACACTCAGTATATTTGTAGAACAGATATAAAATGTGAATGAATTCACTGTTTTACTGGCTTCTATTATATTATTAAGACTGGACTAGTTTTTAAAATTTCCTCCTTAGGATTTGTAACACAGTCATTAGTGTAGGTAATTATGACTCAGAAAGGTTCCACAACCTATCCTGGTAGGTATGATAGAGAACAGGTCATTTGGGGCAGCCTTCCTCAGAGCCCAGACACTGGAATAAACATCCCACCCCCTGCCTGCCATCAATTCTGTACTTTGTGGGAGGGAAGCAAAATCATAAAGTAGGTTAACAACACAGGTTTTGGCATCAGGCATCCCTGGATAGTTGTTCTGGTCCCAACACTTGCTAACTGTGACATCATGGGTGACTTACACACCCTCCCATTTTTCTCATGTGAAACACGGGCATAACACTAGAACAAGAAAGTTAGAAGGACTGAGCGAGGGAAGTCTTGTAAGGCGCTCAGCCCTGAGTCAAACGCAGAAAAGGGGCTCACTTAGTTGGGATGACTACAACTTCTTCTATTTCTATTCTACCACCATCCACTGAGAGCTGTTTAAAAGCACTGTTTATATGCGCAAAGCAGGTTTTCTGTGTTGTGTCTAGAGGCAAAGAAGAGTTTGTGCTGAGAAGAAATAAAACCCAGGGGAGGAAGTAGAAAGTGTTGGGTTTTCCCCAACTTATATAATGGGCTGAGTTTGAGACTCTACCATCAGAGGAGTGGCAGACAAAACCCATTTGTCTTCTGTCTGTTGTATTTTTATTTATTTGTGTACTTATTGATTCACATGTAGGGCTTGGTGAAAATCTAGCTCAAAGCAGAAAATCCTAGCTCAAAGAGTTAGGAGAGACTCTGGACACGAGCTAGGTGGCCTTGAGGTACAAGTGATAAAAATGACCGGTATTGGGAAGAGAGGCTTTTGTCACCATTGCATGGTGCTAGCCAGCCACACCAAGGGACTGAAAGTCTTAAGTAGGCACTGAGACTCAGGTATACCCTGAAAGTTGGAAACTCTCACTTAGTGCCTTGGCACTAATGGGTATGGAAAGCTGGAATGGGGGCAGGGAGACAGGGGACAGCAGCTCACAGATCTGTGTAGAAGCAGATTTGGGGGAACAGCTGGGTGGCCAACTTCTAATTATTTGGGGGCACAAGTGATCACAAAATTTGAATTTTTACTTTGACCACTTATGTGCTTCTGTCAAAATCATAGAACTGGGAATTCTAAGAATGCTAGGTTGGAATTCATATACTGTTATAAAAACATAAAAACAAGCAGAACTCTCTAGGTAAGGGAAGAGGATCTCACCAACTCCCGGCAAAGTAGCTGTTGTGCCAAGCTGCCTTTGCTCTCTGCCTCCTCCACTTTCAGTCCAAATCAACCACTGAAATGATTTCCTCTCCTCTGAAGTTCCCCTGGGAAAAGCAGGCTAAGCCCTCCCTTTGTGAATCCACCTGGGACACTAGCTTTTTGTTCAGCCTTAGAGAGGGGCCTCATGAAACATGGGGGCTACTGGTCTGGGGGCACCAGAGGCACTGGAGCTGCTGGGCTGGAGACCCTGGGGAAGGCTGAGTGTGGTGACAGGGATGCCAGCGACAGCCCCATCTGCAGAGCAACAGGATTGCTCCTCGGGCACAAGGTGCTTTTCATTGAATTAAGAGACAGCTATCTTCTCCAGCCAAAAATTTCTACTAGGCTTGAAAGCAAGCCCTTCTGACAAAAATCCATCCTATATGCCAATGAGGTGCTTTCAAAATCCATGTGGCAATGAAAACAAGTTTGATGGCACACCAGGGAGCTGAAACGTACACCTAACCAATCCATTCTCATCCAAACATGGTACCCAAATGTGTGTCTGACAACAAAGAGTACAGATGATGGAGGAAAGTGGAGCATGAAGAAAAAGAGAGAAAACAAAAGGAGAGAAGGGACAGAGAACAAAAGAGAGCCTTCAGTTAAGGTTGAAGTACATGAGCCGCTCAGCCCTGGGCTGACTCTGAAACAAGACGGAAGGTGCCCTTTACTCCTGAGACAGAGAAGAGAGACATGCAAAGACAAAACAACTCTGCCAAGACAAACATCTTACATGTCAAATAGTCAAATTCCTCTAAAAATTCGGAAATATGGGGTTATCTTGGGATATTAAGTGTGTCCCAAGCACCAATCTGGACTAACCACCTGGGGCTGTGTTTTTGGTTCATTAAGCTGCGTGTTTGTAAGCTAAGAAGCAAAAGCCACTTCAAATACTTCCACAGAGGCAAGGAGCAGAGCATTACGAAAATTTTCTTATAAGTGAAATTTCAAGCAAATGAAGAAGCTATGTGAAACCAAGAAAAAAACAGAGATAAACCACTCAGGCAATTAAGATCTGAGAGCCATTAACTTAGCAGCTGATGTAAGACAGCCTGTTCTGGAGATCAAAGTTGCTTGCTAGCTGTGTGACTTTAGGAGCATTACTAAACGTCTCTGGGCCTCATTTCCCTCATCAGTGAGGTGGTGATTAAAATGAGTTCCTATCCAGCAATGGTGTAGTAGGGTCTTAAAAGATTCTCTTCAAATAAGACATAGAACACAGGAAGGGCTGAATACACAATAGCTGTCATGGGCAGTACATGGGCAGTACTAATTCCGTAGCTGCATAAATATTTTTAATTCTTTTATTATACATCAATAAAACTCTAGAAATAATGATATCTGTATGCAAAATAACATCCTGGAATATGATCATCAGTTTAGCTTCTAAATATAAATTAAAAAATCTAATTAAAAATTTAAAACAAAAGTTTTTTTTCCTGAAAGTTTGGCCCTAAAACTTGGGTGCACATTATACACGGCAAAATACGATATTATTAACACATAAGCTATCCTGTGTTATATCTGTCTCTTTCAACTAACCAGAACATGAGCAAATAGCAGAATTACCACCTAAGCAAAGGGGTCAGGTTGCCACGTTTCTATTTGAGAGGACGTGTTTTGCTGCAAGTTAACTCCTGCCCACGGTTGCTGGTTACTTCTGAGACAGGGAGCAGAGTTCATGACATATTCTCAAGACCTGTCAGTGCAGTCACTGTGGGGTTCCTGCCTCTCTCCTTGCTTTACAGGTTAAACAATGCTTAGTCTGTAGTGGCATTTAATAAATAGTAGCCTTTATTTCTGTTAGTCTCATTATCAATATCATTACAGCCATGATATTACCGTACAGTCTTGGGTGGAATGATTCCATTTAAAATCTTACAGTCAAATGCAGGTGAAGGACTCAGATGCAGCCTTCCCATTTTCCAAAACGGGGTTAATATCTATTTTGATCTTTTTCTTTCTTTGGGGGGATGAAGGGGACGGAAATGATTGTAAAAATGTTTTCTAAAATCTAATGTATATTTCATCTTATGTCTGTAAAAAAATTAAAGCTATCTCAACTTGCTCCTTGAATGTATTTCGTCTGCTATGTTTTATGTTCTGAATGGTATGGATATCTATTATCCCTGGTTCTCAGAGAAGAAAACTCTCGGCCTGTTGTGAACCTGACTGGAACACAGGGGAAATTTCGCCATCTGCTGGCTGTTATGGAGAACTGCTTGGGGGAAACTGCCCCCAGCCAAGCGGGTGGTAAAGCTGCAATGGGGCTGAGAGTTGTCTGCCCGGTGGTTTGAGATCCAAGGAACATGGGGTATGCAGGGCTCAGTCATCATTGAGGGTCTCTGACCAGTCACTGCTTGAATCTCACTGCTCTGCTGCTGGGCATGTGGCACCTGGTTCTGGCCCATCTCTCAGGACACCTGTCTTTGCCATTCCTGAAACAGACAATTCAGCAGGGAGCAGGAGTGATGTACTAATCAGGCTACTGCTTGGCATTTTGTCCCATTCCTGGCCCGGTGGTTTTTTATAGCCTGTTGCTTCCTGGCCTTGGGTTGGACTCAGGCCACCACAGGCTTCAGGTCCTCTCTGCTGTTTTCTTTCTGCTCCCAAGGGCCTCAGCCACCTGTCAGGCCACACGGCTATCAGGAAGAAGCACCCTGAGTATCACGGCCAGAGCACTACCCCCTCTAGCTGGGGGGAGGCAGATGCTGACCATCCCAAGGGTCACTGCTATTATTATAAAAGCTACGTCACTACCCCCCTCCATGGGGAGCAGGTCAGGCCAAGTCCTCATTTAACCAACCACTACAGTCATACAGGTAGCCTCTCACATACTAAAAGCCTCCCAGCACCAGACAAGAGGACTCTTTAGGAGACGTGAATGATAAAAAAGCTGACTTGTATTGAGCACCTACTATATGCCAGGTATTGTCACCTGTGCTTTCACATATTAGTGTAGTTAATCCTCACAACTCCACAGTATATAAGGAAATATATATATATTTACATATATATACACTTAGATAGTATATAAGAAAGATACTATCACTATCCTTATTTATAGGTGAGGAAACAGAGGCAGAGAAAAGTTAAGCAGTTTGCATAGGACTCAGGTAGTTAACAGTGAAGCTGGGATTCAAACCCAGGTTGCCTGGCTCTGTGACTCATACTTCTAATCTCTAAACATGATTGAAATATTTAACTAACATTGAAAAACCAAATAATGCAATCAGACAGAGAGGTCGAGGACATGATGGAGTCTCACTCAGGTCACTAGTAGAGGAGTCCCAGATGACTGGCTCCCAGGACAGTAGCAGGGACCCAACTTCAGAGATCATGCATCAGAGATGGCCAGAATAAAAGAAGAGGGATTCTGAAAAGTGGAAAGATAGCAGAGCCCAGGGAGAATGAGAGACAAGTCACTGAAGTGAAGAACACGAAAGATAGAGAGAACACTGGAAAAACAAAAACAAAGGGTTGGAGTTCTTCACGTTCAAAATCTTAAAACTGAATAAACTTAGCGCAACCAGGGACCCCAGTAGACAAGAGGAGCTGAGCAGAAGCATGAGGAAAAGCATGTAGGTTTAACTACCAGACCAAGTGGTTGGCTTTGGTGTTGAAGTGCTGCCCAACCTGTGTGACCAGCACCCCATCCTAAAGCCCTCAGGTGTTGGGAAAACGCACAGACATCCACCCGCACCACTGACAGCACTGTCACTCACAGGGTCTACTGGAGACGAGGCACTGGGATCCTGGGTGACCAGCACTACATGTACCCTACACTCTCAGAGAGTTTGCATTCTAGTGGGAAGAGTAGACAGAATACACACAGGTAAATTAAATAAGATAGCTACCAGATCAGAAAACATGCTCCAGATGAAATAAATAGGACACTGTGCTAAGGAACAGTGGAGAAGACAAAACCTACTGGCCACAGAGAAGGATCAGGGGAATTCGGCCAGACCCCTCATTTGAAAGGGCCTCACGTGTCCAATGCTGGCAGTGCCTCCAGTGAGAATCCCCAGGAAGGCACAGAGTGAGACTGACAGGACTGAATGATGATCTCACAGCGCTGATAACCTGCTCATGCCAGGGCTCACCACCAACCCACAGGACTCATCATGCTGTGCATTCTCCTTACAAAATGAATTCTCCACCATCCTGTGAATAAGTGAATTTGATTGCATTCCACATTGTTATGCATGAGTAATTTTAAATATTTTAAATATTCTGAAATCTGGGCACTTGATTTGGCGTTTTATTGGGGCAGGGAGGAGGGCTGTTGGCTGGGAGCCTCAAAACCAGGCATGCCCAGCACCTTGTACTGAACAAAGGCCCACAGGAAAGGGGCATGACTTTGAAGCTGAGACATCAGGCAGAGAGACAAAGCGCATTGCCAGCTGTATAATGAGGCCATTGCACATTTGGAGGACAAAGGCACCCCTCCAGGACTTATGTTAAAAAGAAAATTTAAATACCGCTAGGAAATAAAGATCCTGGGAAGTTCCGGCAGAAAGGCTTAGACTTAAGTCCCACACACTGATTCTAATTTAGCCAAAAGTGGGGAGTACAAAGACTTCCTATCTGGCTTAATGCTACCCTTAAGCTTGATTCCTTGAGGCTCACCAGGAAAAATGCTGAAATGAATCACTGAATTATAAGAAGCTCAGTCAACCAACAGATTGTGTATCTCAGATTCACCCTGTGTCTGAAAAGAAGCATTAAAACTGCAACAACCTGGAAAAACATACAAGTTGAGGCAGAATTTCCACTAAGATCCTTCATGACAGGCCTTGTCGTGAGAGACGGTGGCTGCCCAAGGGCTGAGCCCTTTGTCGGCTGGTGGCTGCAGCCTCCAGCCGTTTCTGCAAGAGTTTCCATGGCCCACACAACAAGATCAGTGAGCAACTTTCTTGCCAAGGCTGGGGTTGAGGATGCTAAAAGTTTTATTGTGTCCATTACAGCTGGACCTTGAGGACAAGGAACCCAGTTCTGTTGGGCCGGAGGCAAAGCAACAACTGGTCCATTTGGGGAGGATTTGCCTGTCACTAGGGGAAGGCGTCTGTGCACCGAGAAAATAAAATTTCCTAAGGAATTTTATTAACCAATGTCACCCCAATACATTCAATAAAAATGAAAAGAAGATAAAATTAGAGCACACGTTCTTTCTTTTCCTCCTCTTCCCCACCACAGAGGAGACGTTGAACTTTTACCAATCTCTTTTCAATTTCTCACCATGTTAGCAGGTGTCTCCCTGCTTGAAATCTTCCTCACACTCTGAATCTCTTTCCCCTGGATGCAGTTTCCCCAGGGAAGCACTCTATCAATCTCCTTCCCAGGCGCTCAGACCGTTGTCGAAAATACCACCAGTCATCACTGAGTATTTGTTAAATGACTGAATTACCAGATCGTTGAAACCTGTGTCTGCTACCATAGAATTTCCTCTGGTAGATATTTAAAAAATTGGTTCTTTCAGCTCAACCAACAGCTACTAGGAATCAACCATCATTGATAATTCACTTATTTTACTACCATATATCTACTGGGGATATCCTCTGTGTCAGGCAACCAGCAGTCGGGGTGCTGACAGTGGACAAGACCAGGGCCAACAAACTTTCTATTAAGAGGCAGAGAAATATCGGAGATGTTGTAGGCCACATGTGGTTGGTGTAGCATATTTTTCTTTACCTACTTTCTCCCAATCTTTAAAACTATAAAAATTATTCTTATCTCAAAGGCCATGGGCCAATTAGCCCATTGGCCAGTTCCCCAGCCATGTATAAGGTACAAGACCAGTAAGAGCCGTGATAATTTATGTAAGTGCAGATGTGAGGAGCACACAGGAGAGTGAGAGAGATGAGCTGCAGAGGGGGATGACTTTGTAGGGAAGGCCTCTTGAAAGAAGAAACATCTAAGGTGTAATTGGATGAAGGAGGCAGGCAAAATGTTGGCCGAGACTGAAGGAGCCTTCAGTAAAGCAGCCACAGGTAAAGGCTTCGGTGGCGCAGAGCCAGCGGCATCCTGCTCACATAGAACCTCGTTGGCCTCAGGGAGCTTGGATTTTGCCTTAGGGCCAATGAAAGCCTCCCAGGGGCTGTAAGGGAAAGAGTACCAGGACCTGATTCAAACTGCTTCAGGGAAGTGAGAGGCACAGGTGGGGAGGCCAGTCAACTGCAGCCTCATGCAGCAGGATGAATTGTTTCCCCACTGCCCAAAAATATGTTGAAGTCCTAAAGCCCCTTGCTTAAGAATGGGACCTTATTTGAAACTAGGGTTGTGGGTGTGGGTGTGGGTCTGGGTGTGGGTGTCAGTGCAGGCTGGGGATAGACCAAGGTTTTGGTTCAGGACCCAAGGTCAGGAAGACAGGAAGACATGAGATGATGGGGAATTTGCCTTGCCTGAAGGGGTCTCCAGGATATGGCAAGCAGATGTAGAGATAGAGAGAGATTGGTAGGGAGGCAGGAACACAGGGCTTGGAAGAACAGCTTCCTCAAGAAGCTCCCTGTGAGCTCAAGCTCGGCCTTGGTCTATCCGGTGCAGGAGGGCACAGTCTTTCACAGCAATGTGTCAGTTTTGCTCACTTTCTTTAGAGGAATCACACCATAGAAGACATAAGAAAGGTTGAATGTTATTTTAATTGAATTTGTTTTTAATTTATTTTCAGCTGTCTAGGGAAAACCTTTTATACTCACATCATTTGATTCCTTTTTACTTCATGTCCATTATCCTCATAATGAGCTTTTAACGCATTAATGCAGCCCTGTTTGCTGAACAATGATTCATGTTGGGCAAATCAATAAATAGCAAAAGCATAAAAATACACCAAACTAAGACACTGAACCAGGCTATAAATGGAAAACTTGGGCTCTCACTTCCTTAAAACTGAACTATACTCTGATATTCTGCCCCATAGTATCAGGGAGAGTGTCATAGAAATTCCTGTTTTCCAAACTTCAACTCCTGAGTGTCCGTGGGACAATCAGAGCTAAACGTAGGAGCGAGTAGGAAGCTCCCTGCCTGCCATCAGCATTCAGTCTGTCCTTCACCTGCACTCCTTCCTAGTAATGTGCTGTGTTGGAAACAATCACTCTTTCTAAATGTATTTATGAAGAAAAGGAAATATTCAAAATATAGGCTCCTATGGATGGTTTTTGAGGTTCAAATGCAGCTAGAGGAGCAAGAATTTTCCCCACCTACATCTACAGCACCCAACCCTCTCTCCTGACAGCTGTCAGCCTGCTCTCTGTCTGTGGGTCTGTCTCTATTTTGCTTGATATTTCATTTCATTTATTAGATTCCACATATGAGTAAAATCATATTGTACTTGTTTTTCTCTGACTGGCTTGTTTCACTTAGCACAATACTTCTACAGGTCCATCCATGCCATTGCAAAAGGTAAGATTTCCTTCTTTTCATGGCCAAGTAGTATTCCACTATGTAAATGTACCACAGCTTTTTTATCCATTCATCTACTGATGGGCACTTAGGCTGCTTCCAAATTTTGGCTATTATAAATAATGCTGCAATGAACATAGGGGTGCATATATTCTTTCAAATCAGTGTTTCAGGTTTCTTCAGATAAATTCCCAGAAGTGAGATCACTGGATCAAAAGGCAGACCCATTTGTAATTTTTTGAGGTAACTCCATACTGCTTTCCGCAGTAGCTGCACCAATGTACATTCCCAACAGCAGTGCATGAAGGCTCTCTTTTCTCCCCATCCCCACTAACACTATTTGTTGGTTGGTTGTTGATTTATTGATGATAGCCATTCTGATGCCCAGACAAGGGAAGCATAAGAAAAAAATAAACAAAGGGAACTACGTCAAGCTAAAAAGGTTTTGCACAGCAAAGAAAACATCAACAAAATGAAAAGACAACCCACAGAATGGGAAAACATATTCAATGATATATCTGATAAGGGGTTAGTATATAAAATTTATAAAAAACTTACAAAACTCAACACCAAATAAAAGCAATAACCCAATTAAAAAATGGGCAAGAGACCGGAACAGACTTCCTCAAAGAGGATATACAGATGGCTCATAGACATATGAAAAGATGCTCAATGTCACTAATCATCAGAGAAATACAAATTAAAACCACAATGAGATATCACCTCACACTTGTCAGAATGGCTGTGCTGACTTAATAAATTTCAAATAAGTGCCATGAAAAACATATTTTCATAGTTATGCTCCTTAAAAAGTCTTCCTTTATCCACATATATCCCTGTATATCCCTGTGCATTTCCATCCATCCATGAGTCAGTCTGTCTGCTGTCTACCCACATACCTACTTACTCACCTACCTATGGAGACAGTCTTTTTATCTGGTAGCCAAAGCTAACTGGATTCCTATAATCAATACATGTGAGGGTCTGTGATCTTTCAGTGTAAGGAGATGGCAACCATACCTCCCGGTTCTCACATTCGAGGAATGTGGTTGGATTCTGGCTTAGTGTTCCCTTGCTGCCTTACTTATTAAGGATCAAAAAGTGGAGACATTGAAGTGACAGAAATAGACCCACAGATAAAGTGTGCATCAATGGACCCTGGGAATGATTCCCTCAGAACCACTGAAATAAAATCCATGATCCAATCTGAGCGCCGCTGCCCAGCGAATCCACTACCACCACTGGAATGCGCTCGTCAACCACAGTGTCTGCAGGAAGCCTCAGAACCCCAGCTCTCCTCTCACCAACTTTGCTGATTCTTATTTCTTAACATCTCTTCCAACTCAGTTCCCTGAATTGGGTCATATTTTCAGCACAGAACAAGGAGGAAAAGGTTGGACTCCCTGGTGAACAATCGCTTGTGGATGTATTTTTAAAAAATAAAACACTGTTCTCATGTACACAAACTCCCCATTGAAGCTGCCTGGACCCATGGAATCAAGTACATTCTTACTCAGCCCCTGCCCCCTCCCCATCCTGCACCCCGAGCCAAACTCTCCCAGCATGCACAGTTGCTTTTTTTGTTTTAAAATATTTATGTCTTGATAAAAAAAATTGTGATTTTTTGCACTTTGAGAACAGACAGAACTATTATCTATATTTTACACCATATGTAGCTCATTCTATGTATTTTTGAAAGTTCTAATTGCTTTCAACAAATGAAATACAAACACATGTTACCCCAAATTGTCTATTTTCAAAATGAGGTCTTTTAGTCCAGTGTCTAGGCATTATTTTTCTTTGCCTTCAAGATGAAGATCCAACAGTCGGTAGGTAATGTTCAAGGGGCATTTACTATGTGCCAGAACCTGCTTTACAAACTGTTAAGGACCCAACAGTGAATATGGTCAATTGGGGAAAATCACATGTCAGAAGATTAAAATACAGTGTCGTGAAGAGAAGTGACCAAGGAAGTACAGAGTGCTGTGAGCCACTCACACCCAACTCACACTTCAGCAACCAGGGAAGGCTTCCAAGAGTAGGTGACTCCAGGCTTAGGTTCAAAAATGAGTAGGAGTTAGTTAAGTAAGTAGGAGTCAACAGAAGGGAGAGGCGTAATGATGACCCGTGGCTGAGTGGTGCAGGCAGGAGGTGGGGCTTCCAAGCAGCCTGATCAATTTTCTTTCAAAATAGAGAAATTGGACAAGAGTAAAGAGAATGGTCCCAGTCAGAACACAGGGAGATACAAGTGGGGCCATTTTTCATAAGGACTTTGTAGGCCATATTATATCTGCTCTTGCAGCACACCTTTGAAAAACTTTCCAAAGAGGTATGCTCCCTTTGGCTGTTTATGGAGACTGGATTGGAGGGGGAAGGGCAAGACCAGGGAAAAAACAGCGATCTTGGCAGCTGGTACAGCAATGAGCAGCTTGTGTGAGGGCAGAGGCATCAAGGACAGGAAGATCTAAGGCTTGGGAGGTCCGCATGCAGTACTTGGTGACTGGTAGGAAGTAAGAGGAAAGGAGATGAGGATAACCTCAGGTTCCTTAAGTAAGGGCATGTCGTTCACAGAGATGATGACACAGGAAGAGGAGGCAGCCTAGAGAAAGACTGTGTACCTGGGAAAGGTGACACTACCTACATGTATGGAAGGTATATATTCCACATACCATATCAAGTGAGATAAAATAGGCAAGATCATGAAACGGTGACAGCCTAAACGACCCCAGGAGCAAAGGTGACTCACACTGCCTGACCATCACAAGATGACTGTGGCTCTGTCCCACATTGTCTTCACTCTAAAGTTCAGGTGTACTAGGTAGACTCTGCCTAGAATATCATTCAACTCATAGCTGAGAAAAAGACGTGGTGAACCTTGAGCTGACTCTCAAGTGGCACATTTCACTTTTACTCATTGCATTAGCCAGAAGCAGTCACATGGCTTACCAGAGTTAAATGGGGGCAGATGTACAAATCTTTCGCTGGAATAGTCACTGGGACAGATGATGAGATAGTTATACAATCCATGACACCTTGGAGAAGTGGCTAGAGATCCATTCCTAATACCAACTAAGACAACAAAACAAAAACTAGCTTTTCTTATTCCTAGCTGGTGAAGCTCTTTCAGGTGCTAGCGTTTTGGGATGCCTGCTTCAAAGGGGCAAATGAAAGGGTGAAAAGGGCATAAAACACCCAGGCTCTGGCTTATATCTGTGCAGCCTAAGCAAGTCCATTGCCCCTCTGTATTGGTGTTTCGCTATCTGACAAATTAAAGTATTAGATATATAGACTTTTTAAAAATCCTTTCCAGTTCTAGGGAACAATAGTTCTGACCTATACTCTACCTGTGATCTGGACATCTGATTTTCAAGCTTTTTACCTTTTCAGCTTCAAAGACAGGTGTTTCCCTCATTCCTACATGGGCACACTGCCGGAATCAAGATTCAAAAGGGGCCCTCAGGCCTCTGTGATCCTTTGGACGTACATTTCTAATTTATCAGTGCCATGGAAAGGTCTGCCTTCACCACCTGGTCCTACCTGCTGTATCACATTAGGAACTAACTCATAATGCTTGACCTACTTCTTAACCCTTTCCTATGGGAAGGACCTATAAAACCTTGGCTATGGCTTGTTAGTTCATATACTCACAAGGAGGCCAAAGGGTGGGCACTGAGACCCTACCACTCCAATTCCAGGTCATCATGCTTCACTCAATCTACCTTTATATTGGCTGATTTAAGAGCCAAGGCTGCCAGAGCCCTCCCTACCCCGCCCCACCAACACATACTTCTGCTTTAATTTCTGCCCCCTGATGCTCATCTAGTGAACAATAATGCATTCCAATTTCCAGATGCCTAGGGCTGCAAATCCTTTCAAAACATAATCAGCCAAATATAAGAATTTTTATATCTAAGGCTGATGTCACCATGACTACACACCTATTACTCAACCTATATAATTAACAATGAATACTTTAAAGACACATATATACACATTATCATTGTGATGCAGAAATACCTAAGATAAAAAAATTCAAGAAGGCACTGAATAGAAAGACACTGGCAGAGGAAATGGGGATGGCAGGTAGGAAAAGGAGAAGAGACTTCTCCTTAAGGATTACACTGATTAAATTAGCCTTATGATTTAAAGCCCACTCTGCATGATGCAACTCAATTTACTGTTAATCTGTTAAATTGAGGAAATGGCATTATACTAGATTCACTAGGCCTGGATTTATGGGCCAAATGAATGTAGAAGTACTTCCAACAGCAGCCACTCAAAGTCTATTCCACAGCTTCCTTCTGCTGGAAGGTGTTGTGCAGTGTTTGACTCCAAAATATTGGTATGAAGCTGCAGAACTCAGCTTTGGCTCTTATGATGGACAGACTCTGATAGCCTGGAATATCCCTGCCTGTTGTTTTCATGAGCTTGTGTAACCCCTTCTCACAGAGTCCTGGGCAGGACTTGCTTCTAATCAACAGAACATGGTAAAGGTGATAGGATGTCACCTTCATAACTGTGACTTAGTGTTGTAACTCCCATATTGCTAGTAGACGCTCTCATTGCTTACATCATTGAAGTAAGCTACCATGATTTGAGCTACTCTACGAAGAGAACCACATGTCAAGAAACTGACAGCCGGCAAGGAACTGAGACCAATTGTGCAACAGTAAGTGCGAAATCTGCTGACAACTTGAATGAGCTTGAAAGCAGATCCTTCCCCAGATGAGCATTCAGATGAGACTCCATCCTGGGCTGACACCTTGACTGTAGCCTGTGAGAGGCCCTGAAGCCCCAGCTAAGCTATGCCTTATTTTTGACCTATAGAAACTATGAAATAAATGCGTGTTAAGTTCATGGCAACTTGTTATGCAGTGATAGGAAACTAATACAGATCCCATAGTGGGTTTGAAAAAGCTGAAAGTGTGTTGGAAAAGAGCTTTTCATGTACAATAAAGAATAATTTTCTTGCTCTTGCCTAATAGATGCTCTTCTCGGGGGGAAAATGTATATTTTAAAACTTTGGGGGAAATATTTTATACTTTGTATGTAAATTAGAGTGAAGTTCAAGTCTTGGGTAGATATAAATGGTGTTTGCAGTAGCATGAAATTCTGAGTGGAATCTGGAAGTCTTGCAGGAACTGAGCCTTTTTAGTGCATGAGGCTGTCCATGGTGTTCAGGACATTTAGCATTCCTGACCCTCACCTACTGCATGGAAGTCACTTCACCCTGCAACCATTAATACCAGCCACAAGTGTTTCTGACAAGGCCTCTTGGGAGCAGTCCAATGCCTCTGGGAACCCTAAAGGAGTGCTTCATTCTGGGAGAGAACAAAGTCCTCCTCCTTGAAAGGGTCCAAGTACAGGCAAACGTAATGACACAGGCAGGAGGCAGCTCAGGTGAAGAGGTGCGAGCAGGGATCACAAGCATGTAGTCCCCTTTCCAGAGGTGGGATCCCCAGGGCCACAGACTCTGGCATCAGCACCCTGTGCATGGCCCTGCCCCTGTTTCTCACTCACAGTGGGGAAATGTGCACGGGCTGCCTAAGCAGCACAAAGCTTTAGGTTATTAATCTGTATGAGGAGAATTTCAACAGTTCCATCACAGGGTTGTTGGAGATAGTGTGCTACAGAACTAAGCACAGTGCCCTGCAAGAAGCACATGCTTCATTACCTCACCTTGTCTTTATTTATTGAGTTCAAGGTTTTTGTCTGCACAGCCCAAAAATCCCATGCTCTTTTCAAGCAGGTTCACAT
Organism: Anoura caudifer; assembly: GCA_004027475.1. NCBI lineage: Eukaryota > Metazoa > Chordata > Mammalia > Chiroptera > Phyllostomidae > Anoura > Anoura caudifer. The sequence continues at coordinate 54,812 of PVKU01000478.1, read as the reverse complement.
GGCTCCTGGTCTCAGTGCTTGCCCAAATGAAGAAAGCACAACAAATGTGACCTGAAATCTGACCTATGTCATTACAGGGTTCAAATGTCCCCATGTCCAGTGTTTGGTCCTTCTATGATGTTAACAGAATGATGTCTCCTTTCCCTTGTTCTCTAGAGAGACAGAATGAGTAGTGGTTAAACAAGAAATCATATCTGACTCTTAGGTTGAAATCTGGCTCAGTCACCTACCAGCTCTTCCTTGACCAAATTTCTTGATTTGTTATCTTCCATTTCCTCTTCTGCAAAATGGGGATGATAATAGCATTCATTTCATAGGACTGTTTCAAGAGTAAAAAAGGTGATTTATGAAAATTCTTTGTACAGCATCTTAATATCTGGTTTATACAAAAAACTCAATAAGAAATGGCTGATACTACTATTGTTACTATTATTACTACCTCTATACTGCCACTACTATCAATTCACCTATTGGAAAGACTGTAGAACACAATGATTTAAAGTGGTAGCTCTGAAGTCAGTTCCTGGGTTTGCCGCTTTTTAGCCATGTACTCTTTGGGTAATGGTAACTGCCTGGTGTGAATTTCTCCCCACATCCCCCAACTAATTCTGTCCCTAAATTTAACATTTTTGGGGTGAGGGGATGTTTCAGTTATTGGGAAATGTTGCTTTGAAAATACCAAGTAACTGCTTTTGCTATTTGTTAAAATAAGTTTTGGAAGCATATACTGTGTTTATGCATTAGAAGAATTAACATCATCAAAATGTTCATACCACTCAAAGCAATCTAGAGACTCAAAACAATTCCTGTTAAAATACCAATGACATATTTAATAGATCTAGAACAAATATTTCAAAAATTTATATGGACCCAAGAAAGATCTCAAATACCCTCAGCAATTTTGAGAGAGAAGAACAAAGTTGGAGGTATTACAATACTTCATATCAAACTATACTACAAGATCATAGTAATCAAAACAGCCTGGTTCTGGCATAAGAGCAGGCATACAGAACAATGGAGTGGAACAGAGAACCTAGAAATCAACCCACATCTTTATAATCAGTTAGTATTCAACAAAGGAGGCAAAAGCATACAATGGAGTAAATAGTCTCTTCAATAAATAGTTTTGAGAGAACTGGACAGGTACCTACAAAAAAAATGAAATTAGATCATCAACATACACCACACCCAAGGGTAAACTCAAGTGCATAAGAGACTTAAATATAAGTCACGAAACCATAAATGTCCTAGAAGACAACATAGGCAGTAAATTCTCAAATATTTCTCATAGCAATATTTTTGCTGATATTCTCCTGGGACAAGAAAAATGAAAAAAATAAACAAGTGGGACCACATCAAATTTAAAAGTTTCTGCACAGCAAAAAAAAAAACAAACAACAACAAAAAAAAAAACTAATGAAATGAAAAGGGAACCCACTGCATGGGAGATGTATATATGCCAATGATACACCTGATAAGAGGTTTATTTCCAAATACATATAAAGAATTTATACAACACAACACCAGGGAGTCAAACAATGCAATTAAAACATGGACAAAGAATCTGAATAGACATTTCTCCAAAGAAGACATACAGATGTCCAATAGATATATGAAAACATATTCAGTGTCACTAATCATCAAAGAGATACAAATTAAAACCACAATGAGATATAAACTCTCACCTGCCAGAAGGGCTACCATCAATAAATCAATAGACAACAAGGGCTGGGATGATGTGGAGAAAAGGGAACCCTAGTGCACTGTTGGTGGGAATGCAGAGTGGAGTAGTCACGGTGCAAAATAGTATGCAGTTTCCTCCAAAAGTTAAAAATGGATCTGCCTCATGACTGAGCAATTCCACTTCTAGGAATAGATCCTATAAATCCTGAAACACTTATCATAAAGAATATATGCCCTCCTATGTTCATAGCAGCGTTATTTACAACAGCCAGGATCTGGAAACAGCCTAAGTACCCAACAGTAGATGAGTAGATAAAAAAGCTGTGGTGCATTTACACAGTGGAATACTACATGGCTATATAAAAAAGAAGGAACTTTTACCTTTTGCAAAAGCATGGAGATTGTTATGCTAAGTGAAATAAGCCAATCAGGGAAAGACAAATACCATATGATCTCACTTTTATGTGGAGTCGAATTAATAAACTGACAAAATAGAACCAGAGACATGGATACATGGAACAGACTGACAGCTGTCAGAGGGGAGGGGAAAGGGGAGACTGAATGAAAGAAGGGAAAGGGATTAGCCAAAGAACTTATATACACAACCCATGGACACAGACAACAGTGTGGTGATGGTCAGAGGGAAGGGGGCTGGGGGTTGGATAGAGATGGGCAAACAGGAGGAACATGGCAACATTTGTATTAATGTCAATAATAAAAATAAAGAAAAGAAAAGATAAATAAGTCTTTATTACTAGGATAATTTCAGTCAAATGATAAAAAATCTGTAAATATTTTACAGGTAATCATAAAAATGTAACGTGACCCTGACATGCAGTGGCGTCTAGAAGGTGAGGAGAGAGATCTCCTTCATTTGAAAGTGGGTTGGGTCTCAGCATATCCAGAGCCTGGCATCAGATGGAAGCCTTGATTTCTGCCCTTGCCTGACATCATGGACCTTGTGCAGAGCCAAGAAGATGCTGTTTTAAGGTGGATTATTTTCTTAGCTGTACTCCTTGTTTAACTGGTAAATCAGGATTCAAGAGATTCTGGAAAATACACATCATCTTTATTTTGGGACTAAAAGCATTAATGATTAAGTTCAGGTAGAAATTTCTATTTTTTTGCAGCATTTGCTAAAAATTAACATGATTTGCTACTTGCAACATATAGTGTCTCCCCAGGATCTGGTTTCCTGGGGGAAATGGTTACTATTTTTCAGCAGCTACTGAAAGGAAGAACCAGGCAGGTATAAAATGTATGTACTTCTGTATCTGTTTTCTTTTGTACAGGAAGCACAGCATCAATTGGATGAAATAATAGCTATTCATTTGGTCATTCCCTTACGACTGTAAGCCATTTGGAGCTCACTCATGCTTATGGAAGCTGATATTAACTATGTGTAGGAATATATGGAATGAGATGCTTCACTGCTGACATCTTTCATTCATAATTACTGTAAAGTCTGTCTGCCTAGACCTAGTCAATGACCAGTCAATATTCCCATTATAAGCTGGAGCAGGGTGAATGGCTAGGGCAGAAACACACAGCAGTCATATACTCAATGGGTCCCAAAGGCCCAGACAGCAGAGCTGGCCAGAGAGAGCCTGAGGACCCACCCTTGTCAGATGGATGGGCAGACACGGTTGAATGCTCTTGTGCAGTCCATGTTCAATGCAGATAGAAATAAGTCTCTTCACAAGGACACGTGCAAAATGTAAACTTCTATACAGAAATGACTCATTTTGAACAGATGTGGTGCCAAGCTTATTGCAGTTACTTTTGGATTTTGGTGGCACTGACTAACTCATCATAGAACACATTTTAAATGGCCACATATAACACCCAGCCAAAAAACAAGTCAAATTAGAAAGTATAAAATGTGAGAGTACTGCTCAGTGCAAAAGAAGATATCCCAGCTTCGGCCTTGGTGTGGAAACCCTGCTATATCACAGAGAGACATTGGTGATGAATTACCATGAAATGTCTTCTAAATGTTAAAGAACAGTTTGGCCTCCAAAGGGTGGCTTGGATAGGATTTTCTTGCATTGTAATCCAATTTGGTGATGTCGTCTTTGACCACATGAGCTCTTTCTGAGCCTGAGTTGAGTTCTCCCTCAAATCCTATAAGTCAACAAATGTGAGATGTTGTATGTACTCGGCACAAGCTGCTGAGGGGAATTTTCTTTTAAATCACCATTTTTAAAGACTCATCCACTGTAAGCAAAGACACAGAGTTTTTGTCTTTAGGGTTATCCCCTGCTCCCAGTGTTTCACAGATAATCCTTTTAGACCCCATTATTTGGGGGCAGGATGACTCTGACTACCTGAATCTAATTTAGGTAATTTTCCTGATACTCTAGTATCACACAGAAATGAGCATTAATTCACTGCTAATTTAGTGTTCTAACCCTTAATTAGTAACAAGCCCTGTTTGAAACAGATGATAATTGAAAGCTTAGCAAACTTTTATCCAAAATAAAGCCACATGCATGCAGACATGTACAATGTACACCTTCATCTCTTCATCTAATACATTGGAAATACGTTACCTGGATAGTTGCTTAAAATACATTTGTATTGAACTTAAATGTTACCATTATAATGCAGCTTATCTAAGAAGCCAATAGATTTGGGAATGAATGCCCGGCTAAATAAATTGTCAGAAAAAGCCCACAGAGCTTTCCAGGTTCAGGGAAACTTGGGGAGCTCCAAGTATTAATAAAATTGCATTTCTGTAATAATGGAGTGAATGGAGTGCTCTATAAAACATATATTATTTTATTTAATAGCCTTTGTCTTTTTTAAAATTATATTTTCTTGATTATGCTATTACAGTTGTCCCAATTTTCCTCTTTTCCCCCCTCCACCCAACAGCCCCCACTCCCTCAGGCAACCCCCACACCATTGTTCATGTCCACGGGTTGTGTATAAGTTCTTTGGCTACTCCATTTTCTATACTGAACCTTACATGCCCCTGGCTATTCTGTAACTACCTATTTTGTACTTCTTAATCCCCTTACTTCTCTACCTATTCCCCCACACCCCTCTTCCAACAGGCAACCATCAAAACGCTCTCCATATCCATGACTCTGTCTGTTCTTCTTGTTTGCTTGGTTTGCTTTTTTAGATTCAATTACTGATAGATATGTATTTATTGTCATTTTATTTTTCATAGTTTTGATCTTATTTTTCTTAAATAAGTCCCTTTAACATTTCATATAATAAGGGCTTGGTGATGATGAACTCCTTTAATTTCTTTCCTTGTCTGAGAAGCTCTTTATCTGCACTTCTATTCTAAATATTTTTCCTGGGTAGAGCAATCTTGGCTGTTGGTCACTGCTTTTCACTGAATATTTCTTGCCAGTCTCTCTAGCTTGCAAAGTTTCCTTTGAGAAATCAGCCAACAGTCTTATGGGAACTGCCCTGTAGGTAACTAACTTCTATTCTCTGGCTTCTTTTAAGATTCTGTCTTTATCTTTAAACCTTTGGTGTTTTAATTATGACGTGTCTTGGAGTGACTCTCTTTGCTTCCATCTTGTTTGGGACTCTCTGTGTCTCCTAAACTTCACATGTGTATTTCCTTCATCAAATTAGGAAAGTTTTCTTTCATTACTTTTTCAAATAAATTTCCAATTTCTTGCTCTTTCCCTTCTACTTCTGGCACCCTTATGATGTGAATGTTGGAATGCTTGAAGTTGTCCCAGAGACTGCTTAAACAACCCTATTATTTTTGGATTCTTTTTTCTTCTTGTTCTGATTGGCTGTTTTTTTCTTTCTTATGTTCCAAATCATTGATTTGATTCTCAGCCTCTTCTACTCTACTGTTGTTTCCCTGTAAATTGTTCTTCACTTCAGTTAGTGTGTCATTTTTTTCTGACTGGATCTTTTTTTACACCGTTGAGATCTTCACTAAGTTCTTTGACCATCCTCATAACCAGTATTTTGAACTGTGTATCTGGTAGATTTCTTATTTCCATTTTATTTAGTTCTTTTTCTGGAGTTTTGGTCTATTTTTCCATTTGAACCATGTTTCTTTGTCTTCTTGTTTTGGTAGCTTCCCTGTGTTTGTTTCTATGTATGAGGCAGAGCTGCTATGACTGCCCTGTCCTGACAGCATGGCCTAATATAGCAGGTATCTGGTAGGGGCTAGTGGCACAGCCTCCCCTATCACCCAAGCTGGCTACTCAAGGTGTAGCCTTCATGTGGGCTCAGTACATCCTCCTCTTGTAAATGAGCCTTGAGTGCTGTTGGCAGGTTAATAGGAGGGATTTACCCAGGCCAGTCAGCTGCAAGGACTGGCTGTGACCACTTACCAACCTCTACCCTCAGTGGAGGATCAGCGGTGCAGGGGCAGTGTGGTGGTGCTCTGACATGGTCTGTAGCTGTCCACTGGATGTGAAGGCTCTGGAGTTTCCTGGGTCATATAGGCCAAGGTCAGCCCCCACCAGTGTTCTGCCTGAGACTACCCTGCATGAGCTATAAAGCAATCTGAGGTGGCTGGTACTTGCACTGGGCTTGGCAATTCCCAGGTGAAGCCTAGCTGTGAATTTAGGGTGACTGATGCTAGTGCCAGGCTTATGGCTACTTAGCAAGACATACTAAAGCTGGGGATTCACTGAGGTCAGATGTTGCTTATTGGGTAGGATTTAGGAAGTTGTAAAGCATGAGCCAAGACCAACCATTCCTAAAAGTCATGGCTAACAGCTTGGGTGGGCCTGTAAGTTGGGTGGGATGAAGTCTTGGGGGATCTCCATGGCAGGACAAACAGTGTTAAACAGGCTACTGGAGTCTCAGATATGGCACCCACCTGCCAGTTCTATGGCTCTGTCAGGCAAGGGCTCAGAAAAGGGACAATGGCTTCTGCCCACCTTTCTGTCTGGGAAAAATCTGTCCCCCATCTCTCACCCTGATGCCAGATACATTTCCTCCCTGTTTACTGCTACCCCTGTGCTGAAGCTCAGAGGGAGTGAGTCTAAGTCTGTGTGTGGGTTTTTTAAGGAGAACTGCTTGGGTCTCCAGAAGTTTTTCCCACTGACTCAATCCCCATTGGTTTTTACAGCCAGAAGTTATGGGGACTTATCTTCCTGGCGCTGGAACCCTGGGTTGGGAGGCCTGGTATGGGGCTGGGACTCCTTGCTCCTGAGATATCTTTCACAAATTTTTATCCTCCACAAGTGGTTATGGGACCAGCCTGTTCTGTATCTCTGACCGTCCTATCAGTCTGGATGGATGTGGTTTCTTTAATTCTGTAGTTGTCCAACTTTTATTCAATTCAATTTCTGACAATTCTGAGTGATAGTTGTTTTATACTTTAGTTGTAACTTTGATGTTGTTGTGTGAGGAAACGAGTCATGTCTACCTATGCTACCATATTAATCCTTTCCATTGCTGTAGTGTCTAGGATTCAGAAAAGTCTGTCTATCTGTCCATCTCTCCATCCATCCATCCATCCATCCATCCATCAACTATCTGAGTGCCTACAGTGGGAAAGCTCTCTCCTGGTGGATAAGGATACAGTAGTGACAAAACAGACAAAGCCACTGCACTCACAGGAGTTTACAATCCAGAGAGAATAAATTACTTGCTGAAAGTTATACATTCAAGCAGGGACATGGCCAGAATTCCAAGTCATGAGTCTTATTCTTATCATGCTGCCCTATATGACAGGAGAAGATTTAGGAGGACCTAAAAATTCTCACCTAGCACTTAATGTTTGCTTTCTTCTAAACAAACACCAGGCTTTGCCACAGTCTAGCTCTTCTATTAAGCCAGGCCATGATCTCATGATCTCTCTAGCTCGTGCTCGCTCTCTCTCTCGCTCTCTCTCTCTCTCTCTCTCCTTCTGTCGCTCCCCTCCCTCATTACTAAGGCCTTAAACTTATAGAGGGGCAGGCAGAAAGTAATTTTTAATGCCAAACTATGGCAGACTATCTATCCAGTGTCTATTTTTTTCATTACTACCAGAACCACAACTTTGCTTGGGGCAGCAAATGTTCCTAACTAAGATGGACAGTTTCCCAAGCTTGCATGTATTAATATTAATGCTCATGTGACTGTATTCCAGCCAATGAGATATAAGAGTAAGTCCACTGGAACTTCTACAAAACTTTTGTTTCCCAAGTAAAAACAAAAGGGTTGGGGAAAGGTTCACCCGGCCCCCATCTTCTGCCCCTGCTCTTCTTTCTACCGGAGCATGGCATGATTCCTGAGGGGGCAGGAGGGTCTTGCAACTGTGAAGACTAGAGTCATGCACTGAGTGACAGGACGGGGATGTGGAAGGAGTGCTTGTGGATTTATTCCATCAGCCATTTAGCCCTCGTGGGGTTTCTCCTTGTACATGAGAAAACTACCCTACAATTTGGTTAAGCCATTGAAGTAGGGTGTTTAAACATGCAACTGACTACAATACCACCATTATACAAATACAAATATACTATTTTTAATTGTATTTTTTCCATTGCCATTTGCTTCCCTTACAACACCCTTTCCCTGTAATCACTACAAACTACGCTAAGTGAAATAAGCTAGTCAGAGAAAAACGAATATCATATGACTTCACTCCTAGGTGGAATCTAATGAACAAACTGAACTAACAAGCAAAATAGAGACAAACTACACTATTTTAAATTCAATGTTGTTTAATCAACACCTCTATATCACTGTCACCTGTTCCTGACTACTTCGTATGGTTTAAGGTTATACCCTAAGGTTTATTACATTGTATCATTTATTTCTCTTAGGAAACCTAGGAAGAAGGTATAATTTTCTCATTTTATAGATGAGGAAACTGAGACTCAGTATGATTAAGCACCTTGTCCAAGGTCACTCAGCTAGAACACAGTGAAGCTTGTATTCAAACATGGCTCCAAAGCTTAACTCTTAAGCTTTGATTTGATCATGAGTCCAGTCTTATGAAACCACATAAAATAACCATTGCTGGTACTTGAAAACTGCTATTGTATTGATATTTAGTATAATAACGATCCCAAGAACAAAAATTAAAATGAATCTGTATCTCCAATAGCTTTAGACTTACTGTTGCAATATAACATTCTTCCCAATGTTATTCAAGGCCACAATTTCCAATTCCTGTCCTTGCTGCTTGCAATCTCAAACATTATGACAAAGTGTGAAAAACATACCTCCAAGCTCTATGCATATCCAGAACACAAATAAAGCTGATTTGCCCACCATCCTCGTGTCCAACAGTGATGTCTAGAGTTACTAAAAGCCTGGTCATGGAGCTTTCTCTCCCCTGAACTTATTTTGACCATATCAAGATGGAGATTAGAGTTGGAACATATAATAAAGGAGGAGGATTTTAGAAGCATGCACAAGATCAGGAAAGGGCATCAGTATGGCTGTCAGGTGAGAAAGACTCAGAGCAGGTACTATTCAGCTTATTCTCCCCACCTTTGCCCATCACTCTCTGCCGAGCTGTCTTTCTTCACAGCAGCACACCTGCCCCCCCACACTCCCATGTGCTCAGACTCCAGCTTCTCTTCCCTCCTTCATAGGCAAATTCTCAACAACCGTTTGGGATTGTTTTTTTCTTTGAAGCCATCTGACATTTAATCAGAGAGGATTTTATTATTTTTTACCTTGTTCAAGATTAAACCCATATTTTACGCACACTCCCTTAGCTCTGCCCCACGCAGTCTCCACTCTGTGCACATAACGCCTGGTTCAGCTCTCAGGCTTTCTGCAGACATCGGAATCACTGGTCAGGCACAAAGTCCCCTCCTTCTTTGTTTGGCTGAATAGCAGATGTATTCACAGGGCCAGATTTAAGTGTTTAGCTGTTGGAAGCACTGGAAGGATTGTGGTACTTACTCCCCCATCCACACCCTGCTCACATGGAATTCCAATTAAATCATCACAGCATAAAGTAAGCATAAGTCCAACTGATATTTTTCTGATTAGGGTGATGACATTCACTCTTTTATCTGAAATATCATGTTTAAATAATTATGTGTATATATACATATATACACATATGCACATGTGTGTACTACATACACACACATTTGTGTTATGTGTGGATATCTCCGTCTCTCTCTCTATACATATGCTGCTGGTACACTCATCCCATACTCAAGCTGTCAGTCTGCCAGGTGGACACCCCAGCCCTGGGCACTCGAATTCTTACACTGAGCTACTTTATTTCATACATAAGAGGAAGGTTAATTTTCAAATTTCTGGGTCTCAAACAGAGAAAAACATAAAAACCAGAGGTAGAAAAGACCCTCCCAGGGAGAAGCATACTATTTAAAGGGAATAGGAATTAGGTGCCTGAAATACTGCTACACTCAGCTGGTGGCATGTGGTAGCAATATTTCGCTTTCAACTCGCATTTGCTTCTTTGAAAATCCTGTATATATTTTCTCTCCATGTTATTAGATGATACATCCATATAATTATCTTGCCCAATCCATACTCAATTAAGTACTTAAATACATGAATTTTAATTGATTGATAATGTGCATGAAGAAACATACTTTCAACTTTCTAATTCCAAATATTAAGACCAAACTTGAACTTGAGCAATTTAAATCATGTCACCCATAGTCAAAATAAATACATTCTAAGTAGATATTTTTGTTGTATGTGCAAATTTGAACATTATAGAAAAGTAATAAGAAAGAAGTAACATTCACTCATATTCCTGTGGCTCAAAATTTGTCATTTTAAATTTGATATACTTGTTCTTTTGTACACACATTGCTAAAACAATTACAACAGTTAGAAACACATTCCCCTTTAAAAGAAATATTGGAACATTACAGATAAAGCTAATGGCTCTTTTCTACCATCCCTGGTACTATATCTCTACCCATCTTCTTGGAATTTCTTTCTAGCCCTCTGTTCCAAAGTATCAACTATAATCATCTTTACATGTTGTCTTAAAGTCCTTTTAAAAGATCCTTTTACATCTATGTCCATAGAAAATATGCAGGATTAATTTTTGTATTCTTCAAGTTCTGATTTTACTCAGAGAATTAGTCATTTTATTTTTATTTCTTACCTGAGTATATTTTTATTGATTCTAGAGCAAGAGGAAGAGACAGAAAGAGAGAGAGACAGAAACATCGATGCAAGAGAGAAACATAAGTCTGTTGCCTCCCTATACACTCCCAATGGGGGATCAAACCCACAACCTAGGTATGTGCGCTGACCGGGGATTGAACCTGCAACATTTTGGTATATGGCCCAATGCTTCAACCAACTGAGTCACCTGGCCAGGGCAGAGAATTACTGTATTTTACCATGTATAATGTGTACCCATGTTTCTGTGTGCATACTTATTTTTCCCTCAAAAATTTGGGCAAGAAGTGTGCATTATACATGGCAAAATATGGTACTTTTGAGAGAACTCTTCAGAGAAGCCACGTGATTATTTCACGCAGGAAAAGCTTCTGATGCAATTCAATACCTATTATTTAATTAAATAAAAATCTTTTAGCAAACTAGAAAGGAAACTGATCTCCTTTAACCTGAAAGGGGAAATCAACAAAGATCCTGGAGTGGAAAAGCATATTTAATGGTGAAACATTAGAATTCATTTCAAAGCTAAGAACAAGCAGCTGTCCTCATGTTTGTTCAATGAATTTGGCCAGTAATTCCAGAGAATCTACAGATACAGGATTAATAAAACTGTTTAGCAAGTGTTCTGGATAGGAGTTGGCTATAAATAATAATTATGTATGTTCTTTAGTGCTAGCAGAAATAAATTTAAAATGTTATTCTTTAAGTGCCACTTTTAAAGACAATCCAAACTATACTATCTCAAGAAAAAAGTGTGCAAGAAATTTATGGAGGAAATCATAAAATATACATATAATGTTTATATATAAAAACAAAAGAACATGTAAAATATGACTTAAACAACAGGAGACATATACCATCATGTTAATGAGTGGGAAGATATAATTATAAAAGTGCATTTTTCTCATATTAATCTATAAACTCAGCAAAGCATAAATTAATATCTTAAGGTTTTTTGTGGAACTTGACACAATTATCTTAAAATTCATAAAAAGCCTTGAATAATTTAAAATGCCCCAGCCATATTTGAAATAAAATCAGGTGAAGAAGACTAGTCTTTGCAGAAGTCAAATCCTACTGTAAAGCTATTCTAATGAAGACAGTGTGCTGCTGTTCACGGCTACAAACCAGACTGCTGATACAGAGCAGACACCCCATAAACAGACTCACAGCAGGAGGAGGGACCGACACACACACGGAAACTCTACATGACCAAAGCAGAAAATTTTTAAACAATTTTAGAGCCTTAAAAAATGCCCTAGAACAATTGGTTGCCTTTGTAGAAGAAAATTTTAGGATACCAATATCACACCATAAACAAAATAAGCCCCAAGAACATTAAAAACATATATATGAAACACAAACTGGGATTTAAAAAAAAGAATATTGGGAAGATGACTTAGGATAGGAAAGGATTTCCATGAACGAAACATAATGCTAACTGAAAGGGGAAGACTGACACATTTGTATATTAGATTTCAAAACTGTACCACAAAAGATACTGCACAGTGAAAAACTAACACAGACTATGAGTAACATTAGCAATACATATCACTGATAAAGGTTAATATCCAGGATATACAAATAATTCCTAAAAGTGAATTAGAAATGTACAGCCAATAAGAAAAATATGGACAAAAACAAATAGAAAACAACTGACAGGAAACACAATGACAAAAAAAAAAAAAAAAACCATAAAAAATGCTCAGAGACTTGAAAATTAAAACCACAATGTAATAGTGTTTGTTCCAGCCATCTGTCTGCCTTCAGGTCTGTTTTCCTCACTTCCCCTGACTTTTTTTACATTATGAATAACTTCTGGCTTCCATTGCGTGGAAGGCAATGGGGGAAGATGAGCAGATAGGATCAGGGAGGGTCAGGCCTTACTCACCTTTTCTTTTGCTTCCTGTGAAATCTCCGGCAGCCTGCATGAGCCTCTGCAGACTGTGTGGCTCCAACTCCCACCTCCCATCCCTCACCCCCATTTTAGTTTCAGGCTGGTGGCCCCAGCTTCTGCTTTCTGGTAACACCACCTTGTCTACTTGTCCTTCAACCCTACGGTTGACAGTGGCCTCCTACTACGGTGGATTTGGCATCACCCTCCTATTTAACTTCTTAGTTGTTACATTATCTGTCCAATCAATTACTTGTATTAAACTTCCCCTGTCAAAATACACAGCAAGTTCTTAGCTGGACTCTGACTAAAACACCATTTTACACTTATTAGGTTGACATAAATTTAAATGTCTGACTACTATGTGCTGCCAAAGATATAGAGCAATGTAAACTTCCATACCCAACTGGTAGGAGTGTAAAGAATAAGACCATTTTGAACTATAGGACATTTACACAATGGAATACTACTTGGCCATAAAAAAGAAGAAAATTTTACCCTTTGTGAGAGAATGGATGGACCTGGAGAACATTATGCTAAGTAAAATAAGCCAGCCAGAGAAGGAAAAATACCATATGATTTCACTCATATGTAGAATCTAATGAACAAACCAAACTAACAAGGAAAATGGGAACAGGCTCATAGATGGAGAGCAGGATGACATGTTATGGGGACAGATTAGGAGGTAGAAGAATTGAGGAAAAAGAAAAAAGGACTCATGGACATGGACACAAGTGTGGTGATTGCTGGGGGGAGGGGAGTATAATGGGACTACATGGTCATGAAAAAACTACAATAAAAATTAAATTTAAAAAATAAAATTAAAATCACACAGAAAAAAAAAAGACTATTTTGGAAGGGAGATGGCAATATTTAATAAAATTGGAGATGGGTGTTACCTATGACTTAGCAATTCTGCATCTAGGCATACATACCCAAACAATAATTCATGAGAAGGTAAGTAAAATAATATTCACTACAGCAATATTTATAATAGCAGAAATGGTAAAATAGAAATGCCATTGAGTAGTTTAAAAGTATCAGCTATAGTTGCCAGTATAAAGATGGATAAATCTCAGAAGCACAATACCAAGTGAAAAAGAATGCACAATGATATCTATCTATAGTAAAATGCCACTTATGCACAATTATAAAATTTCGAGTATGTATATTCTTTAAGGATAGGTACAAATGTAGTACAATCATTAAAAACATGTATACATAGGAGTGATAAACACTAAATTCAGAATAACTCTTCCCTCTAAAAGGAGGGAGGGGAATGGGATTGGAGAGTGGTATACATGGAAATGCAACATACTTATAATGTTTTATTTCTTAAAAATATCTTATGCAATTTGGTAAAAGTCATATCTGATAAAGCTGGGTGAAAGGTGTATCCAGATTTGCTATGTAACTCTACATATTCTTTTGCATCATCAAATATTTCATTTAATTTTTAAAAGAACTTATCTTTCTAAAAATAGGTAGCCATTATTAATGTAGAACCAATAATGGGTACCTATAATGAGCCCCAAATTTATATATAGAAACTATTGGGAACTGACAAAAGATTCTCTATGAAAACTACCTAATTTCCTCCAAAAAGAAATGGTACTTTACACACATTCAGTCCCATCCATCTTTAAAACAATACACTTTTTCCATGTTCATCATCATCAACCATGTCACCCCATTGAGACCTGCTCCTGAATGAATGCTGCTTGAAAACATTCTCCACCATTTTCCAAAACAGCCTATCACTGCTGGCCCACTTATGACACTATAGTAAATCTGTCTCTGTGATGTGCAGCTCAACTGCCTCAGGTGAATTCTCTGGCCATCAGCAGTGACACTGAGTTTCTTACTTGATCTTGAGATAGAGCCTAGCTGCTTGGCTTCACGTCATTTGCTTTGCCCTCCCACGTTGGTTATTGAAGCCACTCATGTTTATAGGCTTGGGCTCAGTATGTTTTCACAGTTCTCATCATTCCACTGTGATTTGTGTCCAGGTTATTAATCTTGGATGAGCTGCAGTTAAACTTTTTTACACGTCCAGGCATCCCAGTTTCCCCCTTACCTCCAAGCATTCGCACATGTTCTGTCTTAGGGTAGAACACTCTTGCCCCCACCCTTATTTTTCCTGCTGACTTCTTATTCCCCTAAACCCCAGCTTAATCCCTTCCTCCGGGCAAGCTGCTCAGATTCCAGGGACTGACACTCCCTACTTGCCTGTACACAATATCATAATCATTCTCAGCCACCCAGTGTAAGCTTCATTCAGCCAGGGAAAGTGGCGATGTCATTCATCACACACTAACTGTCGAGCACAAAGCCCAGCATTCAGTAGATATGCAATAAATATTTCATGAATAAATGAAGGAAAATCAAGTCAGACTAATAGTCTACCCAGTAAATGATTCCTTTTCTGACGAGAGATACAGCTTGCATCCATGAAGTCAAAAGTCTCCCAGACAGCTTAAAGTTGCTTGGTAACTCACTGCAGATCAATCTTATGAGTATCTAATTTTCTACAGGACTTTCTCTTTAATAAAAAAAAATTATCGTTTCTGGGAAAACAAATTCCATAAGACTACAGCATACTATGTAAAGTTTGGGGTCTTTTCACTTGTTTTTAATATCCTTCTTTCAAGCCTAATGTCTTTAAATCTAAAATATTTGCCATGACAAATCTTTAGATTCTTTCCTCCAGCTACAAATAATACAGAAAGCTTTTCTCTTATTTCCACAGCACAGTGAAGGAAGAAAGAGTGGAGACTAAGGATAAAATACACAAACCAAGTAAGAGCACTCACAGAAGGCATATCAGACTCAGCTAGCTGACACACACACGTGTAAACATGAGTGCAGAAAAGGAAAATCTTATTAACGCAGCTTGTTAGATAGCTGTTTTCATGCCAGTTTAAACTCTCTCTTCAGTTTGCTTCTGTAGCAGCATCTGGGAGCAATACTTCTTTCAAATTACTACACGATTTAATGGCAATGTGATCCGAGGAAAGGCAGAACTAGCTACAGTGAGAGAAAATCGACAAATGGTATAAACCCATTCTAATCTATTGTAATTGTACCAATTTTAACTTTATTAATTATATTTTGTAGAATATATGTATTTACCATAAAGCGCTTGTGTATAGATATATTTCATTTTTATAGATCTCATTGTATAAGTTATATATGGTTGTATTATAAATATATGTGTATCATATATTTCAGAAGTGAGTATATTTTGCAATTACTCTTAGACTATTAGCTGATTTTTTTTCCCTGGGAAAATTTTCTTGACATTTTTATAGGAATTTGTTTTCAAATACTTTTAAGGAAACTTGTAAAAACACTTTTGCTTAGCTGATGATAGGAAATCCCCAAGGGTTCCATATTTTAATTCTCTAAAATGTTTAAAATTTCAAAAATAAACCAAGTAGCATTATCCTACAGAAGCATCAGGAGATTGTTCGCCAGGGCCCATCAAAGCACAGCAGCCAATGTGTTTCAGCACATTTATTCCTGATTTCACACTGTTAATCCTGTACATCTTTCTTCCAAAGAGCTCTAAATTATACTCTTAAGCAAGGCTTATTACTATGAATTTCAAGTAGATGAATTAATGTTTATATATTTAAAATGTCTCCTGCAAATGCAGCTGCTCGTGCATGTGGCTGGTCGCAGAGGAGTGTGTGCCGAACACTGAATACGGTGTTTTCCGAGTTAGACTTGAGCAGATTGTACCAGGCAAATCTCTCCAGCACTGTCCTAAAAAAACTGCATTACTCAGAGTGTGACTCTAGCTGGCTGCAGATATAACTTTGGGTGATGACAGTTACTATAATTTATAGAGCTAAATGCTTAAAAGCTGTAAACCACATCCCCTGCTTGCCCAGCCCTGCTCCCACCTACCTTCTCAAAGATCATTCCCATTCTTTCCGTCATTGAAAACAACTCACCAGCATGGCTCCCTCCCAAACTCAGGTGTGAACTGATGAAATTATGACCTGCTTCTGGGATTGTCTTACCTACAATCTATTAAAAGAAACTTACATAACTGTTTTCTCTTAAGGTCTCAGGACTATTTCGATGAGGACAGGGGGTTTCAGGGGACTAAATGGTAATGAAAAGATAAATTAAAGATTAAAGTTAAAAAAGTAAGTCGATGGCTTTTTAAAAGTCAGAAGTAGAACAATTACATGTACACAAGATTAGGATCCCAAGTTATAAGTCAGACAGCTCTTTGGTTTAAACCCCATATTCTATTTCCTAACAGTGAGTTGCTCAGCAAGTTCCATAGCCTCTCTGTGCCTCATTTTCCACACATAGGCTGGTAATAACAACAGTAATTAGAGTTGTTGAAATAACTCAACAAAAAAAATCTGTATGGGCTTTAGCACAGTGCCTGGCAAAGCTTAATATTTCAATAAATGTTTTCAGTTACTGCTGTTGTTATTACTATTAATTTTGTACTTTAGAAAAATAGATTTTTATTTTTCTCCAGTGTTGACTGATCACAGTGAGGTAACAGAACTTGACATAGAGATCAACCACCAAACACTGCCTTACATTCATAGAACAGGTTCTAGTTCACAGTGTTGCTCCAACTTTACTACATTTCTGAGCCTCCTGAGATTTTGCAAGAAAAATAGTCATAATATTTCATCATTCAGTTTTTTAGCTACAAGAAAAAAACAAAACAAAAAAATAGATTCTGGCCAATAGAAGTAGGCTAGCAGTTATTCTAAGTATGTTGGGAAACTCCTAGAGGGCCAGGGAGAAGGCCTGGCAAAGTAGGCTCTGAGAAAAGGGAGGTTGGGCAGACAGGATCCAGGTTCACATCACACCTCAGGACCCCTGGCAAGCGCACAATGACTTGAACCTCTAGCCTGCAGGCCTGGATCGTGTCACCATCCCCCGATTCTGGGCAACATGCCTGCTAATACCACTGCCACTGCCAGCAAGCATTTACCTGTGTTCATCGTTTTTTATGGTTCCAGCAAACCTTCATCATGGGTTCTGCTCTTTTCTGGGATACCAGATGACCAAAGTCTAGATGGTCAGAAATACACAAGCTACTCAATTAACAACTCAGTTAACTGTGACCCACAGTGACAGGCCAGCTGCACTTATAAGGAGTCATGGTGTTCCCTGACTATTCGAGAACTCCAGGGCGCCAAAGCACTTCTTACCAAGAAATAGGAAGAAGTTAACGCTTTTAAAATAAGTTTTTAACTTGTTTAATTTTGAGAGGAAAAAGGGATGTTTAAATAAGCAGTTTCATAGAAAACTGCCATAAGCCCAGGAAAAGTGTTTCATTTTTCTGCCTTTTAACATTACCCTTTATGAACCTATATTTAATTATGCTTCCAAAAATATGCTTCTGATGCAGTAAATTTTTCTTAACTTGTGTCTTTAGAGAGTGACAGGTGTCACCCAGTTGCTCTGCTGAGTTCTATAATTCCAACAACTGTACTGGCTTTCTTTATTGAAAATAATCGATGGCTTTGGCAGAGAGAAAGCAGAGGATATAATGGCATGTTTCGTGCACCTTGACAGTGTGGTTCAGAGTGGCTGGCCCTGTCAGTGTCTGCTTTTCGATTTTTTTCTAACTAGAACCCAAGGGAACATTCCTAGGGCCTTAAACACTGACAATCCCCAAACATAAAGGTCAATGGATACCTAGAAGTTGTATGTTTTTTTTAATCCACTGATGAATTTTATATTTTTAACCCTTCATTTGAACCTAGTATCATTTCAATAGAGTTATAAAACTTGGAAAGATTCATTTGGGCTCACATGCATGCTTCCATGGCAGGAAGAAAATGCTTGGATTAACAAGAAGGTACCAGCCACACTTCATTCTTGGTTCTTTTCTATGATTCCAAATAATTTTAAAATTTTATTAATAGATATTATGATATTAAAATTCTATGGCCATAATAAAGAGTTAAAGGGCATAGAGAATTTTCATTACGATTCATTACATATACTCAGAATCCCCATCATTTGGCTGCCTGAATTAGCACGAACATTCTTTCTTAGAACTTTCTATATTTTAAAAGACTTTATATAGTGAAAGATGAGAATCATGTTGACAGTTTGTCCATACTTAAGCTGCATTGTCTCCTCACAGTAGAAAAGAATCTGAATAATTTGTGCTAAATAATTTGAAATACCATTTTGTTAATAGACATAAAATATTTAGCTAATTGGCCTCCTGAGACTTTAATCTAAAGCTACAGGCTGTCATTTGAACAACTCCCTCAGCTCAGGCAGTTGCCGACACAGGGGGGGGGAAACCCTGAATCTGGATCCATGGGCAGGTAGAACCTCAAGCACTATGACTATCCTCCAAACGGGGTTAATATGGATCCCAGGTAAGACAGAGGGTCCCTCCAGCTGTAGTAAGAACCCCTACTTCTCTGACTTGTGATGGCAGATGCAAGTTGATGCAAAACACAAGACAAAGACAATGGAGTGGTTTTCTAAGACCATGGTCCCTGCTTCTAGTCTTGGCAAGGCATTTATTGTCCAGCTGGGTTGATATAGTAGCTCAGCTTCCTTGCTTAGCACCTCCTGATAACTTGCCTGACATCTCAGAGATTCTTAAAATATTCTTAAACTTTGGCATCCCTTCTTGCTCTGGGCCTTATGAATAAAACATTTATCCAGTCAGCAGCATTGGCAGAGAGGAAAAGCCAAGCTCCATCCATCAACGTCAGGAGCTGAATTACCCAGTGATTGCAGATCCTTTAATAACTCCGCTTCTTTATGATGATATTGGTAAATAGCCAAATATTGCCAGCACCTGATTTTTTGGTAAGCAGCCCTTTTTTAGCCTGGTAACGTACCACCACCAAGTGAAAACAAGGAGTGGCCATGGTGATCCCAAGGGTTTGTGTTTTTCCATTTGCATTCTGTCTTGGTTTCCTATGGCTGTTGTAAGAAAGTACTATAAATTGGGGGCTTAAACAACAGAAAAAAAAATATATTGTCTCACAGTTCTAGAAGATAAAGTCTGAGATCAAGGCATCTGCAGGATTGATTCCTTTTGAGGGCTATGAGAGAGAATTTGTTCCATGCCTCTGTCCAAGTTTCTGGTGGTTTGCTGGCAAACTTGGGTGTTCCTTGGCTTACAGAAGCATTGCCCAATCTCTATCTTTATGTTCACAGGGCATTCTCCACATGTATGTGTCTGTGTAATATCCCCTTCTTATAAGGTCATCAGCTATATCAGATTAGGGGCCCACCCTACTTAGTATGACCATAACCGATTATCTCTACAATGACCTGATTTCCAAGTAAGATCACATTCTGAGGGGCTGAGGGCTAACATATGAATTTTGAGAGGACACAATTCAACCTACAATAATATTTTCTGCCTTTTCCAAAATGCATTTCTTCTTTCTGCTGGTTACATGAAGATCAACCAGACTACTCATAAAAGACTTGTAGAAATTTTGTTTTCCTTAAGTAAGCCAAAAAAAGGCTGGACTCCAGATGCAATCTGATTCACTTACCATAAGAATCAATTTAATATTATTCAGTTTTGTGAGGATAATTAGTAAAACAATTTTGACAGGAACGATAAAGTCAATATTATTAGCATTTTATGAATAGGTTATTCTAAATTCCTCTGAATTGAGAATAAAGGAAAAGGAAGTCAAATAAAAAATTTATCATGTAATATTTCAAAATTTCCTTTTAAATATATAGAAAATAAAATTTCTTCTCAGATCTCTATAGAATTACTTAAAACTAAAAAATTGCCAGGATTGGGATTGAAGTGGTTAAAGGGAAGCACTCATTTCAAAAAAAAAGTCATAGGACCTATAAAAATATTAATAATCCCATATGATTTTACTATCTACTGAAAAACATTAATATCATATTTTCAGAATTTTAATGGACCAGTTTCCCTGCAAATAAATATTCAGGTACATATGAAAAGGGACTATATCATCAGTGAACACAGAGAATCCATCTCTAAAGGATAAAGTTGATTCATGGTGAAGACAAATTTACTCATCAGGTTTTTATTTTATATTATCCCTGGAAATAAATTTCCTAGCTTATCTAGAATAAAAAGGTACTTCTTGTAGAGTCATCCATGAGATTAATCTCATCACATGTGTGGATTTTGTCACATACCCACTAAGATATGTGGTGAGTATATCACTACAATTTGAGATACTATATCAAACACAAAGACAATATAATTCAGTCCAATAAAAAGTGACCCAAACTGAAGGGGAAATCATTAGTGTTATATACACAAAACAACAGACCTCAGAGTTCGTGTCTCTTGGGGCCACGTTGCCTCAGTTTATATGTAGCCAGGAGTCACCTCATTGTTTACACCCTTCAATTCTCAGGCAAAGAGCAGCCCCGCTCACACTTGCGCGCGCACGCACACACACACACACACACACACAGCCACAGGCTTTTCTATAAAGAATAACCAAATCCAAACAAACCATTCTGAGGAGGCTTCCTTTCCATCATTTTCTCATTCTAACAAAGCTACTAAGAAAATAAAACTCTCCCACAAATAATTCCTTTCTATACCTGCCTGCCCTGGATCCTATTAATGAAACATATTAAGAATTTGTATGTTTGTTAATTCTGCCCCAAAGACACATCAACTGGCAAACACAACTAGAGCCTCTTCAGGGTTACCTGACATCCCATCTCACCCACAGTGCTGCCTATGGAAACAGTGAGAGCAAACCGTTGTTACTGGTTTCACTGCATTATTTTAAAAAGGAAAGACCCACCTCCTTAAATAACATTTGTTTTTAGTGCTACAAAACACCATTTCAAATACATTTGATTACTTCTCTCCAACTGAAAATCATATTTGATATAGAGACAATACTATAAACCTAAATACAAATGATGTGTCTGACTATTAGAGACGTATAATACAGAAGGGAGTACATTCCATCTGTTAATTGCAAAAATACTCTGCTTTTCTACACTCATGCTCTGTGGTCAAATTCAACTTATGCATCTGGGAAGCCAAAAAGACAATGACTAGAAAGAATCTTTGCAGAGTGCTAAGGGACTATTTTCTTGTTCTGTTGGAGTTTCATTTTCCAGGTAACTTTTCTGATAAATGGAGAACTTTCTCAGAAGGACCTTCTTGTTCACACTGTCTTCAGCACTGTGACATTTCATGTACCTGTTTTAATGCATTATTAATGTTATTATCACAACATTTCCTCGGAAGGCAAAAGTAGCAGTTCCTGTTCTCAGAATGTCCTATTGAAAATAAAAAGGATTAATTGCTTAAACACCATTTTCCAAGGAGTGCTCTTCTTGTGGGTTTACAGGAGATGGTGCAGTAGGGCTTTTGTTGTCTTGTGACTACATCAACTGCCTATTGCTTCCCCTTCTCCGGGAGCTAGACCAGGATTCCTGAGATCACAGACAGTTGTAAAAATAGGCCACTAGCCCGTGTGTGCTGTGGCCTGTAGCATGTGCCAGAGGAGAAGGAGCTCTCCATAGCAAGTTCTTATGAATTCTCAGAGGAAGCATGTGAGGAAGCGTGAATTCCCCCCTGGTTCAAGGGCCCCCATGCCCTGAACTTGGAAGATGTATTCAACAGAGCTGGGCATTCAAAGCTCTGATCAGAGAAGAAGAAATGCCTCACGGTGATCCACCTTCCTAAAGAGCCTTCAATAAAGTCTGAATTGGAAAAGAAATTTTGCAGATAAAGATAATAACCAACATTAGCACACAGCAGCCTCCACAGCTCATTGTTAACCACAATCAGAGGATGTCAGGTCCCTGAAACATAAGTATCTTTAATAAAAGCTACTGTGTTCTTTCCAGATTTTTCCCCATCTTCAGCTTGAGACCCGAGAGAATAGGCCTTCTGTCACAGTTGAGAAAATGTTACAATATGAATTGGAAGAGTGCCCAGATGCAAAGACAGAAAAGCATCCTGGTGAAGGTGCCCAGGTGAATGCCACTCTGAGTCTCCATCCTCTGACACATTACTCAAAGTCCTGTATATGAGGACAGGCTACAGAAAAGCTTCGTTCTCTTCTACCTCCATGGCTTTGCTTCTGCTGATTCTAACACCAGAACCCTGTTTTTCTGGCTTTCACAGGTTTGGATCCTTCTCATGTGTCAGATTTCAGCTCAAGTATCAGCTCCTTAAAAGGCCTTTATTCCTGTCCCATTAAAGTGATTTATTTCTACTATTGCCTATCTCAGGAATCCTTTCCTTATTCTCATTGATGTTATCACATCCTCTGCTTGTCTTATTTATACTCTGCTTCTACACTAGGCCAAATGCCCCTGAGGTCAGGGACTATTTTAATTTCACTGGTACAATATGATGCCCAAGAAAAGTTGACTGATTTGAATGTGTTCTAGAGCAGCACTACTCAATAGAACTTCCTGGAATGATGAAAAAAATCTATATTATGCCCTGTCCAATATGGTACCCACTAGCCACATAATGTTATGAAGCACTTAAATTGTGATTACTATGGATGAGGAACTAAATTCTAAATTTCATTTAATATAATTTTAATTAAGCTTAAATGTACATAGCCAGATGTAGCTATTGACTACCATTCTGGAGAGTGCAATTTTAGGACAATCCACCCATCCTTGGAAAGGCACACACTAGTCCCAAACAGCTAATCTGACTCAAATAGAAGGAGCTACCCTGAGCCTGAGTTTGCTATTTTTGTGAGCTACTCGACCATGCCTATGCAGCCTGGAAATAACTATTATTAACCTGCACAATACTTTTCTTGGGTATAGAATATGGTGTACATTATAAAACTGGATAATTTGGACCAAATTTGAAAAAAAAAAGTTAACATTTTTCTAATTCATTTGTTGGTGATGTCTGCATATACACAAAACTCAAATATTTTTAAAAAGATTAAAACAGGCAATAACTTAAGCTAATTCCCCAGTATCTGTTTAACCAAAACAACAAGATGCAGCAGAATAGGAGTCTTCTCATTGATTCAGTGGACTGTGGCCTTTGAGGGCTGAGGCTGGATCTGCTGGTCCTATGGTAGGTTTACCCCAGGGGCCTGACTCAGTGGAAAAGGCACTTAGTAAAAATGTTTTGAATGTACAGATAAATCCTATAGAGTCATTATGTTCACTTACTTGAGTTTATTTACTTTCTCATTTTCTTTTTCCATTCATTGCATTTATTTTATCAACTGAAGAACTAAAAGTGAGGGATGGGGAGGGGCAGGTTGTATTACAGAATAAAAAAGGCTTTCCCCCATATTCTCAAGTTTCTCAGATAGAGTGACCCAAGCAATGGGTCAGCATCAAGAGAGTAGGAGAGCCCCCGGCCCAGGCAAGGTTCAAATTCTCACCACGTCCAAGTGCCAAAGGATGGTCACAGGGCACAGAAGGTTCTGCCAGCAAGTGGAATTTTCACCTGTCTACCAAGAACTGGCTGGCACCCAAGGCTAAATCTCAAACAACGTGATGGGAATGCTAAGGAAGGAAAAATAAACAGGACGTAATTGGCAAATAGGAGACCAAGCGTGTTCTCCGTAAACCTGACCTGAATTTAGTTGCACTTGAGTTTTGCATTTCTTTCTCTGAAAAAACACAGATCCCACCACCTCCTCTCACTTCTACAGCAGAGTATCACACTATTCTTTTGTGTGTGTGCTCCTGTGTTGCAAATGGATCCAGATACAGTCTGTTCTTTTTTTATTTAATCTTTATTTTATTTTTCCCATTACCATTTAGTGCCCTTATACCTTCTACCCCCCCAGTTACCACACTGTTGTCCATGTGCATGAGTCCTTTCTCCTTTCTGCTCAATCCCTCACCCTCTAACCTCCTCCCGCACTAGCTGTCAACTGCTCTCCATCTATGAGACTGTCTCTGTTTTCCTTCTTAATTCAGTTTGTTCATTAGATTCCACATATGATTGATATCATATGGTATTTGTCTTTTTCTGACTGGCTTATTTTACTTAGCATAATGTTCTCCGGGTCTATCCATGCTGTCATATGGGTAAAATTTTCTTCTATTTTATGGCCAAGTAGAATTCCATTGTGTAAATGTTCCATAGTTGTTTTATCCACTCATCTATTGATGGACACTTGGGCTGCTTCCATATCTTGGCAACTGTAAATAACACTACAATTAACATAGAGGTGCTTATGTTCTTTCAACTTAGTGTTTTGGGTTTCTTCAGAAAATTAAACAAATGGGACTACATCAAGCTAAAAGGTTTTGTACAGCAAAAGAAATCATCAACAAAATAAAAAAGACAATTCACACTGGGAGAACATATTCACTGATACATCTGATAAGGGGTTAATATCCAAAATTTATAAAGTACTCACAAAACTCAACACCAAAAAAAAAAAAAAAAAACCCAATTAAAAAATGGGCAAAAGACCTGAAATACTACTCTTCCAAAGAGGTTATACAGATGGCCAATAGACATATGAAAAGATGCTCACTGATCATCAGAGAGATGCAAATTTAAACCACAATGAGATACTATCTCACACCTGTTAGAATGGCTATCATCAATGAATCAACAAACAAGTGCTGGGATGTGGAGAAAGGGGAACTTTTTGGTGCAGCCACTGCAGAAAGCAATATGGAGATACCTCAAAAAATTAGTTTGCTCTCATTTGAAAGTGGCAGCTACAGCAAATAATTTCCACAAGAATTAACAATCACCCTTTTCTTTATCCCTTTCTCTGCCCTTCCTCATTCTCATTCTCTCCCTCCTCTCCTTTTCATTGATCTCATTCTGATATAGTGAATCACAGTCAGAATTTCCTCTTTTTAATCTAGTTAGGAAAAAATAATCCCATTGCCTTAATATTGACAGCAGCTGCAGCTGGACTGCCCTAGGCCAGAAGTTCTGTGTATGAAACAAACAGAAATTCTATCTCTCCCCATTTCCCCAGCAAAGCATGTTGTTGCCTGCCTTTAGACTGGAAACCTAACCCACAGACATTTACATCATGAGGTTTGTTTTCATAAGTTATAGCAAAAGGCAAAAATGAGCATGGTTCTCTGACTCCAGGGCAGATTTTCCAGTGCCCAATTTGTTAAAGATGACATTTCTGTTAATGCCCTTGTATTAAAACTGCATGCCCATATTTTAATTTCACCATAATATCACATCACAGCATTTAATAGGAGAGGGCCATGAAGAACTATTACTGAAAAGACATTGCGGAACTTTATATGACTACATTGTATATTGACTTTCGGTTAGTGCTTCAAAGTAGTTCTATTAAGTTTAGGTCAAAGAAAGAAAAGGAGAAAAGGAAGTAGGAAAGGCGAGAGAGATGAAGGGAGGGGAAATATATAGAAACTCAGAATGGGAACTTCTGAAAAGGAGAGGGTCACAGGATTTTTGTTTTCCATGTACTTTAATATTCATTCTATTATGCCCTGTGTGTAGCATCACTTTTCTTTTTCATTTTTCAAAATATTTTTTATTTATTTCCAGAGAGAGGGTAAGGGAGAGAGAAAGAGAGGAAGAGAAACATCAACGTGTGGTTGCTTCTTACACGCCCCTCACTGGGGACCTGGCCCACAATCCAAGCATGTGCGCTGACTGGGAATTGAACCAGTGACCTTTGGTTTGCAGGCCCACGCTCCACCCACAGAGCTACACCAGCCAGGGCCCAATCTCTTCTATATCCATGGTGGGGTGCCAGAGTATTTGTGATACCACATCCAGGAAAATATTAATTTTAGATGTAACTTGACAGTAGTGAAAATCATATGCAGAAATTCTTCTTCTGTTGTTAGGGTTAATCATAAACAGAAGATGAAGATCAAACACACCAGCTTTAAGTCAGATGTTAGACACCCATAAAACCTTATAGACACCTTATATAAAACAGTGTGCAGAAGAAACACATGTCTTCATATTCTGTTTTAGAGAAGATAATGGGTGCATCCTAAGAAAATGAATCAATCAATTTCTTCCTTTTTACATCGCTAGGGCCTGATCCAACACCATCAATAACACCTTCTCCTAGACTTGGTTGGAAATTTACAACAGGCATTTACAAATCCTTTAAAAGATTTTTGGTTAAAAAGAAGGTGGTTGGTTCTCTCTCTTCCCAATTCTCTGACCCAGCAAAAACCACTGTCAACTCTCTGCTCAGTGTAAAGACACTGAGTCCCCCTGTTGCCATGGCAACACATTAGTTGTCAGGTCTGTGTGTCTCCTACATTCAGGGTCTAATCTGTTCCTCCTGGCTTTTGAATTTAACACTTTCTAACCCTTAATTAGATTATCTGATGGGAAAGGTACATTTTATTTTTATACTAAGTAGCTACTGAAAATGGAGTCCTCTGGAGAACAGATTACAGAGGTAAAGACCAGTGTGCTGTCAGGCCCACCAGAAATAACAAAGAGCAAGAGTAAAGTGGGAGGCACAGGCTCCACTCGCTGCGCCTCAGATATTGGGGAAAATCAAAACAGTTTCTGCCATCTGTCACATAGCACGGTGTAAAATTACAAAGCTGTTTGTTTCTGCATTTGGGGAACATTCCTCCACTGTCATTAGATCACAACAATATTACCTAGTCACTGAAGTTTTGGATCAATGCTCTTTAATATTTTTCTCCTCAGAGAATCTCTGTCTTAACTCATTTTTCAGTGGGAATGTCTGCTAAATGATTCACTTAGAGACACATATTTCACACAAATAAAGCACTTAGAATGGAAGTTGTGGTACATCTGACAATTTAGTTAATCTCAAAGAGTTTATGACAAAAGAAAAAGAGGGGAAAATTCATAAAGGATTATAATCCAGAACAAAGTGTTATTCTACAGCAGCATTTCTCAAAAGGTGGTCCACAGAACCCTTGGGTTGGGGTGAAAAGGCAGAGAATTGGGTCAAAACTATTGTCATGATAAAACTAAGGCACTAGTGCCTTTTTCACTCTTTCAAACTTAACACTGATGGGCTTCTGGCCAAGATGGAGGTGTAGGTAGATACACTTTGCCTCCTCACACAATCAAAAGGAGGACAACAGCAAATTTAAAAACAAAAAATAACCAGAACTGCTAAAAAAATCAAACGGTATGGAAGTCTGACAACCAAGGAGTTAAAGCAGACATTTATCCAGACCACTAAGAGGGGCAGAGGGGCAGCCAGGGGTGAAAGGATGGGTGGCAATGTGGCAGCTGGAGGACCAGACAGGCAAGGCAGCAGCCAGGAGACAGAGTGGTCCCACATTTGTGGGTGGATTAACCAGGAGGAACAACTAGGGAGCAGCACAGACCATACAACCCAGGGTTCCAGCACAGAAAAAAAAAAAGCCTCAAAACATCTGCCTTTAAAATCCTGTGGGAGTTATGGTGGCAGGAGAAATTCCCAGGCTCACAGGAGTTTGTTGGAGAGACCCATAGGATCCTAGAATGTACATAAACCCCCCACCAGGGAATCAGCACCAGAAGAGCCCAGTTTGCTTGTGGGTAGCAGGGGAAGTGACTGAAAGCTGGACAAGAGCTGACCAAGAGGAATTGTTTCCTCTAGGACCCCTCTCCCACATACAGTGCCAAAACCCAGTGAAGTGGGTTGCCCTGTCCTGGCAAGTGCCTAAGCCTCAACCCCTTACCACATAACAGGTTCAAGACAAAGAAATATAGCCCAAATGAAAGAACAGATCAAAACTCCAAAAATACAACTAAGCAATGAAGAGATAGCTAACCTATCAGACACAGAGTTCAAAACACTGGTAATCAGGATGCTCACAGAAATGGTTGAGTATGGTCACAAGACATAGGAAGAAGGGAAGGCTATGCAAAGTGAAATGAAGAGAAATGTACAGGGAACCAACAGTGAAGGGAAAGAAACTGGGACTCAAATCACCGATTTGGAGCAGAAGGAAGAAACATTCAATGAGCACGGAATGAAGAAACAAGAATTCAAAAAAATGAGAACAGGCTTAAGAACCTCTGGGACTTTAAACATTCCAATATCTGAATCACAGGAGTACCAGAAGGAGGAGAGGAAGAACAAGAAATTGAAAACTTCTTTGAATAAGTAATGAAAGAGGACCTTTCCAATCTAGCAAAGGAAATAGACTTTCAGAAAGTCCAGGGAGTTCAGAAAGTCCCAAAGGAGTTGGACCCAAGGTAGGACACACCAAGGCACATCATAATTACATTACACAAGATAAAAAATAAGGAGAAAATCTTAAAACCAGCAAGAGAAAAGGAGACAGTTACCTAAAAGGAGTTTCCATAAGACTACCAGCTAATTTCTTGAAAGAAACCTTGCAGGCAAAAAGGGGCTGGAAAGAAGCATTTGGAGTTGTGAAAGGCAAGGACCTACATCCAAGATTATCCAGCAAAGCTATCAGTTAAAATGGAAGGGCACATAAAGTGCTTCTTAGATAAGATCAAGTTAAAGGAGTTCATCATCACCAAGCCCTTATTATACAAAATATTAAAGGGACTTAGAATAAGAAGATAACAACTAAACAAAAAAAAAACTAAACAAACAATAGAGCAGAAACAGATTCACAGATATGGAGATCACATGGAAGATTATCACTGGGGAGGGGGAGGGGTGAGTGGGGGAAAATAAGGGGTTCAAATAAGAAGCGTAAATGATAGGTACAAAATAGACAGGGGGAGGTTAAGAATAGTATAGGAAATGTAGAAGCCAAAGAACTTATATGTATGACCCATGAACATGAACTAAAGCAGGGAAATGCAGGTGGGAGTGAGGGTGCAGGGAGGAGGGGAATAAAGGGGAGGAAAAGAAATGGGACTGTAACAGTGTAATCAATACAATTTACTTAAAAATATAAATAAGTATAAATATAAAAAATATAAATATTTATAAATAATTATAAACAAACAACACTGATGATGCAGAAATAACAGCGTTAAAACTGCTAAGTGGCTAGCACAAATCACAGCGCGCTCTCTCTGTCTCTCTCTCTCTCTCTCTCTCTCTCTCTCATAGAAGGAAGAGGAAGAAGTGGACATTCCCTATCAAGGACGTTTTACATTTTAAAATGTCCTTGATAGGGAATGTCTAAAAATTAACTCTATTAACTCTTGGCTTTTGAATACACATCTTTCCAATATTCTGTATGACAAAAAAGGAAAAGTTGCATAAAACATTCTTATTTTCACGGAAGTAGAAGGGTTTTCTCCAGGTAAAGCACTCGTGTGATTGAGTGGAGAGCCAAATTAACCACTTTTTAAATGGGGCACAATCTTTACTTGAAAGAACAATGGGCAAATAATGGCATTGACTTAGTGATTTGGTAGACATTTTTCCCAAAAATGTCTTGCCTTTAAAGAAAGGCAAACTGTCATTTCAAGGAGAACAACCTATGGTATTTGTTGCCAATGATAAAATGTGAACTCTCAAGTGAAATTTAGAGTTTTTGAAAAATTGTATCTGTGAGCTTAAAACCTTCCCAGTACAAAAAGATTTTTCTAATAAGATAGATGGCCATATTATTGAATGTAATTTTTTGTACTGACATTGAAATGTGTCAACATTTGGAAGATCTGCACCAATATTTTCCAAATAATCAAGGCATGGTGTTACAAAATCCTGCATGGATAAAACACCAATTCAAAGTAAATGAAGGACCAATGGATTTTAATGTAACAGAATGTAAAACATTAATAAATGTGGTTTTAGACTTCATACTGCACATAGCTATGGAAAAATTCCCATTGTCAAGTTTGGGTGATTATCAATGAATACTTACAATTATCTAAAAGGAACTTAAAATATTCCTCTTTTTTACATCTACACATCTGTGTGAGACCAGATTTTTCTTTACCCTTCAAACAAAATAAACATATCACAACAAATGGTATGCAAAAGCAGGTAAGAGAATTCATCTGTCTTCTATTAATCCATATATTAAAAAGTTTGGCAAAATTGTATAACAATACCACTCTCCTCATTAGTTTCTTTCTGTTTTGGAAGACATAGCTATTGTTAATAAAGATATTTTAGTTATCACTCAATGGGTTTTTTATTGTAACTTTAAAAATAAGTACATAAATTTAGTCATTTACTTCTACTCATAACATAATAAATACATAAGCAAAGCCCTTTGGAGTCCTCAATAATTTACGTGTAAGGGATCTAAGGCCGCAAAATTTGAGACCACAAAATAGAAAGAAGGTCAAAGGGAGAACCGTGCAAGGCACTGAGACCACAGCTAAGGGACCTAGGACACACAGAAACAGAGGTTCTTAGAAATGCATTTCTTTTTTAAAAAAATTATTTTATTGTTGTTCAACTACAGTTGTCTGCATAGAGGAGACAATTAACTGCTTCATGACCAGCTCGAACTTTTCATTCTCAAAGTACGGACCATGAAATCCCAGAGCAAGGAAAAGATAGTCCAAGCTTAGCCTCAGGACATAGTTCTATTTTCTTGGGTAAGACATATTCCTCTCTCTTTTTTTCATCTTACTGGATTTTTGTCTTCTATGTCTTTCCACCCTACTCTGAATAAACAAGATTCATTTCACCTTAAGAGACAAGATTCTTTGGGATCACCAGAGAGTCTATAGCACCACACACTGATAAAAATAGAAAGCAAGACAAAAGGTAACCAGTTTCACTGTTTAACAAACACCATTCACAATATCTATAATAAAAGATAACAGTGACATTTTGATGCTGATGTGTCAGGGAAGGGAAACATGAGGCTGAGGGATGAAAGCACATGCCATTCGTAAGAAATTGCCCTCTGGAGCTCATCTTTCCAGGTAGGAAACCAGCTTGCCTGCCTGCCTGCCTGCCTTCCTTCCTTCTTTCCTTCCTCCCTCCCTCCCTCCCTCCCTCCCTCCCTTCTACAGAAACAGTGATGCTGACTTTATAATGGCAGTGCCAAGGAACTTTTTGTTTTGGACTACAAATCAGCCCTGGCGAGAGTGAGTTGGTTGGGTATCAGCCTGCAAACCAAAGGGCCGTAGGTTCAATTTCTGGTCTGGGCACATGCCTGTGTTGCTGCTTTGTCCCCGGATGGGGCGCATGCAAGAATAAACAATCAATATTTCTCTCACATTGATGTTTCTCTCCTTCCCTTCTCTTTGGTATAAATAAAAGAAAAAAATTTTAAAGAATACAAATCAATTTTGTTGTGCAAAGGTAAGGCTTTCACATTTCTAAGTCTACTGAGGCTAAAAGTAACAGCAGCAACAACAAAAATCTCTAAAGAGTCTTTATTTTAAATCTCTCACAAAAATTGTTAAATGTTTAGTTTTGCTATATCCCCACCCCCAAATTAGCAAAGTATCCTGAACAAATGCTGTAAGAGTAAACACTACAAATAACACAAAGTACTTGAAGGAGTCCAGCCATGCCCCCTTATCTGCAGGGGTATGTTCCGTTACCCCCAGTGTATCCCATTACCCCCAGTGTATGCCTGAAACCATGAGCAGCACAGAACCCCATATACAGTATGCTTTTTCCCATTCAGGCATGTGATACAATTTAACTTATAAATTAGGCAGAATACGGGATAAACAACAATAACTAATAATAAAATCAAATAGTTATAATAATATGTTATAATAATATATTATAATAAAATTATGTGAATGTGGTCTTTCTTTCTCAGCCAACTATAGAATAGGTTTCTTTTTTCCTTCTTCACAATTTCATGGCTAGATTTGCCCTTCCATAGATCTGAACAACCTCAGCATTAAAATGTTTTTCTTTAAGTCTAAAACGTTCACCTTCTTATAGACAGCACTTTACAGCTTCTCTTTGGCACATCCAAACTGCCGGCATCACTACTCCTGCAGCCAGTACTAAGTATAGTAAGAGAGGGCTGAACACAGCCCTGCATACCCTGGCAGTCAACTTGATAGCCAAGACAGCCAGGAAGTGCCCCAAGGGCTGCAGCACACACAGTGTGGAGACACTGAACAAAAGGGTGATTCTAGGCAGGACGGGGTGAGATGGTGAGAGATTCATCATGCTACTCAAAACAGCAGGCAATTTAGAGCTTACAAATTATTTCTGGATTTTTCCATTTAATATTTTTGGACCAAAGTTGGTCAAGGAAAACTGAAACTGTGAAAAGCAAAACTGTATGTAACGTCATCTCCTGGTTTGATGATCTTTTTGGCATGTGACAGTGGACCCTAAATCCCTTGGAAGGTTTAGCCATCCCACCTAGCATCTGTACCCAACCCATGTTCAAACTCAGCAAAAGTAATACATTTTCTGAAACCAGAGAACTGAGAAACAGCATCACCTGATGAGTCCCCTCTGGTAATCAGTAAGGAATAAAGTATGGTTCGGAGGGGAAGGGTGAGGATTCAGTGCTGAATTTCCTTGGTGGTAGCTGAGTCTGGGGCTCCTTCGCCAGTCTTGCCTTTGCAGCAACAACACTCGGCTCCACTGTTTTGGCCTCTTTCTTTTGTTTGTTAGGGAAAGTGTGACGCATTTTAGGCATTATCTCAGAATCTGTTTTTGCACACTGTGTTTGCATTGGTTTATCACAAGATAATTTTTTTAAACTATCTCAAGGTATTTTTTAGTGGCCAAAACAAAAACAAACAAACAAAAAATAAACACCAGAGCAGAAGGCTCTCTTACAATTTTTGATTCTTGTAGATATAAATTTTATGACTTCGCTTGATACCCCTGTTTTGAATTAAATAAACAAAAAAAGAAAGACTAGCTCTTAAAGAGTACCTCCCAGTCAAAGCTACCTTAAAACTTCCCTTATTACTATCAATTAATTACGTGTCCAACAAATTTGGTTAAGTTTAATAATTGAAATAAATGACCACAACATGTTGTCAGTTGCTAGCCCCTCTTTGTGAAAGGATTAAATTTTTCAAAAGCTTTGTTTGGTGCTAAGCAACTCTGGCGAATTTCAAAAACACTTTTTTATCAAGCAACTAGACAACTGGCCCCTCGTCAACTTCAGTAAAAACAAAAATTAAAAATAAATTATGCTTAATTTATATTTCTTAGTATTGTCCCTTAATTTCATTTCTCTTCATGATGCCTTCGGTCTTGTAAAATTATTATTCACACACAAAAAAATCCCTCCTGGACTCTGCTTTTCTGCTTTCTCACTTCAGGATGTAAAATATGCCAGCAGTTTTATTATCAGGGAAGAAAACACAATTGCACCTCTCAACTTGTAGGAGGGACAGTTGTTACATACTTGCCACAGGGAGATTTCATCACACCCAGAATTTTCAGCAAATATCTTTTTGTAAAGCTAGAAGAATCCATGTTTTAGGAAGACATGTCAGCCCTAAGGAGAAGATGGGCCATTGTCCTATTGCACCCAGTTACAGGAGTCAGCAACGAAGATTAATAGTCAACACACTCTGCATGTGGGGGCTACTTGTCCTTGTACCTGCAATATTTTTTATTATTGTGCTCAGATACACATAATGTAAAGGTTACCATTTTAACCCCTTTAAGGTGAACAATTCAGCAGCTTTAAGTATATTCACGATGTTATGTAACCCTCACCACTATCAAGTTCCAGAAGTTTCTCTTTGCCCAAAAAGAAAACCCTTTATTCATTGTACCTACAATATTTTAAGCCATGGATTAGACACTTGGTTTGGGATAGGAATTTCTTTAACTCCTCCCTTCCCATCACTAGTAGAATGGCCATAATTAAGAGTATGAGCTCTGGAATCTGGTGGCTTCTATTTAAATTCTGTTCCTGGTACCACCTTGGACAGGTAAGTACTCATTCTTTCTGAGGACCATTGTCCTCATCTATGAAACAAGAGCAATCATAAACGCTCTTACAGGGTTCTGAGGAAGAAACTAGAGCACATATTGTACAACCCACTCAGCTCCGGGTCTGGCAAGCATTAGGAGGTCAATATATGCCTTGTATATTTATTAATTTATGTTTTTTATTGCTCCTTCCATGTGCTAGGCTCTATTCTAAATGTTGTGTAAATATGAGATGCTTTCAAATTCTCCGCCATCCCAAGAGGTAGTCACTGTAACTAACTTCATTTTACAGATGACAAAACTCAAGCACAGAGAAGTTGAGTTTCTTGCCCAAGGTCATGCAGCTCTTAAGTGGAGCAGCCAGGGTTTTAACCTCCAGAGGCCAGCTGCTCTTAGGCCCTGCTGCCTCTACATTATTGCTTCCAGGTATCATACGTGCCCCAAAATGCATGTGGTTAGTCTTTCCTCATTTCTTTTTCTATTTCCAGAACCAATTTAATGCTTTCAAAAGTAGAAACCATCCATATTCTTATCTTTCTCATACAGCATCTTACAGAGTTTCCCCTTTCATTAAATGTGTGATTTTACACAGTAGTCATCAGACTAGACGTGCAATTTTGTTTGTTGTTTGCCCCATCATGTTACAACATAATCATGCAAGGAAAAATGTTATTGCCCCAAGTGAATGTGACCTTAATACTTGAATTACTAGTCAACTTTTGTACTTTCCACCTATTTATGTAAGCACAATATAATTCCTACACCCTGAGTGACAGATTCTGTGTGGCTGTTTAGCTCACATCCTACCAAGAATCTGTATTTAATTCTTGGTACGATACAGTGGTTAGAACCCTGAAGGCAGGCTGACACTCAGCCAAGTATACCAAAATTCTCTAGCACATCCTGAGACCGAGGGCAGTGCAGGAACCAGCCCCAGTTACAGGGTAGGGGAGAGATGAGATTATGGAGAACTATCACATCTGCTTCAAAAGTCCAAATTTTACAGGGTGTGAGGGAAACCAACTCAGCTAAGCACACGTGTGTGTCAGTGTGTGGATGGGACAGCAGCCTCACGGATTCCACTCCCAGTTCCCACACAAATTATCAGCAGAGATCTGCATACTCAAACTGAGCAAGCCTGCTGGAAATCCGGGGCAAGAGGCTTCTTTACATAATTAAAAAAAGTACAGATTCTGATAAAATAAATTTCCCTTGAGGTACAATTGTTTTTCTTCGTACCTTCAAAGGGCTTCATATTACCTGGAAGTATGTCAAACTCAATTTCTTTCTTTTTTTTTTCTTTAATTACAAAAGTAACATGTGCTTATTGTAAGGAGTTCAAACAAGACAGAAGTACGTAGAGTGAAATTAAGTTCCCCTCTTACCATCACCATCTTCCAATGCTAGTCTCCAGAGGCACTCTGCCAACCCTCAGACTCCTTTTCTATTTGCTCATGTATGCAAATATTTTTGCACACATGCAAATAAATGCATATGGATGTGCAAGTGCATGGGTATACATGAGCAAATACACAAAAATCTAACTTTTGTTTTTATAAACCATAGGGCAAAAGCATAAAAAAGACAACACAGGTTGTGGCAGAAGTTGACACCTACAAAATAACATTGAATCAAAAAGAATGGCAGAGAAAAGGTTAAAATGAACTGATCTTTTAAGCTAAGAACGCACACAGAGAGATACACAAAAAACATCATTCAATCAAGTTATGTACATCTAACTCCAGACAGTGGCCAGTTTAGTCTGATTGGTTATAGAAGCACTCCTCATCATCAGAATTAGGTCAATAGTACCACCAGCTTAGAAGATTCATGTCAGGTGATGCTAGGAATAGAAATATTTGACTGCTTATTGCTTTATTTGCACTCTTCCTGACTTGATTTATGATTCTTACCAACAGCTTTGCTTGTACATTGTACCCCCATGCCACACAAAATATCTCTCCCCCACCCTACACCCCGTCCTCTGCCTACCTAAATCTTATTTGTGCTTCAAGCAATAGGTCATTTCCTACCACCCTAAGAAAGACTTTCTTCATCACTCTGACCCAAGGAGATCGCTTTGCCTTCTGAACCCTACCTGGTAGGGGTTGCCACTTTGTGATCAACCAACCACTTTGTGTGTGAGTTGGACTTTGTCCCAAACTGACTGTATGCTTCTAAGCCAGGGTATCTCAGGCACTTCTACGTTAGCTGGCATGATACACTGCATACACACTGAAGGAGTGTTTGGTGAGAAGTGTATTTCAGTGGTGGCCAGATTTTGACCAGTGTTCATAATTTAAACCTCAACGAGAAATTAAAGATGATTTCCCCCAAATTTACAAATTCTGGATTCTGGGATAGAGAAAATTAGCACATTAACCAGGTTTTCTTAACTTGGGTCCCCAGTTGACACCAGAGAGTCACTCAGGCCTCTGAATGGTGAGCAACAACCGGTGTTCAGGGAGGAGAAAGTCTGTGGCTTTCCTCAGAGGTTCCACAGATCCTGCCCCTCAAAAGGGTTGAGCAACATGATTTCGGTCACACAGCAACACACTGAGAAAAGTGTTTGCGGAGGCTGGGGGCATTGTGTGGCCGTGTGGGGCGTGGATAACATGGAGGGCTCTGCCTCTTCCCCCAGGTGAAAAGAGTGGCACTCGTTTTCACCCCTCCATTTCTACCAGCTGCTCAGAGGTTTGACATTAATAAACTATCTACCTTTTGATATTTTTCAATCACTTGAAAAATATCCAGTCACGACTGTAAACTCCCTTTATGGCAGGAGATTGTAGCAGGGAGGGTTGTAATGAAAAAAGTGCCTCAGGCCAGAGAAGGTTTACATAAAAATGAGATTTGCACCTTAATATGATCTCAAATCTCAGTACACCATTCCACATACATTTAAACACATACTCAATACTGTGAATTCTTCTTGCTGTTAATATGTGTTTGTGCATAACTAGTATGAATGATTTTGTAGCAAAACATAGCTCTAAAATGCCATGTTATAACCCTTCAATTCCTTAGAGGAATTTGGAAAAAAAATGATTCTAGTATACAATACCCAAGCCAAAGAGAAGTCCGATGAGTGGAGCTCATTATTTCTGAAACTTGTCACACAACAGAAAAAACCATGTCAGTTTTTCTGACTTAAATCAGAAGTGGTTTCCCACTGAGTAGTGTGTTGAACCTTTGGCAGAGTAACAGATGATGCTGTAGACAATTATACATCCATCTTGGGATGAGACTAAACCCAGCAGTATTTAGACGAACCTTGATTTCAGATGATGAAAGCAATTACCCT
Source organism: Anoura caudifer (assembly GCA_004027475.1). Taxonomy (NCBI): domain Eukaryota; kingdom Metazoa; phylum Chordata; class Mammalia; order Chiroptera; family Phyllostomidae; genus Anoura; species Anoura caudifer. Next base: position 17,176 of record PVKU01000478.1, on the reverse strand, counting down.
TTTCTAAGACTGGAAGCAAAGTCTGTATTTCCTAGGAATCAGCATATCTGGGTTTTAGTCCCGAGGCTGCCATAAAGGTAGGTGACCTTGGACAAATAAGTTACTCAGATTTTACTTATTTTTATAGTGCGGGGATTAGAATCTGTCCCATCTCGGCTTTCTTCCAGCTCTAGCTGGAGTATCATTTCAAAGACAGTGAAAGGATTAACAGACTTTTGATTGGAAGAAACAATGAGGAAGGAGATTTATTTCACATTAAGATATGAATTCTTGAAAACTCTTGTTGGATTCTGAATCTGTAAAATGGATCCTATGTTTTACTAGATATAAATATGCTATCTTAGAACTTTCACGCTCCAGGTTTCCCGATCCAGCCTCTCTCTGGAAGTACATGCTATTTAAGCAAACACCTAGTACGATCGGAGTCAACATCTAAAAGATGATTCATGTTTGCTCATTCTGGATGGTTATGTGTCTAGTTTTCTTTTTATTTTTCAATTACAGTTTACATTCAATATTATTTTATATTAGTTTCAGGTGTACAGCATAGTGATTAGATAATCATAGACTTTACAAAGTGATTTCCCTTGATATTTCAAGTAATCACCTGGTACTCTACATAGTATTATACCTTACCATAGTATCAATAATACTACAGTATTATTGACCATATACCCTATGCTTTACATTACATCCCTGTGACAATTTAGTAACTATCAATTTGTATTTTTTCATCCCTTTATCTTTTTCACCTAGTCCCCCAATATTCCTCCTTCTGGCAGTGATCAGTCTTCTCTGTATATACGAGTCTGTTTCTGTTTTGTTTATTTTGTTCATTAGACTCCACATGTAAGTGAAATAATGTTGTATTTGCTTTTCTCTGTCTGGCTTAGTTCACTTAGCATAATACCCTCTAGGACCATCTACGGTATCACAAATGATAGGATTTCATTCTTTTTATGGCTGAGTAATATTCCATTGTGTATATGTACCACAGCTCTTTTATCCACTAGTCTATCGATGAGCATGTGGGTTGCTTTTTCTGAAGTTCAGTTTACATAGGACTAAAGTCTTTTTAAAGAGTTTCTCTTTTTATTTAACAACTCTTTTTGCTCATCTATCACATGACAACATAGGGCCGTATACTAGGAAACAGGGAGGTGCCAATGAGTTTAGTCTTAAAGATTGCAAATTGTTTTATTTTAATGTGTGTGACACTGTCATCTGTTACAAAAGTGTAAAGAAACAAAAATAATTTATGTCCTTTAGTGACAGCATTTCAAAGGAAAGCAGAAGGCAGTGTATATATGCTTCTGACTTGAGAAAATGTTCTTCCAGCACTAAGGACAGAAGCCATGGAATGAACTCAGGAAATACCAGGTCCTTACTAGATGGAAAAATTAGAAAAATCTCACCTGGGGATGGTTTCCTTCTTAAGACTTAGGGTTCTGTAGCATCAGTCACCAGCAAGTAAAAAGGGTTTACAACACGGACCAAAGCAGTTTTCTGTGTTCAACAATTCAGTGATGTGGCTAAATGATCAAAATACTCCTGGAATAAGTTGTTGACATATGAGCTTCTTTACTTAGTCTGAGATATACACTAATAGCCACTTTCCTGCCTAAAAACCTCAATAGTGCCAGGTTATCTTTCTATATCTTCACAATGAATTTCCAAAGAATCATAAGTTTCCCTCAGAGTATATTTATTCAATTATTCAAGATATGCAGCTGAAATTTCTATCTGGGCAATGCACAACTACTTTAAGTAGAGGGAAAATGATATGTTAAATAAATAAAATTTAATGGTTGATAATCCAAATAATTCCATATTAACAGAAAGGAAGCCATGTAAGGCAAAAACAATAATGACTCTTTATTTTCTTTACTGAGAACTATGACACACAAAGTTTAAGAATAGAGGTTTCCAGGTTTAATGCCTGCTTATGATACTTATAAATGCATCAAGTCTGTGTGAGCATTAGTGGCCTTGCCTATAAAATCAGAATAATAATACCTGTCTCACAGGCTGGTTGTGAGGACGAGATGGGATAAGTTACATAGGGCCTGTGTTAGTCTGCTAGGGCTGCCATAACACAGTACCACAGACCAGGTGGCTTAACCAACAGAAATTTATTTTCTCATAGTTCTGGAGGCTGAAATTTCAAGATCAAGAAACCAGCAGTGTTGGTTTCTGTTAGGCCTATCTTCCTGGCTTCCAGAGAGGCTCCTTCTCACTCTGTCCTATAGCCAGATTTCTGATGTCTCTTCCTCTTCCTGTAAGAACACCAGTCCTATTAAAATAACAGGCTGACCCTTATGACCTTGACCTTAATTTCCTCCCTAAAATCCTTATTTCCAAATACAGTCATATTGGGGGTTAGGGCTTCAACTTGATAGATTTTAGGGGGACACAATTCAGTATATAAAATACCCTTGACATTTTCTGGCACATTAGTTAACATTCATTGAGAGTTCACTACAATTAACACTGTTATTTTAATAATACTAGGAGTTATGAGTATTTGCCCCATAAACTCAAGATGGATTTAAGAAGATTGCTTTATTATAAAAGTGAAAAAGAAATCTTTCTCAGAAACCCCTGTCTCCCTACCACCTTCTAAAAGAGAAAGTTTTCCTTGTGCTTAAACTCAGTATCTGTGGACTGGGGCACATATGCCCCCCCTTGATGTTGGTCATGAGTGATGGTACCTTTTAGGATGAGACTCTTGGTCCTCCAGAGGCTAACACCTATGCCCATCACTCTCAGATTAGTTCATCACAGGCCTAAGCAAGGCACTGCACCTGCCGTAAACACCAGTCTAGCTGCTCCGCTCCAGAAAGCAGTGTCAGATCTGCAAACAGCATTTCTCTTTGCTTTAATGAACTTTAAAGGCTTTAAAGGCAGTACACTTTCCAAAATGAACTTTCACAGTGTTTACTGTGACTTTTCTCTTGACACAGGGAGAAAAACTATCACTTTAGGAAATTATGGCCATTTAGTAGAATCTTTGTGCGTGGGCCCCTGATGCAATTTTCTTTCTGTAAGCCTCAGAGGGAAAAGTTGGTAAAGACAAACACTATTTTGTCATTCTTTGATGGTACAAACAAAAAACTCTACCTGCTCTAAAGAGCTCATTTGCATGTAAACACTATATTAAAAATCAACATTTTATACAGGGGTGGGCAAAAGTAGGCTTATAGTAATTAATAAAGTAGGTTTACAATAAAAATAAATAAATAATAATACAAGAATAAACTATTTTGCATACTCAAAACTGTACACCTACTTTTGCCCACCCCTGTAGGCTAATTTGCATTCTCAAAAACAAATGCTTGCTGAGAATTTGAGGGGGACTTCATTTACAGATATAACCATAAAGTCAGAGACCCTTAACACTACTGATGGTTTTCCTGGCACCAGATGGGCAAACCTTGGGTACAACAATTATCAAAGGGATGAACATAAATGTCAAAAATAAATGAGGATAACTTGACACCTGATGAACTTTCTACTCAACTTGGGCAAGTTATCTATAGGCACCTGAGACATTGTAGTGATGAAATCTCGCTGAGGTAAAAATATATTTCAGTAAGAAATACATTTGTTTTGACTCAAGATAAAAAACAAAACCCTAGTGTGTGATAGTCCATCCCCACAAATTACACACACCCACAAAATCCCCTTTCTTCATTGCAACTACCCCATCCTCATCCAAGACATCACCTTTTTCCTCAGCCCCTGCACAAAATTCTTTCTCCCTGGTGTACCTGTTTACACTCTTTCCCTTCTCCACATCTAATGTTTCTTACTTTTTAAAAATTATCATTAAAAATGCCTAACATAAAAATTATCATTTGAAAAATTTATGCATACAATTCAACATCATTAAATACTTTCACAATGTTATGCAACCATTACTACTATCCATTTCCAGAACTTTTCATCATCCCAAACTGAAACTCTGAACCCATTAAAAATAGTTTTCTCCAGGCCCTAGTAACATCTATTCTACTTTCTATCTCTATGAATTTAGGCCCGCTGGGTATTTCATGTAACTGGAGCCATTACTTGTCCTTTCGTGGCTGGCATACTTGACTTAGCATAATATTTTCAGGGTTTATCTATGTTGTAGCAGGTATTAGAATTTCCTTCTGTTTTAAGGCTGAATAATATTTTATTGTATGTATGAGCCACATTTTGTTTATCCATTCATCTATTAATGGGCATCATTTTCCATCTTTTGGCTCTTGTAAATAATGCTGCTATGAACAGTGGTGTACAACTATCTGTTTGAGTTCTGCCTTCAATTCTTTTGGATATAGCATATCCAAAAGTAAAATTATTCAATAACATGGTAATTCTACATTTACCATTTTGAGGAACCACCGTATTCTTCTCCACAATAGCTGTACCATTTTACATTCTTACTAGCAATGCACAAGCGTTCCCATTTCTCCATATCTTTTTTTTTTTTTTTTTAGTAATAACCATCCTAGTGGATGTGAAGTGGTATCTTAATTGTGGTTTTGATTTGTATTTCCCTAATGAATAGTAATGTTGAGCATATTTTCACATGCTTGTTGACCATTTGTGTATCTTCTTTGGAGAAATGTTTATCAAGTCCTTTGTCCATTTTTAAATTGAATTTATGGGTTTTGTTGTTGAGTTGTAGGAGTTTTTTAATATATTCTGGATATTAATCTATTATGAGATATACAATGTACAAATATTTTTCCCATTCTGAAGGTTGTCCTTTCACTCTCTTGATAGTGTCCTTTGATGCACAAAAGTTTTTAATTTGGTGAAATCTAATTTATCCATTTTCTTATTGTTGCCTGTATAATATCCAAGAAGTTATTGCTAAGTCCAAACTCATGAAGCTTTTCCTCTGTTTTCTTCTAAGAGTTTTACAGTTTTATCTCTTACATTTAGGTCTTTGAGCCATTGGCATTCATTTTTGTATACAGTGTAAGGTAAGTGTCCAACTTCTTTTTTTTTGCATTCATTTTTTCAACTGCATTCATTGAAAAGACAGCACTTTCCTGATTGAATGGTCTTGGCACCCTTGTCAAAAATCATCTGACCATATATGCTAGCGTTTACCTCTAGACTTTATTCTGTGCCATCAGTCTATATATGCTAATATCACACTGTTTTGAATACTGTAGCCTTACAGTAATTTTCAAATCAGGAAGTATGAGTCCCCCAACTTTGTTATTCTTCAACATTGTTTTTATTACATGGGTTCTTTGAAATTCCATATGAATTTTACACTAACTTTTTCCATTTCTGAAAAAAGTGTCATAGGAATTTTGATAAAGATAACATTGCATCTATAGATTGCTTTGAGTAATATTATAATTTTAATGCTATTTAGTTCTCCAATACATAAAAGCAAATGTCTTTCCACTTAATTCTATGTTTTTAAACTTCCTCCAGCAATGTCTGTAGTTTTTGGTCCAATTCAATCTTGACACAACAGCTAGCAAGAGCCTTTAAAATTATCAATGAAATCATATAACTCCTCTGCCTAAAACATTGCAGTGGCTTATTGAAGCCCCTGCAAATATAACAGCACCCACATGGTGCTGCACAACCCTGCCTGCCCCTGCAACAGCATGTCATGTGACAACCCTCATTCCCCACTCTCCAGCCAATGTGCTCCGCTTTCAGTTTCCACAATGTGCCAAGTTTTTCCCCACCTCAGAGCCTTTATTTATGCTGTGTCTTCTGCCTAGGACACTTCTCTCATGCTTTTCGCTCATTTTTCAGGTTTCATCTAAATACAACCTCCTCAAAGAGGCCACCCCTAATGGTTCCTGGCCACCCATCCCATCACTATCCATCCCTATCACTGCTCCCTCTTTATGTCCTTCATAGCACTTAGCTCACTGCACAGATATGTCTCTGATTGCACTTTTTCTGTTTATTGTCAAACTCCCCCAAAGTAAGGGTCTTAGCTTTCTTGTTTATCCTGTGCCTCCATGCCCGGCACTTTGCTGACCTGCAGTGACTCATTCCTGGAAGAAAATAAGCAATACCATCCATAGCATACAGACATAAAAGTCTTGTCAGGAAGGTCAGCAGGAAACAGGAAAATTCAACAGAAGGTGGCTGAGGAGTTCAGACATACCAAACCAGCTGAACCATGCCCATTTGGCCTATAAATCCAGTGATATGGAAACAGATTTTGCCAGAAGAAACACTTTGAAGGTGTTGGTTCATAAACTAGCCCCCTGTACATGGAGGGCAAGGAGGGACTGAGGAAAGACAGAGACCACTCCAGATTAGCAGGTGGCAGGTTTAAAAAGCAACAGAACTCACATATGAGTCTTGTTTTGGCACCCACAAAACAAGTGGATCTTTGCATCTGCCTGCTAGTATCTTAAGAGTTTATATTGAGGACTTATCTGCCTTCAATCATACCACCCAGATGGTCTCAGCAACATCTTACTATCTCAAGGTTGCATCCTTGAAACAGCTCCTAGTGTGGGAATGGTGGGCACAACATATATTCCAAGAACAGAGGAGGGATAAAGACCCTCTAATTGCCTGAGTCCAACTCATGGGCCACCAGGTGGTCATGTCCTCTCAATGACTTCCTCCAACAGAATGGTGCATCATTAAAAATATTTTTTTAAAACATCCCTCAGTCCAGAGTCATAGCTTACTATTATAGCTTTAGGACATTGTACTTAACAATAATAGTGAAGGAAAAATAATTATCCCATGTCCAGAGAATTCAAGGTAAAATACTTCCAGAGGCTCTGGTAATGTTTCTACCAACATTCATAGATGGTTATGATTTACACTACACTAGCTCCTCTTAAGACAATTCACCAAAGCTACTGCCATCAGAACACCCACTGAGAGTGACCTTAGTCATGGACATGACGGGGCTGGGAAGTAAGTACACATGGAGAATGGGGAGAAGAATGGCCTCCATCTAGGAACTGTTCTGTGCTGAAGCATTTGTGCAGCTGAAGCAGGAAGTGGTTAGTAGAATGCCTAGATCATTTTCTAAGCAACTAATTCCAAACCAGAAGCCCCACCAGGAAGCAGAAGAACCTGGGGGTCTCCAGCACTGACTTCGGAATCAGCACTGGCTCATACCTGACTCTGCTAACCACAAGGACAGGGTGACCTTGGAAATTATTTAATTCTCTGGCCCACACTTTTCTCATCTATGAAATGAGGTCCAGAAGACCATCCTCAATATATATCAGGCAAGAACATGGGTTCTAGAAACCAACTGTTTGGGGTCAAATACTGACTTTGATTATTATTGGCCACATGCTTTTGGGCAAATTGGGCAAGTGTCTCTCTCTGGGCCTTGACTTCCTCTTTGATAAAAGGGGACCAGTGATAGTACCCTACCATGAGAAATGCCCAGAAAATGCCAGCAATTGCACTTATTTTTAAGGATGTTCTATAAACCTAGAAATGTTCTTTGACACATCAACAGAAACAAATTCTCACATGTACCTAGCAAAGACTTTTCTGATAGTAACACCAAAGGGCGAAATGAAATGAAAGATGCTATATACTCTAAAATCTGTGAGACAAATACACTCTGAATGCCTTACCAATGGAGTTATGTAAGTACTTCATTATGCCTTGTGCCATATTAAAAGGTGATAAGATGAACCAAGGAACTGAAACCCTACTCATTGAAGAGTTGGCTATGACCCTCCTTAACATGGCCACTCCCAAAGGACAAGGCTATTTCTCTATAGAGTCTGTCACTACAATGGCAGACTCCCTACAATACTTGCACATCTCAAGTCTTTCTGTGGAGGTCCTTTCATTCTTAGTGAGATCACCAGATCTGAAGCCTTGTTCTCTATGTGGATGACAATCTGCTCACCTATGATGGAACAGTGCAATTTACTCTTTCAACAAAGATTGAGCACTTGCTCTCTACAGAGCATCATGCTAGGGGCTGGCAATCAAACAATGAATAAGACAGGTGTGACATCAGTCTGCAATGAGTTCACAGTCTAGAAGGTGAAACTTCTCAGTAATTTGGAATGGGGTATAGGGTGGTGTGAGATGCTACAGAAATACTCATGGGCATGAACCAACTATGGGGACCCAGGGGGGCTTTTCAGAGAAGCAATATCAAAGCAGAGAGCTAAAGAGGAACAGGAATTGACCAGCAAAATAATGTGAAGGGTGGGGATGAAGGGGAGGAGACTATTCCAGGGAGAGGAAAGAGAATGTTGGAAATCCAGAGGCAAGAGGGGGCTTGATGCCTCCAGGGTCTCAAAAGTCTCAGTAGGGCTAAACTCTAGAGCAACATGAGAAGTAGCCAGAAGGAGCCTGGTGGAGGATGCTGAAGCTGATGTTAAGAGAACTTTGACTCTGTCCCATAGAAAGCAAAGAAATTTAAGGAATTTCAAGCCTAGAAGCCACACACCTCACACTGCACCACCTGAGTGCTAGCTGCATTCTGGCGACAGGATGCACTTCACCAGCACCCACCGGACATATTCCCTTCAGAGCCCGCTTCTCAGGAGTGTGCTGGGGCTAGGATTCTCTGGAGAGTGAAGCCCTGCTTCTGCCCTCATAAAACTCCCTACTGAACTGAGATGTCTTTGTCAAAATACCAAGATTCCAGAAGCAGGTGGGAACCTTTAAGAACCAAAACTGAGTGCAGCCATGGCTCAGAACAGCCTCGAGGGACAGGTTAGAATGAAGAAGTTGAAAGGGGAGAACTTGGTCTCCATGAAAGCAACATGGGCTGGCAGAAGAAGTTGCCACAATGGACACTCACTGGGTGTCCCACGAGACAGGGAGCAGTAATGAAAACAGGAGCAAAAAAGAAAAAATGTGTGATTTCTTAAATAAGTGAAAAAAGGCCCAGTTCATACCAGGTCCTCTGCAGTCTTATTACTAGAACATTTAGAGTTTTTCCAAAATTCCCTCTAAAGATAATGAACCCAACTTGGCATGTTACAAAATCATTTTAAATCTCCACTTGGTGAATGGAATCATGTATTCAGCAGCATGTGTGTGTTAGCGATAACTCAGTGTATCAAGGGCCAGGGAGCCTGATCTCAGGGTGAGTGCCTCCCATCGAACCTCGGGGCTGGCGGTTATCTCCTACCCACCCTGCCACCTGGAATAAGTTGGTGATGCGGCTGGGCTTTAACAGTAATACCAGCATGTCTGTGGGGCCTCCCATCCCTGGACTCCTGTCTGAGAATGCACACCTAACGTGACAAACTTTAAAGGGGAATGGTCTCATCCTAACCATAGCTGCCATTAAGATAGAATTCCATAAGAACTTGTTTTAGCTTCTTTATTAAGTTATATCCCAAAAAGGGCCATTTTTGTCTTTTCATTGGTATTTCAAATGTTTCAAAACTAATCCTATATTAAGAAACAAGTCACTGGGGGCCATCTAGATGCACAAATTTTAATTACATGATTCTCTTAATTAATTTTGACAGAGGATTTCACAACAAAGATCCCAAGCTAGTCTTGTTTTCCCCAGAAAAGCATTGTGCATGTAATCCTTATTCACATAGCCCTCTGCTGAGGATGGGGGTTTAAACATTAGCATCTTTAACTACATTGAATATGAGTAGCAGGAACAAATAACAGCTACATCAGGAAGGTACACTCAAACTGCCCAAACTCGCGTAAATGTTTTCCCAAAATTCACCACTATTCATTAGCTCTACTTGTGATAAGATCTGGAGGCAAAAATGGAAACTAAATAAAAAGCCACCAAATGGATTAATGAGAAAAGTAACAGATTCCAAAGGAAATAATAAAGCAAGCCCAGAGAGGAGCTAATCGGTCGCCCTACCACATTCAGACTCTGGGAGCTCCTCCACAGTGGACCCCTATGGTCCCCATGGCTATATTGGAGGGCTGAGCGTGGGGGCTTAGCCTGCTGCTGGTCCCCAGTAAGTGCTGCCACATGTCCAGCATCTCAGCCAGGTAATACTCTCCCATGCCCCATCATTCCATTTCAAGAAGCAGAAAATCCTTATTCATTCTTTCACATTCACTCTAACTAAACAAACAAACCAACAAACCCACTGGCTCTAACAAAGCTTTTACATCCTGACACCAACTGCACTGGGTTTTTACAGTTAGGTCTAGTAGATTCCATTACCCTTTTCACTCAGTCAGATGTCTGTTGGCTTCCTACTCTTATAGAGCTGAATGGTCTCTTCCTTTCACAAGCAGAAAATTCTGATCATCACACCAAAGCTGGGCCTCCTGCAGGGGCACTAGGAAAGCAACTTGTGTTTGTAAGTATCTCTTTTCATTCCCAGACCTTGAATTTTTTAATGTCCTGACACTCCAATATGCACCTTGGATCTCTTATTCTTTGCATGAGGAGTGGTGAGAGAAGCTTTGCTGTTTCTTTGTAAATTTCACACTAACTCCCTCGGGGGGTGCCCCTCACCAAGTCTGGGCTCCAGTGTTTTCCACATTCTAGAATGCATGCAAGTTACACAGGGATCTTGCTCAATTCAGTGGGATGGGGCAGGGCTGGAGACTGCATTTCTAGCATGCTCCCAGGTGTCACTATGCATCTGGTCTGCAGTCCACACTTGGAGAAGTAAGGGACTGGCTCCCCCTGAGAGGGCACTAAACTTCCTAGTAATTACTCAGGTAAACAAAACATCATTTTTCCTTTTCCTCTGTGGGTTTCTTTTCTTCTAATTTATAATCTCTTCTTAGTATCTCACACTGACTCTGTTGGTGTTCCCCAGGACCCATAAAAACCAACACCACAACCCAAATTAGTTCCACATGAGAATACAGACATAAACGTAGACTCACTTTGTTCTTTCCTCATTTGTCATTTCAATCACCGAAGACACACAAATTAAAAAGAGGAGAGAGACAAACAATAAAGTACCTAATGTCCATGTTTCCCTATTTATCTGAAGGTGTTGATTACCTAGAGGTAATTTTTTTCTTGTAAAGTAATTTATTTTAAATTAAAAAAAAAAGGTCAGGCAGCTATTTCATTTATCACTATTACAAAGGAGTCTAACCCAGTGATGGAGAAAGAGAAGGAGAAATTAATTACAAGTCAGAAGCTGCAATAACACTCCTGATAATTGTGACAAAAATTTTAAATTAGCATTTCTGTCACTGAGAGAAGTTTGATTAATTTTACAATTGGAGATGCTACCGCCAGAATTTTGGGGGGACCAGAGGACACAGCACTGCACAGTTTCAGAAGTAGATGGCTTCTTTAAGACCTGGAATGTATCTGCAAGGCACCTTCACACTTTATTAACAGCTCAATCAGTGCCATGCTGGAAATAATTAGCCAAGAAACCATGGAGTAAATAGATTTTGACTGGCAAACCATGTGAAAAGAAATAGGAGCAATGAACTATTCTGTAGCGATGACAAAGCAAACCCTGTTATCTGTGTTACAAAGTATCCTGGGAAGACTGACTGTTGCCACTGCAATTTTCCCTTCAGGAGATGCAACAATGGAGTAGGCAGCAGTTACTTCTCCTGGCATTTCCTTAAAGATTTTACACTGGGGAAGGCTGGAGGGAATCCAAGGCCTCAACAATAGAAATTAAGAGAAAGCAAAGGGTATATTAATAACATGTTTAAAACTAGCTGAAAATGTTCTTCCAGGGATGAATTTATCAACGATCTATGTAGTATATTGCCACACTACCACAATGTTGCACACTTAGTTTAGGGCTTATTACACTCCAGGCACATAGATTCTAAAAGTCCTTATCTGTACTAATTCCTTCATTCCTCGAAATGACCCTTTGGAGTAGATTCTAACCATCCTCACTTCATGAGCGCCCTATTTTTGTGGCACAATGAGGTTAAGAATCACATGCCTAGAAAATGGGGAACAGAGATTCATTCCCAAGCAGCCTCATTCCAGAATCTGTAATCTTAACCAGGGATCAGCAAACCATGTCCCACAGGACAAACACTGCTTGCTATCTGTTTTTGTAAATACAGTTCTGTGGGAATATAGCCATGTTCATTCACTTATATATTGTCTCTGACTACTTTTCTCTATGAAGACAGAGTTGCCATGGGGACCTATGACTCATAAAGCCAAAAATGTATACTATCTGCCTTGTATAGAAAAAAATTAACCAACTCTTTCCTTTAACTATGCATGATGCTTCACTGCCTCTTAGAAGATTTCTACATTACATCTACAAAAGACCCGTGATAGACATCTGGGTCACTTGGAAGAGCAAGTGACAGGGCAAATGTGAAAGTAATGGGATGGAAAGATTACTTGCAAAACGTGTCTGCTGGCTTCTTAATTCATTAAGGGTCCTAACAGTGTTATATAGTATTACATTCGATTTTGATGGAAAATGTACCATTCACCTTGTGGGAGAAAGCAAGAGAGAAATACAGTTCAAGCTACATACTTGATCCCTATAGTCACTTGATTCTAGCACAGATCACTGAGCTGCTGTTGGCACAGTGGGAGAACGGTGTTTGTTTCTCTGCACCAAGGTCAAGAGGAACTGCATGGCCAATTACAGAGATTATGTTCACACTATCTTCCAGGTCTTTAGAGAAAGTTTGAGAACATGTAGGTACTTTCCACATCCCATAGGATGAAAAAAGAAATCCAAGCAGTTCTGGCTTGGAAAACTTCCCCAAAAGTCTGAGCTATTTAGCTGTATAGGTTGAGAGACAATCATACTTTAGATGGAAGAAGTATAGAAAACAATGGGCATGGGGGAAAGAAGCAAAGATTACGGACAATGATTGATGTTTGGTGTTAACGGGTATTAATTGGCACTCAGATGAGGAAGTGGAAGCCTTGTGTAAGGCCATGAGGGAGGGAAATCTGAGAGCAAGTTAGCCAGAAAGGTAAACATGAACAGCCAATGGACATTTACAATAGTTCATCTGTGCAATCAAAGGGGAAAATTCACACATTAAATAGCAGAAAGAGGCTGGGATGGGAATAAAAGTAAAACTGTACAAGAACAACAATTAAAATAAAAAATTACAGAAAGAAAAACAGAAGTCAATAGATAATTTGCAAATTTTAAAAATCCAGGAAATGTAAAGTGCTAGATATTAAAATAAATTTAAAATTTACAGTAACTAAAACCATGGCATTGACCTAAGAGTAAGTGGGCAGAAAAGAATAGAAAGTGATTTAAATCTTAAAATATCTATATAGTCAATATTGGCAAAAGAGGGTGTTTAAATCAGTGAAGGGGATATTTCATAAATAGATATTTAGATTCCCCCCCAAAAATGTTAAATACCTACATCAAAATAAATTCCAGGTGAGTTAAACAAGTTTCAAAAAAATCACAGGAGAACTAAAGGGAAGTATAGTTTACATTCACTCACTCTCAGCATGAGGTAAGCAAGCAACAAAGGCTAACACTGTTAAAAAAGATTTTTAGAAATATCTGCCTCATAAAAATGAAATAAGAACTTTATTGTTAAAATATAAAAGTCAGACAAAGGCCTGTGATCAATTTGTTGTATTAATTAAGAGTTTACAAAAAAATAAAAAGACACTTTAATCACAGTGGACAATACATAAAACAACAATACTAATAAACATGAAAAAAATAACAAAAGGAAAAACAAAAATTCAGTCAACCTAACAGGAAAACACTTGGAAACTTATAGTTAGCAAAACAATGAAACTTCTTATAACAGTTAGATACTGTTTTAACCTATGAAATGAATCAAAGTTATAAATCACCCCCATTGCTGCCTGCAGTGTGCTGTGGTTTTAATCCCAGGATCCTCAGGAAGTTGATGATAAGAAGCCCATAAAACATTTAAAATAGCCTGACTAAGCCAGTAATTTCACTTTGAAGATTTTATCCTAAGTGGAAAAATATCACAGATGTGCAAAAAGAGTTGAACGTAAGTATGGTACTGATAGAATAGTAGGAAAGAGTAAGAAGGGGAAAAATACTCCAAATGTCTAACACTAGAGAATGGTTAAATAGGATTTGGCACATTTATCCTGAAGAATAATGTGCCATCCTAAAACTCCTATTGTAAAAGAAGATTTAAAGGCAGGGAAACAGCCCAAATACAGTGTCGAGAGAGCAGTAATAAACTGCACAGTATGTGCAACAAGATCCCTGTTTCAGAAAAAAGCTATATATATATAAAATATTTGCAATAGATGAAAGGAGTGTTGTTTTTCTTCTGATTTCCTATATTTTCTAAGCTTATTTCAGAGTCTGAAATAACTTTGTAATCAGTGTTGATAAATGTAATAAATGTGAACTATGTAAAGAGAATATGGAGACAAGGCAAATTTGACCAATGTTCCCAGAGTCTCTTCGTGGGGGCTGGGAGGTTTCTGGGTGGCTGGAGAGAGAATTGGCCTGGCAGTAACTCATGGTTAGTTACCTGTGTCACAGGTTAGCCGGTTAGAGTTGGGAATGCTGCCTGTTAATGAGATGCCAGCCTGGGAAAATCCAGGGCTGCAGGGGGCCTGAGGCAGACAACACCAACCACCACAAGAAGGGAACCATCACTAGACATTTTCAGCTGCCTCAAATGGCCTCCTGGAGCCACCAGGCCAGCTGCTCCAGGGCCCATGATCGCAGTGCCGCATATGAACCATTCTGTGACTGAAAAAAAGCAAACCAACATCACAAGACAGCTTTTCATAGCAAGCACGCACCGTGATTTTTTTTTCCTTCAAAAACATCTAAAGTAAAGGCTCCATTAGAAGTGGTGTCACTGAATCTGATTCTCTCCTCTTTCTGCAAGCAGCAAGAAATGTTAAAAAGGCAACTTGATAGAAAGCTTTTAGTTTGGATCTGTATACACTTCATTCTTCTGATAGGAAGGGAGTTCCTCCTTTGAAGGCGTGGGCTTCATGCGGAGAAGAACTCAATTGATTTTCCACCACTGCTCTGCTTAGCTAAACCATCTGTCTCTTTCAGCTTTTCACAGGAAGGAAGAGAAACATCAGGAATCAGCTAATAGGTGATTGGGGCTCATCTGCAGAACAACGCTAATAGAGTTCATCCCCAAATAATGCTGACACCTACCACAGTGCCTGAAACATAGCCGAATCTCCATAAATAAGCTTCAACAAATAATTCCATGAAATCCACACTTGCTGGAAGGCGACTGGGATTATGCCCTTTCTTAAATTGCCTTTCTATATATTTAAATAGCCAATACGTATGCATCTTCAATTTCACTCATTTTGAATCCTGGAATCGTTCTGTGATATTTGGCTTCCTGGACAGGAAACACTGCTCATCAATACAATCTTCCACAGCCAGTGAGTGGAGGTGCCTGCTGGATTCTGTGTGTTCACTGGAAGGGCAGGCCACACCCATCCAGCCCATCCATCCTTTCAACTACACAAAGGGACAACGGAGGCAGAGAGCTGCTGTGACTTACTGGCTGATTGGGAATTAGGTTCCAAGTTCCCTTCCTCCTAGGTCAAGGTTCTATCACATCAGCCTTTCACTGAGCTAGTCCCCAGCAGGTGGAGCAGGGCGGACAGAAATAACTCATACTTCTGTGTAAGGAACCATTAAGCTATGACTTGTTCCTTTCATTTTAAGTTAGTTCCTTCCTCCTATGGCATGACCATATCTTTGCAAATTATCTGTTTAGGTAATAATGCAAGTCGTTCAGATGGGGAAAATCAATTAGATAGTATGGTGGTATTGAACTACAGGGGTAAGCAAAAGTAGGTTTACAGTTGCAATACAAATAAATACCACAATAACTAGTAAATTATACAAGAATAAACTCTGTGTTTTGCACATTCACAACTATAAACCCACTTTTTCCACCCCCTGCACGTGGTTGTGAGTTAGAACAGAATCGCCTATGTTTTCAGAATCTACATTCCTGGGCTCCACTCCCCACCCCAAAGATTCTAACTCAGTCAGCCTGGCAAGGGCCCCATGAATTTGTATTTTTAACTAGCACTCAAATGATTGAGGAAGATGGTCTGAGAAACATTTTATCTGACCATGAGCTCCAGGGAGGCTGACAGCATCTAATTGATCTATTTATCCACAACATTGAGCCCAATGCTTATTGTGCATAATCTGCTCCATAAATATTTATTGGACAGAATTTGTGTGTACTAGGGATGTTATGTATCCCTTTAAAAGGCACAAAGACAATATACTCATTGGGAAGGAATTGGGGGTAAATATTTGAAATCAATGTGTTTTTACTTTATAACAACAATAAAATGTTTTGCTCTCCTGATTTCTCTCTGCTATGATTCTGCACCTACCAATCTCACATGCTGTAACTCAACAAAATACAGAAAAGGCAAGGAGACTGAGGTTCACAGTCAGCCTTTCCCTGGGTCACACAGCCCAGATCCATGAGAATGAACAGCCTGTGCTTGTCACACTTCACCTTGGGAAGGTCATAGCAGGAACACTGGACAGAGTAACCTTCACAACCACGGGGTTCTATGCAACTGAAGCACCAGCTATGAGCTGTGTGATCTTGAGTGAGTTAAAACATTTCTAAACCTCAATTTTCTCATCTGTGAAATGGGAAACAGTTGCTACACTTTCTACTCTGAAGTTTTTTGAGGAGATAGACTCACACAGAGCAGGGTAAATGTAACAGTTGTGTAAAATTGTTTTGTAAATCCTAAAAACTATGAATCTAAGTTATCACTGTGCGTACTACTAGTCTTTTAGTACTGATTTTGAAGTACTTACTTTTGTGCAGTAACTTTTTTTTTAATTTCAAAGTTTTAGAAACATGTATCTTTATGCACCTATATAGTCCAATTAATTTATTGAAACTATCATTTCTCAACCCCCTCACAAAAAAAAAAAAATGTGAGAAGGGGAACAAGTAAAAGAAAATATTGGCTCTTATAGAAATATCTAAAATTATCATGGAATAGGATTCCTTTCTATCTCCTGAAACTTAGTCTTACTAATGAATATTATCTCCCTCTCTTTACATCTTATTTATTATCCTAGAAGCCTGAAAGTTTACATCTCTTTTTTTTTTAATTATATTTTATTGATTATGCTATTACAGTTGTCCCATTTTCCCCCCTTCATTACCCTCCACCCTGCACACCCCTCCCACCCACATTCCCCCCTTTAGTTCATGCCCATGTGTCATAAGTTCTTTAGCTTCTACATTTCCCACACTACTCTTGCCCTCCCCCTGTCTATTTTCTACCTACCATCTA